>JAQFVV010006282.1:1344727-1777238 GCA_028023455.1 Epiperipatus broadwayi
AATATTCCCATGACACCTATTACACCAAGTAAATTCTAATTAACAATTACAAAATTACATTAAATCATTAAAATCTTTAACACTCTCTTATGAAATACAATAATAAATCACTAAATAAAATTCTTAACACATTATCATCTTAATCTAGCTCTTTAAATTATCATTATCTCTGGTTCATCTTATTCTAATAATTATACATTAAATAATATCGTGAGAGATTTTACATATACGTAACTATACCAAAACAAATGCTTGAGTCTGGCTTATTTATATATAAATTTAAGTAGAGAAGAAAGTGGGTTCCGTCTTTTTCTTGTAGTTCTGGTTTGTGTTTTTGAATTGAGAGTTCCACATGCAGTCATTATTACATCTGATTGGCTGTCACATAAGCATTTTTAAGGCACATCTGTCGAAGGTTTTAGTCTTTCACATTATTATTATATCATCTGTTTGCACTTAATAAATTTAATATATTTACATTTGTTACTATCATTTCATTAGATTTGAAAATTGCTTCATAGTAAATCGAAATATTTCACATTGTTTATTTATATATAATATTTACTGAATTAAATGTGAAGGTATTTTAAGTTTCACACTTTTAGCTCAGAATGCTTGAGTCTGGCTTATTTATATATAAATTTAAGTAGAGAAGAAGGTGGGTTTCATCTTTTTCTTGTAGTTCTGGCTTGTGTTTTTGCATTGTGAGTTCCATGTGTAGTCATTATTACATCTGATTGGCTGTTGCATAAGCATTTTTAGGTGCATCTGTCGAAGATTTTAGCCTTTCATGTTATTATCAAAACAAACAAAATAAAATATCTCGATACTCCTATTATAATACATATCTATTCAATTTTGCTCATCAATAAAACACAATTAAAATTATAAACTCTTATAAAAATAATATTCACTATCTTCAATAAATTAAAACTATTTTCATATATTGTGCTTTAACGTTTTTATTATACTTTTGTGTGGCATCTTAAGAAACCTAAAGATTTGATATAATTATTACATCAGATAATTAATAATTTGGCATTATATACTTTTCATGTTTAGCAATAACATTTACAATTATTATTTAATAATCATAATATATCTCATAGATCATGTGCATTAATGTAAATATATAATTCTTATAATGTATGTGTGTGAATGAGAAGATCAATAATCACTTGGACATAACAAGTAAAGAAACTCTCAAGATGTAATATAAATTTAAAACAACATTAATAAATTTATTTTAACAAAACATTATTTAAAATTTGAAAAATATAATATATAAAAATTTAAAAGACAAAATTTATATTTAAAAAAAAATTACAAAATAAATAGATAGTTTTCACTCCAGCTATTTATTATAAAAATGGTAGTTGTAACTTATGCTACATGTGGCCACTGGGTGTCACTACAGTACCATCAAAAATTGATGGCTGGGAGCAGAATTAAGAACACAGAAGAGATGACAGAGTTCCTGACTATGTTAGATTTCAGTCCATGGGTGAAAGAACTGCCAGGCCAGGAAAAGAAATTGCATCACCCAAAAGGACATTCCCTGAATGTGAGAGATTGGCACTACTCACCTGACCCAGAAGAATAAAAGAAAAAAATATAAATAATTAAGAAGAAAAAAAAAGCAATCACAACAAGGACTTGAATTTGGGATACTATTGTATAATTTTGAATTACATTTTAACCTAAATTTGGACATTTTACCTGCATCTGAATTTGGACATTCTTGTATGAAATTTTAACAATATTCTAACTTGAATTTGGGACAATCTGAAACAAACAAATTCATCTCGAAAATAAATAAATACATATTTGCCAGTGGAAAAAAAAGGGCATTGAAACATGATTCGGGTATATCATTAAATCTTGTTGCCCCTTATCAAATTTTTTTTTATGATATCCAAAATACACTAGTAAACACTGGGTGTAAAATCTTTTTTTAAATTTTTTTTTGCCCATACTAAGAGAATGTGAAACAGTAAGATATGCCTTGCAAATCTTAGTTTCACCTTGTCTCCCTTTCACCTACCCTCATGCCTTATTTCAAATCCTAATTTTATCATATTGTGTGCGTACTGCATATATTTACCGAAATCCCACCTAAATTTGTATTTCTAATGGAGTACCCGTGGGTTTTATAACAAATTGTTCTTAATGGTTTTATTTTTAAACCATCAAGTATATTTACATATATACTCATACAATAAAAGTAGGTTACATATTCTCATCTACACACATACTGCAATAATATTTTAAGAGTTATGAAAAGTATTTTGTTGTTTAAAGTTTGTTTGTTTAAATCTATTTATTTAGTCATATTACATTCGTTATATTTATTTTCATTTAATTTAAAATAATATCACTTATAAATAGATTTTAAACATTAAATAAAAAAAAAGTTGTAAATAAATTTTGTACTTTAGCTTTCAAAATCATGCCATTTTCTTTTTAAATCAATGAGGGTGGGGAAAGAGAACAATAGTGGCTTATTTTAATATTTGACGCCAGTTTCACTAGTAGGTTTTCTATTAAGATAACAGAGTTAATGAGCAAATTTGATTAATTAAATTGGATCGGAAAATCTGGAAATGTGAGTATAATAAACTTTAATTAAAAAGTGCATTCCTTGTTTTCTGATTTGTCCATGGGGTTAGAATTGTGTAATCAGGGACTATATAAATAGGGCTGATTGATTATTGTTAAAAAAGAATTGATTAATTATTAGACTTATTCATATTGCGAGAAGCAAGAGTTTATCCTGTATTCTGATATAATTATTATCCTGATATTATTCATGTTATCAGACTTACCTGCTTACTTTGTTGGTTTAAGTCTTAATTTTAGGGATTTTATAAAGAAAGAAATCACCTTAATAGATTCTCAATGGGAAGTGAACTTTATAAATAAATTCTTGAGATAGTCAACCTTAGAATAATGGGGTAAAACGCAGTGTGCTGTTTTCCCTCAGGGAATGGCTTCCTTGCCATCCATCATTCACCCTCCAATGTCCTGTCATTGTACCATCAAACCCCGACTAAATCCCAAATAATGCTGCTTGTGAAATATACATATTGAATGCTGCTGATGCCCAACAAATCTTTAAACCTGAAGAAAATTAAAGTTGCTCAATAACTATTTCAAAGTTGGAAATGCCCACGAACTGATCCTTCAGAGTAAGATAATAAAAGTTAACCTGAGATCTCATGAATCTTTAAAGCTATAACTACCCTTTTATCTTATATTTCATATTTATGTATTTATTTTAAATTTTCTTTTAATGCATGTTGAACTTCTGCTTGGGTTAATTTTTTTTATGTATATGTATAATGTTTTATATTAATTCCTTACTATAATGGGAAATATTTTAATTAATCCCTTCAGGCATGTGCAAGTTACGTAGAGAAATTTTATAAATGCTTGGTTGTCATATTAATTTATTAAAATGTAAATACACATTTCCCTCCCTATTTATTATATGATTTGAAAATGTATTTATTTTACATGTTACATAAATTATATTAAAATAATTGTTTATTTATATAACTTTCATTGAGAGTATGCTGGCTATAAAAAAAAAATTGGGAGAAAGCTATTCTGTCCATTAATGAGCCATCTTTTTTACTAAGAATATATCTTAAAATTGTGTGTTGCCAGCAAACATGCTGGGGTGAAAACTTACTTTACTACTTTCCTAATGTCGTCAACTGTTAAATCCGTACCCCTGTTTACTCCGCGGTTCCCAGTAATGTGCGATATGAATGTCTCACATGGGAATTATTTCACATACGTCCCCACAGTTATGAAGCT
This sequence comes from Epiperipatus broadwayi, assembly GCA_028023455.1. Taxonomy (NCBI): domain Eukaryota; kingdom Metazoa; phylum Onychophora; class Udeonychophora; order Euonychophora; family Peripatidae; genus Epiperipatus; species Epiperipatus broadwayi. The sequence continues at coordinate 1,348,550 of JAQFVV010006282.1, forward strand.
CCTGGGTGCATGCCAGGCTTGAACTGTGTAAGGACTAGAGATGTCCTGGATAAATGGTGAACTGCCTATCCAAACCCCAAATTATTTTATTCATTTTTTCTTTATCAAGTCATGGTATCAATATACTGCACTCCACCTTTGGCATTATATCTCACTGGCACCACCATACCATCCCTAGTAGTTAATTATTAAATGAATTCCAATTACATTCAGTGTAGCTCTATCTTTTAATTTAACTCAAGAAGTCACAAACGACTCTCTGTTTAATTTAAGATTTTCCTTTCGATATCAATTAGTTTTAGGTCATCAAGGTTCTTTAATACTTTGTGTAGCTCGCACATACTTAAAGTGTTGCATTTTAGACACATTATAATAAATTAAAATACATGCCAAGTATGGAATACCAAATGTCATTTATTTTCTTTATAGCTATCAAATACATATAGCTAACGTTACTTATCTATAATATGAGTAATAAATATATTTAAATTTCATTTCTTTTATTTATTCGGGGTGCAATCTAAGTTACATACCATATTAGGCTTATCTTGGGCACATCTATAAGTTATTGTTAGATGAACTTAGGGCTATTTTAATTTTAGAATCTTTTGTTTCTTCCTGACCACTGGCACCGGCAAGAAGTTATATTATTAGTGTTATCAGATGCGTTATCACGTAGATGGTGTTGTGGAGCTTAGACTTTGGATTTGAACTTGGGATTTCTAGGAGGCAACCCATCCTAGTGTTGAGTTCCATGTCTAGGGTTTAAATTCTACAGTGTGTTAGCGAGTTAGACAAATTTTTATCATTACAATATCAATTAGCTAACTGTATCAAACAAAGCAATTTAAATTTTTATAAATATCAACAAGTGATAGGAGTATTATCATATTGGATGGCTGTTGGTTAAAGTGTTACCTTAAAATTCAATACTCAAGAATCTAAGAACCCAGGTCCGAATCCCAAGCTAGTACTGTCACTGGTCAGGTCAGAAACACCTGAAGAAGAGGGGAGAATACTACCTCTCGAAACTGTGCACATACTAACCTGTTTGATGTGCTATTACTAACAGTTGAATATATTTGGAATATTTATATAAAATAAAATTTTTCTAATAGTTCAATATAAAAATACTAGAACACACATCACCATAAACCTTTAGGAAAACAAGTGATAGGAGCTATTAGAAAAGAATGTTGCAATATATATTCTTTATAAATTAAAATACCAGTTCTTGTAGAGCAGAATTCTTTGGCACTTACATTAATGGCATGTTTTGCCTTGATTATTTGCCAAGCCTTTTTTCCCAGCCAAACAATTTTGGTATCAACAGGTTCAGACAATAAGAATTATTTATGCTCAAAGAAATCAAAAGTATGTGTTCTATTGTATTTAACCCTATTATGTACCCTATGTCCCAGTAAAAAGGTGATTTACATGAAATATATCTCTATGCTTTATTTTTGTTATTGATTATTCAAAATAGTCTACTTGTGACTGAATACACCACTGAAAATTATTGTGAAAGTGAAGCAGTCCTTTTAATGCTTTTCCAGCATTATCTCTAAGGACTGGATATATTTCTGGATGCCTTGAATTGAATCAAGATTTACCTTCTCATTTTGGAAATAAACAAAAGCCAATGGGAATTAAATTAGAAAAGGATAGCTGCTCATAATATTTTTTTGACCAAAAAATTGTTCACAATCTTGGCACTGTGGGACAACATCATCATCCTTCTGGCAATATCTAGTTTGGATTCTGGAACTTTATTGATAGCTAATATTAGGAACCTCAACATTTAACAAGTTGCAATTCTTTACATGTCTCTACTGTGATCCACTCTGGTATATTTTAGGTTGATTGTAAACAAGTAACACACAAAGCATGTGTTCATCTTTTACTTTTTTAAATCTTCCATAAAAAGAAATTGGACTTTGGCTTTGTGCCAGTGAGTTCCCCATTGAATCTAATAAATACCCAGTGATTTGTTTGAAGAATTTCAGCTACTTTTTGCAAGTTTTTTTTTTGTTTCAGTTAGGCCGTGGTTTATTTTCAGTGCTCTTCCTGCCAACACTTGAAAACATTCTTATGCCATGGCTTTATTTCAAATGTTTCACTAGCAGTTTTGTTCAATTTAAAACAAAATTCGATATTTGCACATTACTCTATGTTCATGACACACACTGTCAACTCATGATGCAGAGATGATGGCACTTACAATTTTTTGTTACACATAACCAAACTATGTCATCATATTACATGTGCAATGAGAGAACAATACCTCGGTGTTTTCAGCTTATCTAGTCTGGCAATCTAAAAATACATGAACTACATACAATTGATATATCCCTGAATTATTAAATCTGTCAGAATATATTTTACAAGGATTTGTAAACAAATTTAACTCTCTAGTCTTTTCTAGCGAATTATTTCGTGTTTTGACCAAAACACCCCCTGATGAATTTTTTCGCAAGTATTATATAATAAAATGCATATAAAACTATATTTTATTATAATAATTTTTTTTAAAAAATTGAGTGAGAAAAGCCCAAAATTCAAAATTCCCCCTCTAACAATAGACATAAGCCCCACCCTGACAGCCATTGTCTATTGACAAGGCAGTAAAACATTTGGCATTTTATGACATTGAAGTTTCCAATGATGTAAAATGTGTTTATTTGCAAATTTATTATGGTTTTAGATATTTTTTTAAAATAATTTACACTATATTTATTAGATATCAAGAAATATACATTATTAATAACTTATTTTGACTTGAAATACTTTATTTTCAAAAATATAATGTTATATTAGCAACTAATGTAAATATGGCCAGAAGGAAATTAGAACACTAGTTCTGACTTAAACAATCTACTTTATATTTACAAGTAAAGAAAATATCGCAATTTTGCAAATGTTCAAAAATTTTAAACTTTTAAAGCATAATTCATTAGATATAAGAAAAATAAATAAATATTCATTCACATTTTTAAAAATAATCAAAAATAAGAAATATTTTGTTGATTTTATAAACTACAAATAATCTTTCTTTGAAACGATGATGTATAACATCTTTGTTTTGAATGCGATCTCATTTTTTTAATGTTTACAGAAACAAAATGTAAACATTTAAAATTTATTTCAGTAGTCAACAAAAATATCTATCAAATGAAGTCAAATTTATTATTTTCTGATAAGTAATAAACATTTTATCATATATTTTATGTTGATGTGTGAGACAAAGAAAATGTCAGAAAATGCTGAAAAGTAAGGGGTGTTAGACTGCATTTTGGAAAGATTAAAGACAAAATGGTACAAAATTTTCATTTATTTATTAGAGCTAAAAACGATGATGTACATAGTTCTGTATTATATGAGCATGAGAAAGTGATGTTTCATTTGTTTGAAGTTGTTTATAACAAAATTGTTTGCTTAGAGGGAAATAATAAAACTATAAAATAAAAGAGACTTGATTGATAGTTAGTTACAAAACATGTCCATTAATGTAAAAACCAACAATTTTTTGATCAAAAAATATTAGCATTTTAATTTATAATGAGTATATGTAAAAGTTTGCTATAATAATAAACTTTAGCCTTGATCAAAGATGCTCAGAATCACATGTCAGCCATAATTATTCATTATCCACACTTGTGGAATATAATCTTACATTTTATTATGACTTTATTTATTAATAGATAAACAAATTAATAAATAGAGAGATGATTATATGAATGGATGGATAGATACTGGAAAAGATGATTGTCAACTAATTGTAAAGATTGATATTTAAATCTTAGTACAACTGGTAAGATATCAGGATTTCCGAAATAATATCCTGTACATTAGTAATCAAATTTTTACTTTTCAATAATTGAATATAATGTAATCTTAATTTACAACATACATATACATATTTAGTCATAAAACATTTACAAAATAATGACACCAGTAAAATTTTAGAAACTTATTGAATAATTTTGATGTAAATTAGACTTTTTTTTTAACACGTTATTTGGTTTAGAAGTAAAATTGCTCAAGTATAAACATATTCATGGCTGAGTGCTGAGTAATACATATATTTTATTTTCACTGAACAGACGATGTAATATATTAAACAGAAATCAAAAATTAAATCGATGATAAAGTCGCACTATTCAAAAAAGCTTTCAAATGGCTTTTAAAAAAATATAATATTTGATGTAATCATCTGGAAATATAAAAATAAACAATAAAAAAATGATGAGAAATTTCTATCTGTGAGAAAGAATCAATATTGGTATCAACAAAGACCAAAAAGTAGTGTTTTAACTTTATATATTATATATATTATATATATATATATATATATATATATATATATATATATATATATATATATATATATATATATATATATATATATATATATATATTGAAGAATAGATACATGACATTATATTACATAAAAGAACGATAAAATAAATAGTATAATAGTTAGTGTTTTCCTGAAGGGTTGTGATGATGGTATTTTAGCTGTATTTTTATATTGGACTATTTCCATCATCTAATATGTGTGTTGAATGTCTTTAGAAAAGTTTATTTAAGTATTCCAAATACATTCAACTGTTGGTAATATCACAGCAAACAGGTGCTGTATTTTTATATTGGACTATTTTCATCATCTAATATGTGTGTTGAATGTCTTTAGAAAAGTTTATTTAAGTATTCCAAATACATTCAACTGTTGGTAATATCACAGCAAACAGGTTAGTATATGCACCAACTGTTAGTAATATCGCAGAAAACAGATTAGTGTATGCACCAACTGTTAGTAATATCGCAGCAAACAGATTAGTATATGCACCAACTGTTAGTAATACCACAGCAAACAGGTTAGTATATGCACAACGTTTCGAGAGGTATTTCCCCCCTCTTCTTCAGGTGTTTCTGGCCTGACCAGTGGCAGTACTAGCATGGGATTCGAACCTGGGTCCTTAGATTCTTGATTATTGAATTTTAAGATAACACTCTAACCAACTGAGCCATCCTGTCTATAAGTTGACATTTTTAAATCACAGATAAAGTTTTAAAATTATTTTCAGAAAGCTGAGAATATTGCAATTAAACTTACGATTTTTTTCTCCAAGGTAATCGGACTTTAAACAAACGAGTTAGACTTATCATAATAATGAATAATCAGACATCTTATATTTTCTTAGTGGAAAATAAAAGCAAAGATAATCTGAATTATCCAATAAATACATTGTAATATATATATATATATTGTAACCATATAGAAAAGCAGGGATGAACCTGAGGGTAGGGGTGGCATTCATCATCATCAACCCTGGATAATACAAAATTTAAATATAAAATTAAATACAAATGAATATAATGAGCCAGAGTGATCAGCACTGAACTAATTATAAGTTACTATAAGTTCAGCAGCATTACACAAAAGTAATAATTATTCATAATCAAGAATGATCAATAATAAAATTCAACTGTCAACCTTGTGATTGGATTTGAAATGAGCCTACTAAAGACCAAGCTAATTATTGAGCCCTTGCAGGTATGGGGCAGATTATGTAAATGATAATTTGGATGCACAAACTTAAAGGCTAATTCATCAAAATATAATGAAAAAATAATGCTGGTATATAGAAATATGCTCATTATCAATGCTCTGGCCACTTAGTACCATTAATATTCGGCCAACTATAAACTTAATTTCTAAAGAAATAATAAATAAAATGAAATGTAGTGTGACTTTAAAGGATATCCCCATTGCACCATCCAGCATAAGTTAAGTAATGTAATCATCATCAACTGGTGTCCATAAAGCCTAAACATAAACTGCTGCTCCCTACAACTGTTATGCACAAATCCATCTCAATGAGTAAAAGCTCTATAACTGTTACTGTGAGCAAGATATGTAATACAATATATAATAATTTATAATATTTTAGGATTAAATAAACTCATTGGAATAATTTAAACAATGAAATAATTTCCCAATGACCACTATTTCTTATGCTAGCCCATAACTGTTATTAAAACAGACTCATATGACTATATAAGCTATTGATTGAGCTTAGATTAAAAATATTATTGTGTTTTCAATTTTATTCTCATAGTTTTGTAGTTAAGTGGAGATTAAAGGTTGCTGCTGGAGGGTTGCATTAGATCCTAAGATATAGGTGCAGTGGTCTCAGATCCAAAGCTCCCCAATGATGAAGGCCACAAACCAAAAACTAGAGGGGATATTGGATGAGTAGACACTAGATAGTGATATTATGCACAAGCCTTCTGGCATCAATTGGTTACTCTGGTTGGCACTGAATGGCACTACTGTATGGAGAGTTTTGCCTGTTGAAATATAATTTTATTAATAATTAAGGTCAGTAGAATACAACTATAAATATAAATTAAGTATTCTGATTTTGATTAAAATCCAAAAAGAGCTATCACATTGTGATTTTGGTTTATATAAAACACCTATATATCAGCACACAGATGTGCCTATATAAAAAAATTACATATCAGAATTATGATAAACTAATAATAAAATTAAATAATTTTAATAATTCATAAAGTATGATTAATTCTAATATATATGAGTTTACATGATACTAATCTACATAAGCACAGTTATGCTGTATAAACTAAAACTATACATTCAAATTGTGATAAACTAATAATAAAATTCAATTTGTTTTTAATAATACATAAGTGCATATGTATGTGTGCACATATATAAATATAGTATGAATCAAAATTATTAATTAATTCATTGTTTATAATGGAAAAAGAAGTTTTTATTTTTTTTAAAAAAAAATCATGAAATTTAGTTTGGAAAGTTCTTTTTTAAAGAAAAAAAATCTATAAGATTTTTTGAGTTTACTTGTTTGTTTTTTTAATTTCAAAATAAAATCGTTTATGAATCAATCCTTTATTTTTAGAAGTTATTTTAAAAATTTTAACAATAGTCATTTTTACTAAAGAAAATTTATGAGTTTCACTTTTAATAAATAAAACTGGAAATGGTCATTTATTATTTTCTTTTATTATTTTAGTTTTAGTTGAATATTTTAGTCAAAAATTATTTACCTTTAAAACCAGCTGATAGATGTAATTCATATACAACATGCATTACCTTTGTCAGTGATTCTTTGCATATTGATAAAACTGCATATATAGCATGATAAGTGGGTGCCTTCTAAAACCATAGACTGGCTTATTGTCATCTTTGGGGAAGGTATAATCCAGTTACTGTTGACATATATACAGTCAGTACTATTTAGTCTAGAATTTTATAGTCTTCAGGCATACAAGCTAATATATAATATATATAGGCATGCACAAACCTTCTTGCATCCATTGACTACTTTGGCTTGCACTGGTAACACTACTGTATGGAGAGTTTAGCCTCTGTGTAAAAGTAAAAGAATGATAATATTGTACACATATGCCACTGAGGTTACATTCAAATTTTGTTCTTGTACAAAGATACCTTTTTTAATCTATTTTCTAAAAAACTTCTAAGCATCTCATTGTTTTAATCAGATAAAACAATTTAATTCTTATAATTTAAAATATTTTTTGAAAATCTATGCCACTTACCATCCATTTTTGAATGTAAAATTGTAATATTAAAATAAAATAATGAATTTAATAATATATGTTAAATAAAATCAGGGTATCTCAGATAATTAATATTAGGACTAGCTTAAGATACACTACTAACATAGTATTTAATAAATCAATATTTTCTAATAATTAACTATAAGAAACTTATTAGATTAAAATATAATAATACTTATATTCACAATAAATAATTAGGGTTCCAACTAGAATACTCAACTCATTCATTTTGCTAATAAATTGAATTTAAGACTAGCTCATTATAAATAAAATATGATTTGATTAACATAAATGCAATTAGGAAATTCTTTACATGAGACATTCAGCAAGGTACAGTGGCTTAAATACAGAGAATACATCTCTAAAGATACATCCCATTGACATAATATTATCCCAGCAAATTCACATAACAAAACACCGTAATACTATTATATCACAAATTTATTATAGAAATAACAATAAATTAATTACTATTTCTTTCATAAAAAATGCTAATTGAAGATTTAATATTAACTGATAATTGTTATCTTTGAATACGAATTTTACGATTCTTTTAAAAATAACCTCAAGTTCATGTCTAAGACTAATAATAGAAAATAAATAAATAATATCTAAATACCCTTACCAAAATAATAATAACAATAAACAACTAAGATACTTTAATGACTATTAACATTAAATCTATTTAAAAATTAATGTTTAGCAATAAAACATAAAATAATAACATACGGGGAAAAAAATTGTACAATTTGTATTTATTCATGTGATATTCGTAAAATATAGTATATTTTAATATAGTGACAATATTAAGTATCTCAAATTGCTGTTAGATCATTTTAAAATAACCACCAATGATTATATCTTCTACAATAATAATAATTATATACTTTACTACTCAATCATGTAATAGTAATAATATTTTAAGTAATCTTCATGAATCATACGCAAACAAGTAATGTCTTAAACCATTAATTTCTATGGATCATGCATGTAGAAATAAGAATTAATGAATGATGCTCGGACAAATTAAAACTCCCAACAATGAACTAATTTTAAAAACATTAACATTTTTATTATAGTTGAATAACATTATAGCTATTATACAATATGATTAAAAAAGTTGAAAAATATTTACAAACAGTAATATAAAATTAATGTGATTTAAAAATTAAAATATTTATACAATAAATATTACAAATAAATAAAATATAAGATAGCTATCATTACGACTACCTAAAAATAAAATAAAATCTTACAGTAATAATGATACTATTTTTATTTAATAAAACAATAACATTTTATGGGTTTGTGATGGGAAAATAATAACTATAAATATTCTAATTTCTAACTTAATGCTACATATATAATATCTTAAAATATATATTTATTATTATGTAATTCTCATATATGACTTATAATAAATCTTCACATATACACTTTAATGCAAATTTTTAAATATAATTCCTTTAATTTCCTAACAGTTTTGACTGTCCCGCAGTCTTCATCAGAGAACTTGGATAACTTTCCTCTTTCTTTTAAATTTATAATTCTGATGAAGACTGCAGGACAGTTGAAACTGTTAGGAAATTAAAGGAATTATATAAAAAAATTGCATTAAAGTGTATATGAGAAGAGTTGTTATCTGTAATTTTTAAGTATAAGTTTAGATTTAAAATATACCTATCTAAATTCAGCACAAAGTAAAATATTTTAAAAAATCATTGAAATACTTTCTTTGCAGTTCAGCAAAGCATCATCTTAATATTTTAATATACACTGATAGTCTAATGCCAGAAAAAAAAATTAATACCCCTCTTAGAAAATTAACTACTTATTAAAAATATTTAAAATATAATGTCATAGGTTTTCTCTATTTTAAATAGGTTTTTTTTTATAGCAAATTAAAAAAAAACTATTAATAAATTATATTGCTTGATATTTTATATTTCCTTTATTTTTTATATCTTACATTCATCATAGCATTCAAATCCTTCTCTCATTACTTTTTCTTTCAATCCAATTCAAATATGCATTTATTTGAGTTTAATGATCTTTAATATTTATAATATTTGTAGGAATATTAATCATTACACTTATATTTTTATAATATGACAAGCATTAAACATTTCAACATCATTTGTGATAGAAATTTTTATATATCTCATCTTGCCTTCACTTAAACTACCAGTTTCTAACAGTTCGGCTATTACTTTACCATCTTTTACAAACTATCCTCTACAATGTGTTTCCAGTGGTGGTAGACAGTGATTATAGCATAGGATATGGAATAATAATAACTCCAATGGGTAAGAAAAACATCATCATGGATACAGTGCTAAAAGAAAGGTCTGTATTTAGTAAGCACCTAAAATTCATGTCATGGCTTTATTTCTGCTCTTATTGATTTTAAGGGAAGACAACTGTCCATGGAAAAATATTATACAGTCCTTTGTTAGGTTATATTTAATAAATTCAAACTGTGACAATATAGCTCACACCTAATATCTTTTCAAACATATATGTAAACACTTAGGATTTCATATTTTAACTACTTTCTCAACCACCATCCTATATCTTCCACATACTAAATAATTCTATTAACATTATAAAATACACAAGCCACATTACAAAATAATTTCCAAACCACTTTACTAAAAAGCAACAAATATCTAAATTTTATATGAATAATTTTAAAAAGTTTTTTTCAAGCACAAATGATCTTGATAAGACATACATTGATTTTATATATTTATTTATTTGTTTTTTCATTATATAATTTATAGATGAATACTTTTTTTTTTTTTTTTTTCCCAAAAAAAAAAATTATAAAAAATAAAAAATTAATAAATTAATTATAAAATATATATATATATAAATAAATATTAATAAAAAAAATAAAAATAAAAAAAAAAAAAATAATTTAATTTATATCCATTCATTTAAAATAAAATAAAAAAAAATAAAATATATAAATAGTCCATTCAACATTTCAATATTCAAGCAATATGATGCATAACAATAATAAAGTACTAATTTTAAAATACATCATTTTAAAAATATCAAATAATGCAATATAAATAATAAATAAGATTACCCATGATCCCAACAATTATTAGAGCCATGAACAGTGATCCACTTCTTCTTGACCATCCATCCAAACAAAAAATATTAATTACCTGTCAGAAAATTAATTTCTGAAAAACCTTTTTTTTGTTATTTAATGTAAAAAAAAACAAATCTATCATAAGATTAAATAAAAAAAAAATACATTATAATAAAGTGGTTATTTAAAATACTAGTATTAAACTAAAATAATGAGAAAAATTTTTAAGTTATGAAAGTCTTTCTTTCTTCTTTCAAAATTCTTCCTCTGTTGCCTAGTTATGGGCAAACAGTTTTGAACAAAAATTATTCTCCTCCCTCAGTGCCATTCTATGAAATGTATAAATAAGTGAATTAAATCCTGTAGAATCGGGGGAAAATGTTGGTCATCCTGGGACGATAAATATTTATTTCAGTCCTTTTTCTGAATATCTATCCAGACATGCAATATTTCAATAAAACAATAATTAAGGATCCATTTTTATGTCAAAAAATATTTTCTATGCACATATTTCATATTAATTCCAATTGTTATATATTTTAAACATATCATGATAATATAGCTCACATATAATATATTTACTCTTCCATTAGTAAAAACATTGGTAGAATATTATATAATATAAAAATTATCCATTTATCACATTCTTTCAGCAGATATTCATATTTTGTTAACTAAATGTAGATATTTCTTTTTAAAAAAAATATTCAAGACTTTTACTCTTAAGAATGCATATATTTCAAGTAATTATTTTTTAGGTAAAGTGACAGCTTTACCATCCAAGCATTAATTAAATGATATAATATAAATCTTTAAAATAGAGATATTATAGTTACTTTATTTTAGATAAAAAATTATTTCAAAGCATATAGTTTGTTTATTGGGTTTATCATAAATAAATCTTTTTCAAAACATAAAACATTCAACAGTTATTTTCTTTCCATTGTTCTTTTAAAACACATGATTTTCAGATGTATCTTCATTTACATTAAGATGTAAAGATAAATTAAATATAAGATGTCCCATTTGCATCAATGTAACAAAATAATTATTCTTGCAGATTATAAAAATATCTCTAATTTAGCTTTTAGCTTAAATGAAAAATATTAATTTTCATTTTCTTGAGATTAATAACACTGAGAATAATTTTTCATAAATATTATTTTTCTATTTATTAACTTAAATTTCCTTGAAAAATTAGATTTATTATAAGACAAAGTTATTAAAAATAAATGTTCATTCGCCTGAGCATATCAGTTATATAAAATTTAAAGTCCTTACATAACATCAAGTCTCCTCCAGTCCTATAGTTAAATTCTCATCAGCATTTGGTGCACATTGTCCCAACACTTAAATAAATATTATTGTATTCCATAAAAATCATTGTAGTTTTAAATTAAGCTTCAAGTAAAATTTTCTGATAGGAACTAATGATGTTTATTTTATCATTATTCTAAATAATTATTAAATTATACTTTTAAAACTTTTAAGAGAAAATAATGATAATTATAAAAATATTACTGTTGCAATTATGCAGATAAACAAAATAATTATAAATTTCACACTAAACTGTACTAATAAATTCTAAGCAAACTGCACTTACTAATTTACATAAACTGGATCAATTTCATCTTTAAAATAAATTTTAAAACTATGAGTCATCCTCTTTAAAAATATTATATTAAATTATTTAACTCTTTCACTGAAATAAAATTCTTTTTTAACTGAACAGTTTTTTTATTGGCCAAGTGAATTAAAATTTTACAAGTTTTGATTGGTCAATTACAAAATCAGCAGTAAAAATATATTCATCTTTTAATATTATATTCGTTTTAGTTCTGTCTGTAAAAAGTATATTAATAATTTGTCAGAATATGAAAGTGAACAAAAGTTTTTCCAAAAATAAATTTCTATTTATAATTATAAAAATATTCGATAGCAGAAGACCTAAAAAGAAAGTTCATAACAAATTAGAAAGTGCTATGGATGTCATTGATTTATTTCTCAATTTACATTCATATAAAAGTAAATAATTTTTTTACTAAACTCTTACCATTTTTCTAAAATAATTATATTTTCAGCATAATTTATCAAAATACATTGTAATATGTAAAGAAATACCAACAAAATACTCTAAAACATTCATTTTTGTTTGAAAATCAAATAAAGAGCTTGGGGTGATGAAAATTGTTGACAGGTGTCTAAATTGTTGTTAGTCCTGGTTTCCTTTTCAATTTACGTTCGTATAAAAGTAAAGAATTTTTTACTAAAATTTTACAATTTTTTTAAAAATAATTATATTTTCAGCATATTTTATCAAAATACATTATAATACATAAAGGAATACCAACAAAATACTCTAAAACATTCATTTTTGTTTGAAAATCAAATAAAGATCTTGGGATGATGAAAATTGTTGACAGGTGTTCTTATTTTATTCGGATTGAAAACCAACCAATCAGCATCTAGGAAAGCCAGCTTTCTCCCATTGTTGTAGCTTCTTATGTCAATGTTATTGATTTTTTTTATTTGTAAAATAATTCTAGAGAGGACAGCATCTTATAGTACTTTTTAAGCTTTAAAATAAGCGTAAAAACACTAGTAATGTAAAAACTGATGGTTTTCAAGTAACTTGAAGCCATGTACATAAATCCGCGGTTGTTTCTCAGAAAGTGTTAACACTTATAACTATTAAATACTTTTATTAAAACATCACATAACTTTATTAAAAGAATTTAAACATTTTAATGACTCTAAAATAATAATTTTAAAACAAAATATTATATTTAAACAACAATAATAATTTTAACTGTTACTTTTTATAACATTATCTTTAGACTTATTTTTTCAACTTTTAAAATGTATCCAATTTCATTAACAAGACTAGAAATCAATGTTTTTTTTTTCTAACCCATGAAAGCTCACATACCAATACAATCACTTTTAATCATGTGACACTTTCAGAACATTCCAGACTAATATTAAATTATTTATTATCTAAATAATATTTTAAACAAAATAATTATTTTAAACACATTATATAAAATTATATAAAATATTTATTGCTAGAATTGAACTATTATATTGTTATAGTATTTAATGAATATAATAAATAAAAATTAATCTTATCTTTGAAACAATACATTATATTATTATTTAACTTATATTAAAATGGTTAAACTATTTAAAACATCCTTATATGCTTCTGTTTACTAAGTTTGAATTCATACTACCTATAACATCACAATTATATATTAGAAAATAACATAAATTAAAATTTTTTAAAATACCTATAATTCAAATCATATTTAAACTATCTGAACCAAATATAAGGGGACAATATATATATACACCTAATTTCCTTTTTACAGGATTTTTTTTTGCATGATTTTGAAACAACATGCATTTAAAAATATGTATATTTCTTTTTTTACATGAGTTGTTTTAAAATAACACGATCATTAAAAAAATGATATTTTAGGATTAGAGCTGCTGTGATATATTCATGATTGGAATGAAGAAATTATTGTTTAAAAGGCTTAAGAAAATCATCTCAAGATAATTCTTGAAATGTCTTAAATTGTTAATATACTTTTTTTAAAATTTTAAATAATTTCACGTAAGTAATATAAAATAATTTATTTTCCTTGTTAGAAGATTATAAATCTTTTTGATTCTGTATTTATTTGCCGATTTGTTTCTGATGTGAGTTTGTCACAATTACATCAAAAAACTAAAAAAAAAAGTCTGTTATTATTATATAATTTTTTAAAAAAAAGTTTTGTTTATTTTTCATTATTTTAAAAACAAAAATCCCCTTTTCAGCAATATTCCTGCAAATGGAGAAATTTATTAGTCTGCATAGTAATGTTTTTGTCATTTTGTTTTAAAAGGGAAGTACCTTTTTAGTATTGATGTTTTGTTTGCACTTTGATATTTAGTTTTAAAAAAAATTCCTTGTTGGTATTTGTAATGTCTTTGCCCCTAAGTTTTTCAGAGGGGTAGAAAAGAACATACAATCCGATAAATAACATAAACGAGGACAATAATTATAACTCAATATCTGGAACTCAGCTGAAACAACCCTTAAAACAGTTGTGCCGCAAAATGCTCTAACAGCTTGATACATATCCAACTTCTTCTGTTAAACAAGACTGTAACAAGTGTGCGATGTTTTCCTCTCACAGTTTTTATATCCCCCTGACTTCTTTTGTTTAAGTCTTATCTGCTACATCTCTCCGAATTCTTAATCCGCATGTTTTTCAACTCCGTTTTGATTGTTCTTAACTTTAATTAGTTATTTTTATCTTTGATAAAAATAATCCCCACACTTGTTTTCAATTATAATTATTTCCATTATAATTAGTTATTTTTATTTTCAATTCAGATAAATCATCACAGCTTGTTTTCAATTATAATTATTTTCCATTATAATTATTTTTACTTTCAACTAAAATAAGCGAAAACTTCTGGAGTAAATTGTCTCTTGTAAAATCGTTATTTATTTCTCACACATGAATACAACAGTATTGATGTTAAAAAAATTAATTATGGTTAAATTTAATGATTAATTTGTTTAAATTTATATTTATTAATTTTATCAAAAATGAATAGATGGTAAGTTATACATTGCAAGTTTTAATGATAGCATGGTCTTCCAATCATGCACAAACATGTTTATTGTCAGACAGGGACAGTGAATAAAATCTTAGGCACTTTTCTATTTTATGAACTAGCAAGATGTCACTGTATTTTTGATAAATGTATAGATCCAGGGGCCTACAATTTTCTCTTCTTAAACATATTAGTTGTTAAATTAAAAAAAAAAATTAAAAAGTTAAATAAAATAAAAGCAATAAATTCCTATAAATTACATTAATAATCTTTATTTCAATTTTTTTTTACTTATAACATGGAAGTGATGATATGTTTTGAACTTTAAAATTTTTGATAGCTTATGTAGAGAAACCAATGAGTGTTTTTTATCACTTTCAAGTTTTTTTACTTTTCAAATGAAATTTATGTTTCTATAACTCATTTTTATTTAGGTTCAATGTGCATGAAATAAAATTTGAAAGCACACAAAAAATATAACAGTCTAATAATATTTTTGATATGGGTTATTTAATTATTTTCATTAATTTCTTAGGTCCGGAACCAATCTCAATGTATATTTTTACATGGATTTCTTTTACATGTAATTTTCAGGTACAAATCTACCGTGAAAAAGAGAATTAGGCGTATATTTAGTTTTAACAAACCATTTAGAAATATCTTTTTTTTAGTATTCTAATATTTTTTTGTTAGGGTGTTATATCAATTCAAAATTAATTAATATTTTTGTAAACTAATTTATTGTATTATTTGTTTAAAATAATTAATTCATATATTTTATTAAATAATTGAATGTTAACATATTATTGACTGTTTTTATTAGGAGGATATAGCTAAGAATGAATTTTAATCATCAGTTACATTTAGGAACAGTGATGCAATCTTTCAGAGAGAAAAGTTTGCTGAAGGGTGAAAGGACAGCATTTGCAAAATTCAAATGAACATACTAATGGATTAACAAGCAAATAGTGGGCAACTAAGTATACATTACAATGTATAATAAAACATCTGCATATAATAGATTTATTGACAGTCGATAATATATTTGTTGTGACATAATTATGATGTTAAATTTTTATGTAACAAAACTTATTTAGTAAACAAGAATAAAGTCTGATATGGGGCTTCAAATTTTGTCAAGCGTTGTTAGCTGAGAGATCAGCGCAGCTGCCTTGCAAGCAGTTGCTTGCAGACAGTTGTTGTGGGTTTGCTTCCCAGATGATGCTTTGACATATGAAAAAAAAATTAAAATATAGTTTATTAATTACTATTTCAATATATTTAGGTAAAAATGATACAATAACATCATGATGAATAATAACATTTGCCGGTCTAGATGCTATCATTTGCATTAGTGAAAGAGAATACAGTACTTTTTAATAGTTTTTATTAGTCATTCATTAGACTAGAGATTATCCAATAATGAATATTTCTGTAGTGTAATTTTCATTACAGTCTCTACTTTGCATGAGAGTGGTATAGCGAAATTATACTACAGAAATATTATTATAGAATTACAAAAAAATCAAGGCAGATGTCACATGACCTAATTTAATAAGCTTGTATTTACAAACGTTATATATAGAGCTCACAAAATAAGCTCTTAAGCTTTGGGGATATTTTCAAAGCTTGTTAAGAGTTCATTTTGCGAACTTTGTATATAATATTCATTATAGAATACAGTACTGACTGGACTTGCTAATTACTGGGTGATGAGAATTGAGCAGTTTTTCGTCCTTTTATTATTTAGCTAAAATAGCTAGATATTTTTTTTTATCAACCTGTACTGAATAGTTTACCTGATTGGGTAGTCATGACAGATGAATAATTAATTACTCGACCATTCAAAACCTTGTATTTAACATCTGTAACTGTATCATATATGTATTAATTAAAATTATGATCTTTTCTTATTTATATAGATATAAACCTTGTATTTTGCATTTGTGACTGTAATATATGTATATTAATTGTAATTATGTTGTTTTCTCATTTGTACAGATATACATTTACATACTCATATATATTATGTATGTTTGTATTTTTAAAAAAAAACAAACAGCAACAATTAAAAGAAATAAACAATAATAAAAAAAAATGCAGATAATGAATGACCTTTGACCAAGGAAATGATTTCTGTTAATAAGCTGTAGTAAATAGTTTAGCAAGTAACTTGTTGAATAACATCATGGTAAGTACTATATTATGACAACTTATTAATGAAATGTTATATTGATATAAAATAAAATGGGGTAAAAAACAAAAAACACCGAAAACTTTAGAGATTAAAATCAATTTCAATAATTTAAATTATTTGTTCTGCTTGACTGTGAACCCATTGTTTTCTTATACATGATACAAAATGATTAATATTTTTAATTAATGATATGACACTTTCATTTTAATTTTATTATCTGTTTAATTATTTGTTTTAAATAGTTACAAAAATTATTATTATTTTTTAAATATCTTCATAAATAATTATTGATTATTTTCTGAATTTTCAAGTGATAAATATATATATAAGTGATTAGAAATTAGTGTCTGATAACGTTATACACTTCGCAAACGTCTACTGAGCTATATAAAAAGTTATTATTTACTATTAAACTATAATATGTACATTTACCCTGTAAAAGAATTATTATTATGATTATGTGCATTTATAATGTGAGAGGTTATTCACCTTAAAGGTATTTTAACGATATAAAGAGCTATATTAGTTAATAATGAAGCTCCAATCACCAAACAGATTAAAATATACAATATAAGTGCAAATAAGGGATGCTATATTAAAGAAACTGATGCCACAAAAATTGAGTTGCTGCTAATTTATCGCTTTTATTTCTAAGCCTAATTTCAAAAAAAGATTATTTAAACCAGCAAGCATCACATGATCACATCTCCAATAGTAGCACATAATTGATTCTAAACAAAGCACAGCAAAACTCCATATAGTAGTGCCACCTGTGCTAAACAGAGTAATCAATGGATGCCAGAAGGCATTAGATAGGGATTTTATGCACAAGCCTTCTGGCATCCATTGATTACTCAGTTTAGCACAGGTGGCACTACTATATGGAGTTTTGCTTTGCTTTGTTTATAAAAGATTATTTAACATAAACATTTTGTTATATGTGGTTAATAAGGAACATTTATATTTTATATTATAGCTTATGTATACACATAGTGATTTTCATGAGTCTCAACTGATTTCCTACAGATTTAATGATAAATAATGCAAAAACAACATTTTCATGGAAGCTTTTAAAATATGATGTACAATTCATATATCATGTGATTTTAAAACAATCATTTTCTAATCAAAAAATAAAGAAAACATGGATAGATAAATATAGAGAGAAGGAGAGAAAGAAAGGAGTGGGAAAAATAGAGGTGGAGAAGGAGAGGAAAGGAGAAAGAGGGAGAGAAGAAGAGGGAAAGACAGGGAGAAGGAGAAAAGGGAGAGACAGGGAGAAGGAGAAAAAGGGAGAGGGAGAGAAAGGGAGAGACAGGGAGAAGGAGAAAAAGAGAGAGAAAGGGGAGAGGGAGGGAGAAAGGGAGTAAGAAAGAGATGGAAGGAATACGTAGAAGATAATAACATGGAGCAAAATATGAAAAGCTTTTTGATTTTAATTTTACTCCACAATTGTAAATTTTACACTATTGTCAAAGTATTATATTGTTAATCAATTTGTTTTTTTAACCCAACAAGTTTTAAATGAGGTAAAGTGTAATATATTCTATACGTATTCATATAATTTTTGATTTTCAGTTTTATTCATTGCCGTATAGAACTTCAAAATTCAATCCATTCTATCTAAATGTCTACAGTGAGCTGTAATTAAATAAAATATCAATGACCTTGATCTTTCATTTAATAATATCATATAATACTAAATTGTCCATTCACTTTACTACTGTTACACAATGCTTTATTTATCACCCTTTTTTACAGTTTACAGTTTCAATTGTCCTAGCAATCTCCTTCAGAACTTTATATCTTCTAGCATCAACTGTAAATTCAAAATTTAAGAATCAGTTTTGATTGCCCCAGCAATCTTCTACAGAACTTTATATCTCCTAGCTTCAAATTTGGCAATGCAATAAGAAAGAGTAGTTAATAATGATATCAATGATATAAAAAATCTGCCCAATTGAATTTTTCTATAGTATCATTTTTTTAATTTTGATTTTCAGATTATCTTATTTACAGTGTGTTCGAATTTTTTGACTGATGATGAATTCACTCATTTAATCAATGCCCTTTTTATATCTATTAGACATGTTTTGATGTATCTGTAAACCTTTATCTTTAAGAAATTGCTATTCAAGATCAAGGTCAAATTTTGATAATTTTTGTTTATAAAATAAAAAAAATCCAATATATTACTTGTGAATGCCAAAAATATTATTGACTTTTATATGCATGATGTAAAAAATACAAGGGTGTAGCTCAAATGAATTATAAAATTTCTACATATATTCATTTAATTTGTTTAATGATATTTTTCTAATATTTAAAATTTATTAATACTACTACTATTGATAATAATTGTCATCATCACCAACTCTTTCCAAATTTAATAAATTACTTTGTTCTTTTGAAAAGTTTTAAAGCAAATACAAATTATATATTGTCATTACTGGTGATCTTAATATTCCTGATTGATATTCAGATAATATGTTAATACATTCAGTTTCACATTCAAGCATCAAAAATGATTCACTTTTGTAATTTATTAAACCAAAAATAATTTAATTTCTATTTCAGTACTATACAGACTATATTCTTAGTAATTTTCCTATATTTGAATATAAATACATATATAAGGCTTCCTTGCATGCTTAATTTTTCCACGAGAGGGATCTTTACAAACCATAACACAAGATTACGACTCTATAACGATAGCAGCAGCCATCTTATCTTCAACCTACTTTGTAATTATATAGGCAAATCTAAAGCATTTTGATTTTAGAGTGTGAAGCTAGAAAGTTCTTCACTAATTAAGTCCATCACTTTGTTTAGAAATCATTATTCACAAAATCTTTTGATTAACAGCGAGTTAATATTTAGATCTTATAATTAGAAATATTTCAAATCAACTTAAAGTTGTAAACATTAATTCTTATTAAGCACAGAATCAACTCATAAATACATATATAAGGCTTTAGCCATAACACTATGCATCTTGCATGCTTAATTTTACCACAAGAGGGACCTCTACAAATCTTAACACAAAATTATAACTTTAAAAAGATAAGAGCAGCCATCTTATCTTCAACCTACTTCTTGATTATATCTGAAGAAAAGGTGAAGAGACAATTGATTTAAAAAGTGGACATGTACTCTATTATAAAGGCACAATACAAGTGGAGTAGGATTCATTATAAATAAAAAGTGGAAGAGCAATATTGTGGAGATTGATGGTGTATCAAACAGAGTGGCAAGATTAGTTATACAACTTAATAGCAGATACCAAATGCAGATAATTCAGATTTATACCCCAACAAGTTTTCATAGTGATGAAGTATAGTAGATTTTTATATGGATGTACAAAAGGTTTTTTGATCAGAGTAAACAACATTTTAAAATTGTTATGGGAGATTTTAATGCTAGAATTGGTAAACAAATGAAAGATGAAAGTGCTGTAGGTAATTTTGGTTATGGTAATAGAAATGAGAGAGGACATAGACTTGTGGAGAATGAATTATTTTTTTGAGAAAAATGTTAAAAGGAAATGGACATGGAAGCATCCAAATGAAGGTATAGCAGAATTGGATTATATTTTGACTAACAGAAAATACATATTTCAAGATTGTAATGTTCTTAATAAATTTAACACAGGAAGTGTAATCAATTAGTAAGATGTAAGATACGCGTTAATGCAAAACTAGAGAAACAAAAATTATTAAGAAAAACAATATTTACAGTTGATATTCCTAATCTTCAGAAACATTCTAATGAATTTAAATTAGAACTTACAAATCGATTTCAAGTATTAGTAGATTTTGATCATGATTCAGATTTGAATGAAATTAATATGAAAATAACTGATACACTTATAAAAACTGCAGAAAGATAGCTTGTAGAAAAAAGCAGCATTTGACCAATAAAAGTTTTACTGAAACTAGAGAATTTATGAAGAAAAGAAGGAATATGAAGATATACACAATTGATGCATTAAAAAGGATTGAATATCTTGAATTTTGTAAAATGGTGCGGAAAAGAGTTGAAAATGATATAAGAAAGTATAATTGTGAACTAGCAAGGAAATCTGTAAAAGATAATAAAAGTCTAAAGAGTATAAAACAATATTTTGGTATTGGTAGGAAATTTATATCTGCAATAAGAAAAAAAGATGGAATTATTAGTAAAAAGAGAGAGGACATTATGAAATGGGTAGAAGACTTTTATCAAGAATTATATAGTAATAAAGAACAAGTACTTCCTATATTTATTATATCTTCTGAATTGCCCAGAATTTTAAATGAAGAAGTGAGACATGCAATTAAATGTATGAAGAAAGGAAAGGCTCCAGGTAATGATGGAATTATAATTGATATATTAAAAGAATCAGGTGAAGAAATATAATTTTTTTTAGCAAAGTTATATACCAAATGTCTAAATGATAAAGATGTACCAGATGATTGGAATAATGCAGTATTAATATTAATATTTAAAAAAGGTGATAAAGAAGATATGAGAAATTGTAGACCTATCAGCCTTTTATCAGTTTTATACAAAATTTTTACCAAGACAATTACAACTCATCTACAAAGAACACTGGAAGGTATTGAGAGAAGTTATAGAAAGGACAAATGAATATGAGTTGCCATTATGCTTTGGATTTGTAGATTATGAAAAGGCATTTGATTCTATAAATATTTCTCCAGTGATTAAAGCATTAGATCATCAAGATATAGATCCAGGATATTGTCATATTTTAAACAATATTTATAAAAATGCAACAGCAACAATTAGATTACATAATTATACTAGGAAAGTCAACATTGAGAAGAGTGTAAGACAGGGTGACTCCATATCTCCAAAACGTTTTACAGCAGTGCTGCAAGAAGTATTTTATGGATTAAAATGGGAAGCTAAAGGAATGAAAGTAAATGGAGATTATTTAAGTCATTTAGATTTTGCAGATGATGTAATTGTTTTGTAAATAATGCTTTAGAGCTGCAGGAAATGTTGCAGGAGTTATCAGATGAAAGTAGGATTAAAGATAAATGTTAAAAAGACTAAAGTAATGTTTAATGGATTTTCTCAAAATATGAAAATAAAGATTGATTATGATAAGTTAGAAGAAGTTAACAGTTACAAACACCTTGGTCAGATTATTAATACAGATGGTAACCTAATGGATGAAATTAATCATAGAATTAAACTTTGTTGGAATGCTTTTGGTAGAAATAACTTGATACTAAAAGGAAATATGCGTATGTGTTTGAAAAGGAAGGTTTTTAATAAATGTGTTTTACCAGTTCTTACTTATGGATCTGAGACTTAAACACTTAATAGAAGAGCAATACAGAGACTTCAGACCACTCAAAGAAGTATGGAAAGATAAATGTTGGGAGTAACAAGAAGAGATTGAAAACGCAATATATGGGTAAGAGAACAAACTGGTATTACTGACCTCATTGAAAACTTAAAAGACTGAAGTGGAGTTGGGCTGGACATATTGCTAGAAAAGATGATAAAAGATGGACACTTGAAATCTTAAGCTGGATTCCAAGAGATTGTAAAAGACCCAGAAAGAGACCACATGTGAAATGGATGGATGAAATAAAAAAATGTGCAGAAGCTAAAGATCACAGAAGATGGATTGAACTGGGAGAGACCTTCATTCTGCAGTGAATTGATAATGGTTGATGATGATAATGATGATGAACTTTTCCTTTCTCTTTTTCTATTGATCTGAATCATGCTACGTATGAATTTTATATTAATGTTTAATTTAATAGGTTTTATTCTTTCACAGTTATTAAAAAAACTACAAAAAGGGAAATTAATTTGATCTTAGTTTAAAATTATGTAAGTTTAACCAGGAAAGTTTGTATTCTTCATCAGATGTGGATAACTCTAAAATAAATTTTTCAAACAGTTATTTAACGAACTAACTGACAAATTTTTTACTAGGAAGACTTTTTAATGAAGCATTTTCCTATCTGATTTTCAATCTGTGATAAAAAAATTATTAAAAGGAAATCATTTCATCATTAGCATTACTGGAAAATAAAGAACGTAATTTACTATAACAATTTTGTTAATTAGAGAAAATTACCCCAAATTTTATATTTGTAAAGATTTTTAAAAATTCATACAAAATACTGAGACTCAAATTTCTGATGATCCTAAACAATTTTAGTTCTTGATTAAAGATTTAGGCATTACTAAAAAAAAAATTACGAAGTGATAACAATTCATATCTGGTTAAAGATGATTTTTCTCATAATTTCTCCGAACCTTCTAAATAATCAAAATTTCTTACAGACCTGTCTGAAAAATAATGATCTAATTGAGGAAAAGATAGAATTTCGGTTTTTCATTGAATTTGGCACTATTTTTGTTATTAAGTAGCATAAATTGCATTCTAGTATAGGCCTAGACAATTTTCACCCCTCCATTGCATATTATCATTATTATTATTATTATTATTATTATTATTATTATTATTATTATTATTATTATTATTATTATTATTATTATTATTATTATTATTATTATTATTATTATTATTATTATTATTATTATTATTATTATTATTATTATTATTATTATTATTATTATTATTATTATTATTATTATTATTATTATTATTATTATTATTATTATTACTACTACTACTACTACTACTATTACTATACTCTACTACTTACTCCACTACTCTATTATATACTACTGTTGTTGTTGTTGTCATCATTGTTGTCATTGTCGTTATTATTATTATTATTATTATTTTTAAATAAGGCTCTTAAAATTATGGGTGCAATTTTAAGGCATGGTAGACAATTTAGTAGTTTTATAAAATATAAATTATTTTTCTCTTTGGTTTTGCCTATTTTAGAAAATGGATCTGTTGGTTGGAATCCCAGTTCCAAATGAGATATTATTAAAATTCAATTGGTTTATGTCAAATTTTCTAAGTACATTAAATTAAAAGATCATTATCTATCCCTATGCATTAGAAGAAAAATAAGAGATCTTAAAATTTTATATAACCTTGTGAATCAAAAAATTATATTAACTAACAAAATTTCAAATATTACTTTTAATAATTGTTTACATAAAACATGTACATTTACTTTATTTTATATTAAAGTTTGTTGCTCTAACATATTAAAATTTTCACCTATATTTTGTTTGCCTAATACCTATAATCATGATTTTACTAATGAAAATATTTTTTCTTTAGACTTTAAAAAATTTGTTACTTATCTTATAAAAAAATATGGCATATAATTATATTATTTTTATCACTTTTACTCATTTATGTATATTTTTGTATAGTTGTTATAGTGCAATTCTGTAATTGGTTTAATGCTGTAGTTTTTTATGGTAAATAAATTGAATTATTATTATTATTATTATTATTATTATTATTATTATTATTATTATTATTATTATTATTATTATTATTATTATTATTATTATTATTATTATTATTATTATTATTATTATTATTATTATTATTATTATTATTATTATTATTATTATTATTATTATTATTATTATTATTATTATTATTATTATCATCATCATTATTAGTATTATTATTATTATTGTTGTTGTTATTATTATTATTATCATTATCATCATCATCATCATCATCATTATCATCATCATCATCATTATTATTATTTTAATTATTTTGATGATGATGTTTGAAAGTAAACTTTGTTTGTATTTATGAAATGGTTATATAAATTAAATAAAAAAAAAAGTATACCAGGAAATAAAGGGTACAAATACACTATTCATACTATTTTTCAATTTATGCAATTGTCTATTAGTGAATTAGAATGGCATGGCACTTGAATGAGTCCAGTTTGAAGGATAAAGTTCTATTTATGATATATTTGTCATTCAATTAAGATAGCGTGGGTCTGGATGTTGTTTGCTTTGGTCTCATAAAGACATTTAAAAATGGGTAGCGTAATTCTTCAATAGATATATTAAGCAAACTAATAACAAAAATTAATGTCATTCCAATGGAGAAAACTTTATCATTAACAATGTAAATGAAGAAAGCATGTTGTTTAAAATCAACAAATTACTCATCTAAAAGTTTTATCGCTTATATTATTCAATGTTTTTTTTATATGATTTATATTATGCAACAATCAAATGATTACTACTGTTGTACACAGATGATTGCTATGTTTTCATACAGATACATACCTATATAGATGCTGATAGCTTGTAGGCAGATATTAATAACATTTTACATTGATAAATGTTTTGAGGTGATTTTTAGATCTTTTTGAGGGTGGAATTTTCTTGGTGGCTCAATGTTCTTGTTTGAGAGAATTATGAAGGTTGTTGGATTATATTTTCAGCTGTTTGTCTAATACATGGGTAACTTTTTTTGTCAAAAATAAATATTGTTCTTTGTTGAATTATAGTTAATATTTACATATATTTGTTTCTTAATTGAAATAAAATACATTTTGAGGACTTTTATGGGTTCAAACAGGGAGTTTATGAAGCTTTGAACTAACTCTTGTAGAGTTTATAGTGGGTCACATGGCTTAAGATCACCATTTTAATAGAATTTGGTTTTGAGAAAATATTTATTTTCTGACAAATTTCAGTGATTAAGTTTTTTTTTGTCAAAGAAAAGGTATTTTTTTGTTGAATTGGACTTAATATATTTATATTTGATATTTACTTAAAAAAAAAGTGTATTTTGAGAATGATTTTTGGGTTCAAGCACAAAAACTTATTAAACATTGAACTTGGTGATGTAGAGTTTGCATAAAAGTATATTATTATTTTATTTATATTATTTTTCTTCTTCTTATTACTACTACTACTGCTAGTAATTCTATTATTAATATTATTATTATTATTATTGTTATTATTTTTATTATGATTATGATGTTTAAACAATATACTTTATTGCACAATAAATACATGAATGTTAATAATGGTTTTGTGGGGGTTACAAAAGTCTGGCACATCTAACATGCATGAAGACTATTAGAATAACTTACAATTTTGATCAAATGGGTCTACATGAGTTAGGTTACAGGATACATTTGTTGACATATATAATTACAGTATAATTAAAGGAGATAAGATTATATACAAATATCTGGCAGTTGTATAAATATTTATATGATTAGGTATATGTAATTTTTAGATAATATACTTGTATTTAAATAATAATAATATTGATAACTTATATTATAGAAAAAAACTAGAGAGATATGGGTATTGTGGAATTTAGCTGTGTGTGAGATTTAGGATGTTTAGGAAAAAGGGAGAAAATGGGTGATAAAGTTTATATATTTTGAATGAAAGTTTATTTATCCTGAGCTTGCCTGGTGTTATTGGGAGGCTCTCATAGCACTGACCTCTTATGGTAAGAATACCACTGGCATTTGCATATGTTTGCTTGAAATTTGAACTTTGATCTAAGGAAGTGGTGATTGGAGCAAATGGAATATTATAATTTATGGTGTTAGGGATTTTTATTGCTTACAACTGGCATATACATATGCTTGTTTCTACTCTAAACTTTGAAATGAAAAGCTTTTGATTGGAGCCACTAAAATGTTATCATTTTGCTGATGGAGATTTACACTTTGTTAGCGATGACTTTTGTATATGTTTGCTTAAGATTTAAACTTTGAACTGTGAAGCTAGTGGAATTATTGTTAATGACATCATGTGTTTGGTAGAGTTTTGTATATTGAACTTGAGAACTGGTGATAATTGTAGGAAAGACCTGATCATTTGATGACTTTGAAACTATGTTGTCATTGAAAACAACAATCAAACAATTCATATTTTGATAAAGTTTGTAATAAGAAATTAGCTTAAATGAGAAAAATATCAGTCTATTGGAAACCAAAAGCACTATGAATAGTTAAATTTTTTACCCTATCATATATATGTGTTCTGATGGCAAGGAAACTGGAGCCTAATATCTTTCTTCCTTACAAGTGAACTACTTGCTGTGGGACTATTATCATCATCATCATTATCATGATGATGAAGATCAAGTTTAAAAGTATTTGTATTTATGAATTGAATTTATCAGTAAAAACAAAAAGAAATATGAGTACATCAAGTAAGAAAGGTTACAAATATACTATTGGTACCATTCTCTAATCAATGCAATTATTTACTAGTGAATTAGAGTGGGATGGCACTTGGATGAGTCCAGTTTTGGATTCCATCTCTATTAATTTGAAGGATACAATTCCATGAATGATTATATTTCTCATTCAATTAAGAAAGTGTGGGTCTGAATGTTGTTGGTTTGGTCTTATTAAAGCATTTAAAATTGTGTAGAATATTTCTGTAATAGGTACATTAAGAAATCTAACAACAAAAATGAATGTCGTACATATAGCAAAGTTACAACCTTCCCATAGAAACAACTTTGTTATGAACCATATAAATGCAGAAAGCTTCTTATTTAAAATCAACGAATTACGCATGGAAATGTTTTATCAGTTATTATTATTCAATGTTTTTCTATGATTTACAATACCCAATAACCTAATGATCATTACTCTTATATGTAGATGATTGCAAAATTTTCAGACAGACACAGACCTATAAAGATGCTATTAATTTGTAAGCTAATAATAATTTTTTTACAAAGGTACATATTTTGAGGTGATGTTAGAGTTTTTCAAAGGTAGTATTTTCTTGGTAGCTAAACATTCATGTTTGAGAAAATTGGGTAGGTTGTTGGATTACATTTTCAGCTGGTTGTCCATTCCATGGGTAATTTTTTTTATCAAAGAAAACATATTTTTTATTTGTTGAATTGTTCTTGATATTTATATATATTCGATTCATACTTGGAAATAATCTAGTAATAAATGATAGCAATGAATGTAAATATATAAATTTATTAAGCGCAGGCAGATAATCTAGATTATCTGCTTGCGCTTAATAAATTTATAGATTCATACTTGGAAAATAATGCAGTTTGAGGATTCAAACATAAAGATTTATGAAACTTTGAACTAGTTCTTTTAGAGTTTACTACAGATCACATGGCTTGGTGTTCACAATTTTAATAAATTTTGTTGTTGAGAAAATATGTTTTCTGAGAAGTTTCAGTGGTTAAGTATTTTTTGGCAAAGAAAAGTTATTTTTATTTGTTGAATTTTATGTAATATCTATATATTTGATTCTTACTTGGAAAAAGTGTGTTTTGATGTTTTTTTTTGGGTTAAATGCAGACATATAAAAATTTGAATTAATTCTTGTAGGATTTGCTGCAAAAATATATTATTATTGTCATCATTCTTTGATATAATTTCAGTTTTTGTATTTAAATCTCATGTGCATGATACGTTGACTGTTTCTTTTATATATATAAATTTAACTTTATCATTTCAATATGCTTAATTTTTTTTTATATTTAAGCTACACTTTTTTTTCTAATTTATTATTTTAATTGAGATCCTAAGCAATTCTAGTTTTCCAAAAATTAATGGTATTTGTTATTAGTTTAACTTTATTCAATACAATTTATTTTTGTTATTTTCTTTAACTATTATTTAATATACATAGTATATTTTTTCTACTTTTATGTACATTCTGCAATTGACTGTAAACTATTATTTTGGATTTAAATAAAAGAATTGAGTTATTATTACTTGTTTTGGCCTACACTCATTTAATAAATATTTTACCCTCCTGCATTATATTTGTAAATGATTTGAGAACTACATCATTTTTTATGTTTAGAAGTTTAGTATATCATTTAAATATTATATATTCAATTATTACTTTAGTAATTTGTTTAACCTATTATTTCACAATAAATACATTGTATATCTATATATATATATTTAAAAAAAAATTATATTTACTGTTTTAAACCAAAACATTATACATTATATATATATATATATCTGTTTTAGCATACATTTAAAATTTGCATTCATGCAGTAAATTAAAGTCCTACTTAAATTTTAAATAAAAGTATTGTAACCAGTTGGGTTACATGGTACACCTATAATGATATAGTGTGTGTGCATATATATATAAAGTAAAGGAAAAGTAGAAATAAACACAGAATAAATTTTTGTAGATAT
Source organism: Epiperipatus broadwayi (assembly GCA_028023455.1). Classification (NCBI taxonomy): domain Eukaryota; kingdom Metazoa; phylum Onychophora; class Udeonychophora; order Euonychophora; family Peripatidae; genus Epiperipatus; species Epiperipatus broadwayi. The sequence goes on from JAQFVV010006282.1 coordinate 1,378,197, forward strand.
TTTTTTATATTTCCTAAAATAAAATAATAATAAGTAAAGGGTTAAATAACTCTGGGCTTAAAGTAAAATTTTATTACGAAATTAATATTTTAAAAAGGTCTGAATAAAAATTAATATTGCATTATTATTAATTATTACTCTGATTTTGAAATTTAAAAACACCCTATTGTATTTTTGAAATTTTAATTAATTAAACAAAATTTTTATCTATTAGAAGTCCCCTAAGTAAAAACATGTATATGTTTTCCAAGGGATTAGTGAGATAAAAATAAAAACTCTGTTTTTAATCAAGCTGCTGTTATCACCTTAGATGATTCTGTAAAAGGGCTGATAAAAAATTAGCTCCAGTCTGGATAATGATTTTTGAAGAGAACAGTTTGGCTGTCAGTTTTATAAGAGTTAGCATAAGAGCTAGCTGTAAAGTTGGCTAAAATATTTGATGAAGAGTGGATAACTGTAGCAGAAAATGGCCATAGTAAAGCTAGCTACAAAGATGGCTAAAATAATTATCAAAAGAACTGCCATGAGGATGTAAGAAGGCAAGATAGTAGGCTGTTTTTCTTAGCCGGAGTTTGAATTTACATGGAGGAAATGGGTCAAGATTCTTTGTAATTCATAGTCTTAAAAGTGTTCTGGAAAACAGCTTGCTGACCTGAAGCTTACAAAATCCAAGTATAAGTGAAACTGACTACAGAAGGGAAAAAAAGCCAACCATACCTGAATTATGTACTTTTACCTGATGATGACACCTGGAATGACAAAAAAAACAACTAGCCCAACAGAAAATACCAGCTGAATAAAGAAGTATTATACTTATGCTGATGTATCTACATATACGAAGAGAAGCACAGATAAATGTGTATACAAAAGTGAGTTGTTTTTAAATAATTCATTTGAGAAGACATTTTAAATCTATACTTTAAAATTAAAGACATTTATAATTAGTCAAGAGATAAACTGATAAAAAGCTTTCTAATCTCTCAAAAATTGACTATACTTTTTAAAAAAAAAAAGAATAAAGAAAGCTGTAATAGAATTTGATAAAGTGATTTTTTTTGATATTGATTAAATATGTAAATTTTATGTATATTCAAAAGGGAATTATTAATTATAAAAATTATTTATTGTTGATAATGGTGCAATTCTATATACGTGTTTCAATAAACTTAATATGTAAAATATATATCATTTAACTGAAACTTCAATCATTTTTTTTGTTAGTGAATATTAATTGTATATTATAAATTGCACATCTGTGCACACATATATGTAAATCAATGTAACAATTTGAATTTTGTATAGTAATTATGGAAATCACAAACGTAATAATTATTTTATGTTTAATTGAAATGTCTTCATCATAAATTATAAAACACACGTCTGTGTACAGAAATATATATGCATTATAGAAACTAATTAAGAAATAATGCAATTGATGTAATAACTTTAGTTGTGTATATAATTTTGTATACTTTTCAAAATCAGAGTCTTATCCTATAAGACCTTAAATACCTTTTTTTTTAATTATCTTTAATTATCTTTAAATACCTTTATTTTTTTATTGTTATTAATAAACTTATTTAATTGTTAAAATTGTATTCCATCATCTCTTGTTCACATACAGAAATAGAGCTTGTGTTCTCGGAGCTAGATTCGAGCACGGGATGAATATATAAATGAGGATGTGTATTTAGTGCTTTGGGGTATCCAGAGATGATCAATCATCATCCTGGTTGGTGCAAAAGAGAATACTCTTTAAAGCCCATGCACTATACTTTATTTTAGTTTAGTCTTGTTAAAAAAAAGTTTATAGTTGGCCAGTACAAGTGGCCTGAGCATTGATGATGATCAGCATGTATTAATGCCCCAGCATTATTGTTTCAATTTGTGATTATTGTGTATTTTAATGGATGGGCACTAAGCTGGTGCATCCAGTTTATGTTTAAATAATTGCCCAAGGTAGCAAAGGCTCAATAGTCAGCCTGGTCTACAGAAGACCCATTTCCAATCCAGTCACAAGATTGACTGTGGATTTTATTCTTATTGTACTGATTTGTTTATTCCCATCAATTAATGATGATGAATGGTATTTGAATTATATTTACTTTATGATAATGCTGGTTGATATATGATGTATAAGTATGCTTTTAGTTGCTCTTCTGAGTTATCTGGCTAATCTCTCAATGTTCTCAGAGATTCTGTAATCTCATTTTATTCATGAATATATATTACTTGCATATACCTTTGTAAACTATTGATTTTTGATTTTAAATGGACTGGGAGTGATGCTGTTTTGCCATCACCCAGTTCAAACTTGTTTTTTCTTTCATTTTGATACCCCCATCCCGTTACAGTATTATTATATATTAAATTTTATTATTATTTTTTTTTTTTAATTTTTGAGTTTATCAGTCTTATCTACAATCATTTTATTTTTAAGATCAAGGTTTTTTTTTTCAAAAATTATTTTAAAAAGTAATTTTTAATATTTTCATTATTAAAGTTTAAAAAAAATAAAATACTTTTAATTCACTGTAGCCAATTAAAATTATAATATCAGAAATCATTTACTGCTTCTATTACTATAAATTGTAAAATTGATTTTTGAGTAGCTTTAGTCACTTGTCATTTTTTCCTTTTATTTACAAAGAAAACAGTCATTTGTTATGTAATATGGATCAATGATTTCTTGCTGTTAAAAAATGATAGATGAGAGAAATATAATAAACTGTAAAATTTATTAGAAAATTAAATGAAAACATTTCAACTTTCATAAGTCTTTTAATTTATGTATAATCTTTTTCTCGTTTGATAGAAATACTTTTATGTGTAATAAATTATTATTTAAAAAAAAATTTAAATAAATAGTCTTGCATTGGTGGTCGAGAGGTCAGCGCGACTGCCTTACACTTGCAGGCAGTTGCCCGGGTTGCGGGTTCGCGTCCCGGCCGATGCTATGACACTTTAAAAAAAAAAATTTAAATAAATACTTAACAGACAGTTGTCGCGGATTCGCTTCTCGGCCGATGCTTTGACATATGGAAAAATAAATACACAATAAATAGCTACTTCTCTTTTATAGTACAGACTTCATTATTTAATATTCATATATTTTTAAGATTTTAATGGAACAAACCTAAAATAGTTCAAATATATAAATATTATTTTGGAGGCTGGAATTAAGCTTTTTTTTAATTTATGCAGGTGTGTTTTCTAAAAAAAAAAATCGTTTGATATTTTTCTTTACTCAGTCAAATTATTAGTATATTTTCATATCTCATTGTCTGTCTAGTTATTTGATACTTATTACATTTTTATGTTATTATGAAAAAACATAAGAAAACTTGGTACAGTTATGGATTAGTATTTAGATTAACCGATCATATTGCGAGATGACAGAACTTTGAGATTTCTAAAAGTAAAATTTTAATTTTTCCCCCTGGTGAAAATGTTACCTATATTTATTTTCTAATGCCATTACACAGTTATTTAATATTATCTCTAATTCTTCTCTAGAGCTATTCTCTATTCCCTCATCATCTAGTAATAATATATCTCCCTCCCCTACATTCCTTTTTTTAATGTATTTCCAAATTTTTTACTCCCATCTCTTCCACTGTTATTAATATCCCCCAACAATTTACTATTTAATTTCATTCTCTCTCTATAATTATCTATTTTAACCAACTTCTTTTTTTCTAAGTACTTTTCCCATTTAACATTAACATCCATTTCACATATTCTCTGCATGCTTTTTTCCTATCTTTTTCACTTTTACTAACTCTCACTTTTTTATTACTTTTATTCTTCTGAATAGTCTCACCTAAAACCCTATTTGCCACTTTCTCTATTGCATCCCACCACTCCTTATACTCACCCCACCCAATTCTTCCGTAGTTTCTTCAACTTTTATTTTATACTCTTCTAACTTACTTTTATCATTCACTCTCCATCCACATCTTTCACTATCATTTCTACTTTTATTTCTATTTTCCATCACATTACTAACCATTTCTATTATAAAGAAATTATGATCACTATTACATCATAATCTCTCTTCATTATCAAATATCTTAATTTTCTGTACTTTATTCATTCCTTCTTTCTCTACTAATACATAATCTATTGTGTGGAATATGTTATTTCTAGATCATGTGTATTGACCCTCATAAATATTTGATAAATTTCTAAAATTTACCTGCTGACAAAAATTCTTCAAAAGCTGTCCATTCTTATTACCTACATTATCAATTTCTTCAATATGCCCATTCATATTCCCTATAACCATTATTTTCTTTCCCTTTTCTTTGAAACTCTGTGTATCCTTAACTAGGCAATCATATATACTACTGTTCCACTCCATTATAGTTTGACTATCTCCAGTAGCTATATACATTATAGCCATTATCCATTCTTGTCTTCCTAACCTTATTTCAAACCACAAATGTTCTTGACATTTAACAGTATTTAAATATTTTTGTCATACTCCTATACCACCACCCTTTTCTTCTTCTTTCTATTTATACCCTGCCATACCAAGTCTTCCAGAATAGGTTCTTCTTCTCTCAGATGTGTTTCTACTATTGATAATACCCCAAGCTCTTCATTTTTAACTGATTTGTTTAATTCCAGCCATGTTTCTGGTCTCCTACCATCTTGCATATTCAAATACCCAATTTTAACAATTTATTCTTTCCTAATTCCTCTTTTATAAATTCTTTTGACTCTTTCTTCTTCATTACATTTATGAATAATTTGCTTCCTATTAATTTTACAGACCCATCCCCTCTCCACATCTACATTTATATCTAAATCCGCCATCCTTTGATTATTACCTACATTCTGACCATTATTCTTTCTGATAACATTGCCACTTACCCTCCCCCTTTATAAGTTTCTTGAACTATATTCTTTATAAATCAAACTCCCTAAAACTTCACTTCCTTGTTTTTCTAAGTGCAATCCATTTTTACTATATAACTCCCTCTTTCCAATAAAAAAATCCCACACATCCACAAACATGACATCACTTCTCTCACACTATTTTTTCAATATCTCATTTATAGAATGTGCCCTATCTAACATATACCTCTTGTCAAATCTTGGTAATAATCCAACTATTCCTACTCTTCCTTTAATCTTACTCAAATTCCTAATCAATTCTATATACTCATCCATTATTCTCTCTGATGGTTCTGACAAATTATTAGTCCTACCATAACATACACATCTCTACTACCTTGCTTCTTTACTTTATCTGTAATACCCCTAATTCTAGCTCCAGACAAACATACTCTTACATACCTGTTTCTATTTTCCCTTGCAATTATATCTCCACATTCTCTAATTAATGAATCTCCTATCAATGCTATCTCATAGTCTACTTTCTCTGCTTCATCCATAATATTTTCTACCACCTTCTGGACTTCTTTGTCTACTTCTTCCTTATCATTACTACTCAATAATTCCTTTATATGCTCACACTTCATCTCTAGTGATTTTAAATTTACCTTTTCATCTATCTTACTTATTTTTTGGCTAACCATCTCCATTTCACTACTAATTTTTCCGTTCATATCCCCTCTCACTCCACTACAACCATACTCTATCATATCTCCCTCAATTACATTTTCCTCCATTTCTCCTGACTTTTTCCTTAAACCATCTACACTTAGAAACCACTTTTTCATCTCTTTTATCCCATTCACACACTGTCTACATAACCATAAACATGTTACATGCTTTCTAGTCTTATTTAAACATTTCAAGTGATAAACCTCATAATAGACAGTGCCCTCCCTCTACCACAGCATGCCTAATTTCTTTCTAACCATTATATATGCATTGTGGAATACAAATGCAATCCATATTCCTTATTTTCTAAGTCACCTATTTTATATTTGACTTTATACTTCCTATCCTTCTCTTCAAACTCATTGAAGGATAAAAACTTTACTTTGTTTCAATAACGATCAATCGATAACCATGAGTTTTCTGACTGTAAGCCTCCAAAATCTTTTTCTTCAAATAAATCACCACCTTTCTTAAATTAATAAAAAAAATTTTTTTAGTAGAAAACTTACTAAAAAATCAACTAATCTTACATTCAACTTAGTTACAAAATATCCTTACATTAACATACATTCAACAAAATATTTTTTTAAAATTTCTATATTTAAAATAGCGAACAAACACTTTTTAAATGTTAACAATTCCTCATCTTTCCAAATTCAATTACACCTGGGTCTCGTTTTACGCGATAGATAGGTTCCTCAGAAAACACGCGCAAACGAAATCGTGCAAAAATAGATGTAACTTACCTTGAAAAAGGGGGGATACGGACTATGATTTTTCAAAACTCGCGTAAAAGCAAAGCACCAACATAAAATTTACTCTAAAATTCGTGCAAAAAAAAAAAAATAAGGAAATAAAATATGACTAATAAAAAATTTCAAATTTGAAAAAAATTGATACAAGACAAACTTTTTTAAATTATAATATTTAATTTTATTCAAAACAATATATTTTTATGCATAATTTACAATAATTTATATTTTTTTATACATGTTTTAATTATTATCGCTATTTGCCGGTAAACAGGTTCATTTGCTAACTGATAAAAAAATCAGATTCTTTACAAGATGAAATACAACTAGCGCCAACGTCACTCTCATGTTGTGTTAATTAATGGTTTTCTGGTGACAACGTAATTAGTAATTAATCTAACAACTAAAAATTAAATTCTTATTTTTGTCTTTAATTTTCAATTTTAATTGTGCCCACTGCTATTACTCATCTTTTAAAAATAAACTTGTGGACACTAAATGATTAATAATTGATTAAACGTTCTTTTTTAAAACACAAAAACAGAATGTGATTTAAAATGCAAAATTAACATGCACAATGTTTGAACAAATTTACATTATAATCTTGTAAAATTTAATGTGTGTATACATAAAATGTGGAAATCATGATTTTAATTTCATTATTGCATAAAATCTTACTACTATAAAGCACCGAAAATATTGAAATTACAAGTTGAAAGTTGAATTTCAATAATGTGCTATTACTTTCAATATAACGTGAGTGCGTGAAATTTATTATTTAAAGTAATAGCGCAATATCGGAGTTCGACTTCCGGTAAAACACGAATCGCGTAACTTCAAAATCATGTTAAATAAGTCCGCATAAAAAGAGACCCAGGTGTATATCTATTTCTCATAATCACAATTTCTCTCACTTTCATACAACAAATAAACAATCTTTGTATCGATGATCTCAGATGAGTGACCAGTACAATATATAACAATGAAAGTGATAAGTTTTCTGAAAACTATTAATATCAATGCATCTCTTTAGTAAATGTAAAATGATTATTTATGCTTGTTTTCTCAGAACTCACACGAGCAAATACATTCTCCTGTAATACTGTCAAACATTAAACAAACAAAAAAAAACCCATTAAACTTCACAAAGTCGAAATTATCTTTATAAAATTTAATGTTTGGTAGTATTGAAAATAAAGCCTGTGTTTATGCATGAACATGAATTGAAGTTTGCATTAATTATATAAACTGCTAGATTTGTAATCTCTATAAGTTTTAAGAATGCAAGCATAGTAATTTATATTTGCTTTGCAATCTAAAAAAGAATTATTGTTATTAATAGTATTCAGAAAGGTTCTTACTTCTGTGATTTGCAGTTTAAAATACTGTACTTATTATATATATAAAGTAAAAAGAGCATTCATACATTTATTCTATCTTCAAGAAAACTCATCTATTGTTTCAATTAAGAACTGTCAGGCAACTGAAAAGAAATAAGACAACAAACACACTATGCTGGTTAGTATGTATTGATAAGCATTCAATCCATATTCATTTACTGTATTAATAATCTCATAATACTAGTTACTACAAGGACAAGAACATATAAATTGGATATTAGAAATTTGTTCCTACTTACTTTAAAGCCTTAAAAATGAATCAAAGAATCTCATTTCAGTCAAAATCAAACTCATTTCTCCAATCATTAATACATTTTTTCATCCAAATATTTGTCAGACAATTAAAAAAAAATGTTTTTTTTATTTTTATAAAGAGGCAATTTAAATATTCAATTCACATGATAAATTGGTTATGAAGTTTGATTTTTGTTACATTCCATTTTGTGTGTGTGCATACATGTACACAGTTAGGTTTGGCACAACAAATTAATTGGTTCCAGGAAGTCATTCATTATATCATTCTTTCATTGTCATCATCATCATCCAGTATCAAACCACTGCAGGATGAAGTCTCTCAAAGTTCAATCCACCTTCTCCAATTTTTAACTTCTCTTCTCCACATCACTCCTGCGCACTTTCTTATTTCATCCATCCATCTTACATGTGGTCAGTTTCTGGGTCTTTTACAATCTCTTGGAATAAAGAAAATTGAAATCTTTCATTGTACCTTACATTAAATGAAAATCAATATTATATAGCTTTACCGTGAATTCAGAACTTTATACAAATTTTTCAAAAAGTTATAATGTATGGACAACATCTTGGAAATTTTAAGATCATTTTATAAGGTATACAAATTTAAATAATCTGCAATGATTTAATAAAAATTTTAAATTGTACTTATTATATTTAGGATGATTACTATATATATGTGTGTAGAAGCTGTACAAAATATTCCAGATATATTTTTTCATTTGTATATTATAGTAAAGTAATTTTAATATTTATTTAACTTAAAAGTTGTAATTATAAATTTATTAAACGCACATTGATTACGTAAGTAATATTTACTGAGACTATAACCTCGAGAATATGCGTGTAAAATGCGATAGTAGGGACCTCTACAGGTGTTTAACCACAAGCTTACGCTGTAGATGTCCATACTATCGCATTTTACACGCATATTCTCGACGTTATAGCCTCAGTAAATATTACTTAAATTAAAAGTGCAAAAAAAAAAAAAAGAGACAAAAATTAACCTTTTGTTTTAATCTATTTCTTTTTTTTTTTGGACATACTATTTTTTTTTTTTTTTTAAAAGAATAATCTTATTATTTTATTAGCAGAAAAAAAAAGAAAAAAATATTAACTTTATTAATTATTAAATTAATACATTGTACAGGTTTAAACCTGCATTTATATATGTAATATATGCAGGATTCGAACTCGGACTTTCACACGACCCACTACTCTCAGTGCCATCTCATATTGTTGACCCACCTGATCACACACATGTTGAAAAGATAAATAATCACCAATATACGTATTTCATGCTAAACCAGCAATCATCAGTTGGTCTAGATTACTATCCTCACACACATATATATAAAATCAGCGCTCAGCTTTATATTAAGATGAGCAATCTTTATACTTTAATGGACAGGCTTTAAACTACTCCAACTCACAACTCTTCAGACTTCCGTTTTATTGAAAATCTGATGATGGAACGTTCAAAGCTCTTGTTGGTGCCAAGGTTGTCATCCTACCCATGTTGACATATTAGTCATTCTGACCCCTCATGTACAGGAGAGTAATCCATTTATGCATACATATGCGAGGGATGGGCAGACCTTTTACACACTATTTATATAAATTAATACATTGTACAGGTTTAAACCTGCATAAATATAAAGCTGAGCACTGATTATATATATGTGTGAGGATAGTAATCTAGACCAACTATGATTGCTGGTTTAGCATGAAATACGGATATTGGTGATTATTTATCTTTTCAACATGTGTGTGATCAGGTGGGTCAGCAATATGAGATGGCACTGAGAGTAGTGGGTCGTGTGATCGTCTGAGTTCGAATCCTGTAATTATTAAATTATAAATTATTTTTAATTAATTATAAGACATTGGTTATTTTTAATTATTAATTATAAGTCATTATATTGTTAAAAGTCTAATATTTTAAATATTATACATTTTATTTTATGTAATAAATGCTTTCTAAAAAAAATTTTTTTTCTATAATTCTTGGAAAATGTAATGCTCTTACATATATAGCAGCAGTATGAGGTTTTTTTTTTTTACATAAATTTAAGTTATGCAAAAAGTTATACAATTGCATATAGTTATTTTAATATTATTGTTTTTTAATTTCATTTATTTTAAATTTTACTTATAAATAAATTATAATTAATGAAATATAAATAATTAATACTGTTAAAGTAATAATTTTCATATGTATAGTAGCATAATAGTCTTTCTTAATCCAAACTTTGTAGAAATCATTTTTAAGATTTGCAAATAATGCTAAAACAGGCAAAACTCACTATATGTATTGCCACACACAGCAAGCTAGAGTAATCAATGGATGCCAGAAGGCTTGTGCATAAAATCCCCATCTAGCGCCTACTCATCCAATATCCCCAGACTAGTTTCTGGCTTGTGGCCTTTGTCAGTGATGAGCCTTGGACTAGATGGGGATTTTATGCACAAGCTTTCCATTGATTACTCTAGCTTGCTGTGTGTGGCAATACATATAGTGAGTTTTGCCCGTTTTAACAACAGTTATAAGCAAGCATAAGAAATGGTGATCAAATAATGCTGTCATATTAATCTATTAATCAGATGAAATTTTTTTCATCTGGTTAGCAGATAAAATGACAGGGTATTATTTGTAAGAATATTAATATAATTTTTAAAAAATCTGATTTGAGAAGGATTTTTTATCGTACAAGTTTGTAAAAATTATTGCTTTAGAAATATTATAGCTTATTCTCAGAACCAACTATTTAATAACTGATATCTATTTACAATGTTGTTAAAATTAATAACAATAATTATTGAAATAAGAAAAATGTTAATAAAATATTATAATAAAATAACATTTAACTTTACCCTGTTTGTTGCTATACGTATTTTTGATTAGAAAAAATTCAAATTTTCTTTTACTTAATGACAAAGGTTTGGTTTACTCTCAGGCAACTGCACTCACAAAATATTCACATTTTTTTGTTTTACTATGAAACATTATTAACTATTTAAAATTAAAAGAAATATTTCTTGTAATGGCTGTCTTCAGCGAAGCTAAAAGAAAATAGCATTATATATGTAATTAAGTTTGTATTAATAAAATAAAATGTTAGTCTACAGTCAAGATAACTTGCTAATGCAGAAATATGTCAAAATTACTTTTCTTTGTCAAGCGTTGGTGGTCGAGAGGTCAGCACAGCCGCCTTACAACCAGTGTCCCAGGTTAGCAGGTTCGCTTCCTGGCCGATGCTATGACACAGAAAAAAAAATTACTTTTCTTTGTTTAGTGCAGTGATGCGCGGAGTTACGAGTTATATATTCCTCACATGATTAATACTTGAGAAAAACGTTTCCATTTGACCAATAGAAGGGAACTATTACACTGAGCCTTCCATATTCATGATTCAACATCACTTAAGCTTTAGAAGAACTAGCTGTATTATTATTTAAATGCAAAGTATGATTATTTTAAAAATGTGAAATGGTAGAAGAGAAAGCTAAAATTGCATTTTACTATTGTCCACCTTGATGTATTTTGATAAATGTTTTAGACTTCACTAGTTGATTGTAGACAAAGAGATGGTTTTATATTTATTTTAATCCCAGTTTTTCCTCCCTAATATCAGTGAAATTAAATACAAATTAGGTACATCTTACATTTATTGTATAAAGAAGTTATTCAAATTCAAATAAGATTTGAGAAAAAAATTATAGATGTGATTTGAAATCCAATTATACATAAATATGATTAGTTAGTTAATGGAGAGTTAAATTTCTGAATACTTAATATTTGAAATAAAATATTATTTAGTAGTACAAGTTGCACATCATAAGTTGGTAATGCTTTATTATCATTTAGACCACACTATTTATTTATTTAGTGACTATTTTCTTTTTCATTTTGTCTCTAAAAATAATACTTGACTACCATTGCTCAAATATTTCTATTATTTAATGTAACATAATGTGGCAAATTTACCAAGTTTGAAATGATTTTTACACTTTTCTCTAGAATATTTAGCATCATTACTTGGTATTTCTTCTTTTAAATATATTTCTTAATAGATATATCAATAATTTCTTTATGTAGTATCTGTGGAGATGGTTGTTTTTTTTATTTATGCATTTTAATTTGAAACTTTGCAAATTACATACTTTTACTCATGGCATTTCAGTTATTAGCTCACATTAGAAGTCAATGAGTTTCTTCATTAAAAAAAGAAAATGTGTGTATTTTTATTTTATATATTCAGAAATTAAAAGAAATAGATCTTTTGATACATAAGGTTCATAATTCTTCTAGCTGTACTGGACAGCTTGTCTCAAGTTCTAGTCAAGACTCTTCTGGCTGTACTTGACAGCTTGCCTCGAGTCGACCGTTCCAGTCCTATTGTGCACTTACCTCACTGCATAGATGTATCAGTAATGTCACTGTTGAAAGTGGTTTTAAATTGAGAGCAAATTCAGTCATTCATTAGATAGACTTTTTCTCCATTCAGTCATTCGGGTTAGACAGACATTTTCTCTCTCCATTCAGATAAGAAAGGGATCTGGATTAGCCCACTTCTGAAGGCAAGATCAGATATGACACAAATAATCAATATTTGGACATAATTATCAATTCTAAAAGATATGTACCTCATGATTTGTTTCATTGGAGCTCCTGATGTTTTTGGACAAATTCACAAATAATAATAATTCAAAGGTTGGAATGAGTTGGATTAGCATTACATATGATTTGCCATCTGCAAATTAAACTAAGTTTATTAGGGATTTGGTGGGGCCGATGAGAATATACATCCAAACATGATGTGCAGTTTGCTTGAACCCAGAATCTTGCTAATGAAATTTAATATGAAGTATACATTGAAGTTGGAAAATCAGATAAGCTACTCAAACTTACTGGGTTTTACCCCAGTTACTTATTTGGTGCTTATAGCTGAACAATTTGGCCCCTAGGTGACTCCCATATACCATTATGCAAGCAGATAACATAATTGGGATGGTCTTTGCTGTTTACCCGTAGAGAATAGCAACATAGGGAGCATATCTATCTATCTATCTATCTATCTATCTATCTATCTATCTATCTATCTATCTATCTATCTATCTATCTATCTATCTGTCTGTCTGTCTATCTGTCTGTCTGTCTGTCTGTCTGTCTGTCTATCTATCTATCTATCTATCTATCTATCTATCTATCTATCTATCTATCTATCTATCTGTCTGTCTATCTATCTATCTATCTATCTATCTATCTATCTATCTATCTATCTATCTATCTATCTATCTATCTATCTATCTATCTATCTATCTATCTATCTATCTATCTATCTATCTATCTATCTATCTATCTATCTATCTATCTATCTATCTATCTATCTATCTATCTATCTATCTATCTATCTATCTATCTATCTATCTATCTATCTATCTATCTATCTATCTATCTATCTATCTATCTATCTATCTATCTATCTATCTATCTATCTATCTATCTATCTATCTATCTATCTATCTATCTATCTATCTATTCTATCTATCTATCTATCTATCTATCTATCTATCTATCTATCTATCTATCTATCTATCTATCTATCTATCTATCTATCTATCTATCTATCTATCTATCTATCTATCTATCTATCTATCTATCTATCTATCTATCTATCTATCTATCTATCTATCTATCAATCAATCAATCAATCAATCAATCAATCAATCAATCAATCACCAAGTTCACATCAGTGATGCACAAGTACTATATAATGAATCAAACATAACTAATTACATTTGCATTTAAAATAATTAATGAATATCTGCAATGCCAAAACAAGCCAATCTTCCAGAACAAGTACTGAGAAGCTAATGCAATAACGAAATGGACTGATTTAATAAGATGCTAACTCTGGTCCAACAAACAGTTTGACAACATTGTTAGTCATTATTTAGTCATGACCACATGCATATTAAGGTTAATTGCTAATTATAACATGCATGTTATACTATATCTCTATGGTTAAAATTATATTTATTTGTGAAGATAATCTTCATAGATTATACCTTACACATAGGTTTGGCCTATAAACCAAATCCTTACTTATTATGAAACAAATAATAAGTAATATAACAATACAAACATTATAATGATTACAATATAATTTCACAATAGTGAATAGGATTTGAATAACTAAATGTTATTCTATAATTATTAGGTCAAATATAGAATTAGTAATATCTCCCTATCTAAACTTAAATTATTTAATACCCTCACCATTTTAAGTGTCAGTTGGCACATTAAAACATGAATCCATAAGAAATTTTAATAATTAGAAACTCATAAAGACAGTAATCAACACCACTGCTACCATGAAAGTAAAAATAAATACAGATTAATAGGATGACTGCAAGTTTAGAATTTCAGAGTTTAAACAAAATTAATGGATTTACAGAGATGAAAATTTAATTTGAATGTTCACTCATGTTTATAGAATAGCTCTAGCTCTAGATTTAGATCCTCTAAAGTTCATTTTAACATTCTTGCAGTGATGGTAGGAGTTTTACCTTTGATTAGTCTGTGGGAGCATGTCAATTGATTTCATCAATCTCTTGGCTATGAGTAGAGTAGTGACCATTCTTCATAGGATAGGCAGTGTATCTTTCTATGTGGGTGATATCAGTATGGCAGGTGTATGGGACTTCTTCCATCATTGTGGCTGCTTGATGTTTCCAGCATGCAGGATGGAAACAGAAATCACCTTTCCCAGACTTGGAGAACAGCAACTCCCACCTCTCCTACCCAGACATTTTACAGATCAATCTTGCAAGGATTTTGTTAGACAATATTTATAAAATTTAGCAGCTCTCTTTTTACATAGAAAAAGGGGTTAGCTATATATATATATATGCCTTCAATTAACTTATACCTTTTTAGAATAATTTTACCTTATAGCAAGTTAAATAATACCATCTCCTAGAATTTTAGAAATAAAATAACCCGTCTTTTGTCTAATTTTCAGCAGGATGTGAACAAGAATGTACTCTTTGTTTTTACAAGGTTTTAGGAAGATATGCTATGGCAATTCTCCTTTATCTTATTATTCAATCTAATTCTACATTTCAAAATAATTTTGTTAAAACTCATTTTTTATTTTTCGAAATCGATAAGCATCTCTTTCTTTTAAAACATGGTTTTAGTAAATACTTTACAAAGTTGATTTTTTATAATACTAAGTTTGCGTTTTATATAAATTAATGAAGCTATACATAACAATTGATAAGCTAAGCGTTTTATTTTTGAGATGGAATATCTTTTAACAAATAACTATTGTTTTAATATTTTTTTACACGTCAATTAATATGCCATTCCAACCATATTTTAATCGCGTGATCCTTTTTACAAACAAACTATTACAAATCACAAAATACATCATATATATATACACCACGGTGATAGGTATGATTCACCCACATAACATATTTTTTGAGTTATTTATAAATTAAATTTACAAAGCTATTACTTCAATCTATACACAATAACTAGATTTCTTATGTTAATATATGCATATATATCTGTGATTATATAGACACCTCAATAGATATTTCTTGGGGCACTTTTAAGATTTGATCTTGAGTACAGAGACTTGCATATAATTCAGAGTTGATTCCCAAAGATAATCCCTGTGAAACTAATATAGCAAGGTAAATATTCCATTTCAATATGAAGCATAGAGATCTTAATCTGACATACCACAAACACATTAGTAAATATTCGTTTAGTAAATAGATTCAAATATTGCAAGTTAAAAGTAAAATAATTTTCATTTAATTTAATAAAAGTCATTCCAAGTATTTCTTTAAAATAAATGAGGGACAATAGTTTAATTAGTTAATATTATATAAGTTTATCTAAAAACAGCAGATGTCCACTTAAGGTTTTCTTTAATTAGTAAAAGTAATTTTTAATTAAATCTAGTTTGTAATTCGAATGTCGACAGGGAAATTAACAAAAGAAATTAATTAATGTTGAATTCCTTTAGACATTCGGATAGATTTAATTACAGCTGATAAGTCCGATATATTTTTGTAATGCTCCAGGGCAGTTCTATTGTTAAATTCTACTATAAAAAGGAGGATTTTCTTTAGTTTTTTTTCTAATGTTTCTAAGAGAAATCTTTATGAGTTCTATTCTAATAATTTGCTAATCTTGACATGACAGAGTAGAGGCGTCAAGATGGCTATGTCCCCTCGGAATAGCCAGCCGCTGCTCCAGACCATTGGAAGCTATCACATAAGGAACCCCGGAACTGCTGCTGCTGCAAAAATATGAACATTTCCAGATTTTGCTGTTAAATTATATAAAAACCTGCTGACCATCAATCTACCTAAAATGCTTCTCCAGAGGTAACCCTAAATTAACCCAAGAGCTCTTGTGATAACTAACATGCTATAGCTATTTAAAATTGTTTTTCTTATATTTCACATAACTTCATTATGTATTTCTTTAACATGTTTAAATATACTCAACATTTTGCTCTCTATCCTTGGGTTAATATTTTCTATTTATTAAGCTTTCTGTTATTTTATTATGATAATGTGTCAGAATCGTCTTTGACCGAGTGAATTATTCTTTTTGTTGAAACTAAGATGCTGCTATAAAGGCATATTTTAAATTTCTAAATAATTTCCAATTTTTATTATCTTGCAAATCACTCGTTCGAGGGCGATTCTTTTCTTTAATATATACTATAATCACATAGTTTAAAATCTACATGTTATTGATTTTAATCTAATATGAGAGTATGTGCGAGGTCAATGATTAAATGTGTCCCCAAATGCATGATTGCGTATATAAATCTATACTTACTTTTCAAACCCGCAAGCATGCATTTTCTTATTTTAATTACCATGTTCTACTTTAATTACAAAGTTCATCATTGACATTGAGAATGTGCGGACCCTTTTAAATGAATTTCAGGGAATTTTATTGGGCATTTCTCTTAATCCAAGTAAAACCCATTCAGTATGTTTTAAATACACTAGTCTCGTATTGCTGGTAAGTGAATTGGTTGTTGAGATCGCTTTGTTTTACTTTTCCAAGGATTCTTTACACGGCCAAAGTCCGTTCTCTTTGCGATTTCCAGGCAGAGTGTGTCCATAAATGACACTCCTGGGAATTAAATGCAATCATCATCCAGTCACTAAGTTTTGGCTGTTCATAAAAATACTCTCCTATGGGTTAGCGGTGATATGCCCTCCGTAATCATTCCGGATATTCGATATTGTTTTATTTTATATTTATTTTACAAAGCATCCGTGGCTTAAACGTGTCACACCCTCCAACTTTAATAAATTCATTATCAGCAATACTGACCTCTCAATGCAACTCTATTCTTCTCCTTCTTAAATAAATGCTTTGATCACATTCCCACTTTGTTGCTTAGTAAGCTTTAGTCCATGCTATTCTCAAAATCAATAAATATTTTAGAACACTTAATTTTCAAATATTTTCTTAAACTTGTATAATTACTCAAAGCACCTTGCACATGTTCCTATCTCGTCAAGCACATTATCGTAATGCTATTAGCCCGAGGAATAGAATATATCACTTTGTTTTAAAGTCTTTTTGTCAGTTGTGGGAATATAATGCCAACAATTATTTAATACGCATCCCTGTCTCATATAAGCAGACAGTGGCGTTATATATATAATTTATATGAATAAATTTTGTGAAATTATTTAAAACTAAATTTGATCTCTTATTTTATTTGATTCCTATCACTGTCTCAGTCTATATATATATTTTCTGCATTTCTTTTGTAAATCCATAGACATTAATTAGCCACCCAAACTTCTTTTAGTATAGAGTCTTTTGTTTCTCCCTGACCACCAGGCACTGGTCAAAGGTCATACTAGTAGTGGCATCAGATGCGTTGTCACGTAGATGGCGCTGTGAAATTAGGGTTTTAGATTCGAACTTAGTATATCTAGAAGGCAACCCCTCCTAGAATGTTCAGTTTCGGGTCTGGGGTTTGAATTCTGCAGTGTGTTAGCGAGATAGACGATTCTGACTGTTACAGTATAGTAGTGAAGCCATGCTAGTCACAAAAGATGATTTATGAAAGTAGCACCTAAAATTAGCTTTCATTCATATGAATTATAATAAAACAAAAAAAAATATTTGTTTACCAAAAACATTTACATGTACATACAAACACACACATGCATATACATAAGCAAATATACACTAGACTCACAATTATCAAGATATATATTTATTATTAAAAACAATTTACATATAATTAAAATCTGTATTTGAAAATTTCATACTCTCACATAAGTATTATACTTTGCATTATATACAAGATAACAAGGTAAACCATAAATCATAGGTCTTTTAAGAATATAACATCTTTATCAGTTGTTAAGACCATCTCATATTATATTCATATTTTTTTGTTTAACTCTCAGTGTATTAATATTTATCTACTAACTTAGATTAATGTGAAAACTTTATCCTTTACCTAATAACAGTTGAATATCCATTAACTGACCAAGTTAGCTTCACAAAAGAAAAATCCTAAGTCTGCTTATGTCAAGGTGGATGTATCAAAAAATCCTGCTTGTGTACTACATTTACAAAACTCTAGTGGACTATAATTAAGTTTTGTTTAATATCAGTTTGTAGTTATGATTTGATTGTAAATCAATGGATTATATGCTTAGATTATGATTTATCTTTCACTTTTGTTTGTTTTATATGAATCTTAAACAAAAAATAATATAAAAAGAAATTACTCAAATTGAATTCAATAAGATTTTCTCGAAGGAAAAAATCAATAAAAAATTACAGTAGAATAAATGGCATATGAAAATTTATATTTAACTAAAAAAGATTAAACAGGCAAAACTCTCCATACAGTAGTGCCACTCAGTGCAAGCCAGAATAATCAATGAATGCCAGAAGGTTTGTGCATAAAATCCATATCTAGTGCTTACTCATCCAATATCCCCAGACTAGTTTCTAGCTTGTGGCTTTCATCAGTAGGGAGCCTTGGATCTAAGAGCACTAGGTAGGGATTTTATTCACAAGCCTTCTGGCATCCATTGATTACTCTGGCTTGCACTGAGTGGCATTACTGTATGGAGAGTTTTGCCTGTTTTAATAACAGTTATGAGCAAGCATAAGAAATGATCTTGTGATGTTAATTAAAAAATATAAAAATAATTGAACTGACAAAACACACACAACATGTTATATAATAAAATGAAAAGTAAAATAAATATATATGATTATAAGCATTCAAATATGCTAGGACAAAATAAAGTTTGAAGTTATTAAAATAAAAATTAACTTTTTTTTACTAAAAACCGGTTAATGAGAATCATTAAAAAAGACATTATTTTTAGTCATTTAAAAACAGTGGTTCTTCCATAGTAAATTAAGATGGCTACGTATTGTACAAATCTCAATTTTTTGTTCATTAATTAAAACGAGTGTAACTAGTTTTTTTTATTATATTATCTATCAACTATTTCATTTTTTTTCTCCTTATGGTTCAAATTTTTTTTTTAGTAAGTATATCGATCATAATTGTATTTAGAAAAGATACTCATCTTTCTCCAGACAAATATAAATGTAAATTATGCACTGAAATGCAGTCAAAGGAAAAGCTATAATTGAATAACGATAATACAAATGCGACTATGCACTTTCAAAAGCTTTCTATGTTCTCATACTCATAGCATTAGAATGACCATGGAATATATGTGCATATGTATTGTAACGGAATAAGTATATGCCGCTACATTTCTTTCAAATAGAAATAAAAATATATAAAATTAGCCTCGAGTAGAAATATATGCATAAAAAAAGGGAATTTAATAATTTGATTTGAATTAATATATATAATGCACAGATGGCAAACTAATTATATAATTTAAAGTTAAAATCTAAAAACAAGATTCTTTTTAATATAAAAGAATTTTAAAAAAAAATGCTATTAATTAGTTATTTTTATTCATAGAATGGAAATGATTTTCTATTTTGAGGTAATTGCAAACAGGCCCATGGGCGTATAGTCAGATAGGAAAAAAATTTAAAAAAATATTACTGATAAGAGTGGAGAGAGATAAAACAAAAACTTTGAAAGGAGAAAGGATTTTTGAGATTTCTATTGCTGATTGTGTATTACTAAGTATATTGAAGTGTATTGCGGATTTCCAAAATGTAGGGGTCAGTAATAATTTACGTTTCCTGTATTCGCAGCAGCTGAAGCGGTCTCCAGGATAGGACGTTTCCTGGGAAAATAGCCAGCAACGGACTTCTCTCTATCTAAAAAAATAGGAAATGGAAAGAACTTTGAATTCTACCATGCATCAAGGATTACAAAGACGGACTTTACCTATAGCATTGGAAAGTATAAACTTTTCTTTTAAATGAAGTATGAACATTAATCATATAATGCAAACTTTCCAGTATTTTAAGTGTCACTTAACTTTTAAAAAAAATCTCTTATCTGACTAAATTTTAAATTATTTATATATGTTTTTTTTAAAATATACTTAATATCATTTCCATTCTCATAATTTCTTTTAAATTAATTATTTAAAGTGAGTGTGAATAGCTGCATAGATTCATAAGGTCGTTAGTTTAAAGCAATGGTCTTCAGCGTTTTCACACCTGCGGACTGGTAAAAATAAGGATAAGGTTCCGCGGACCAGCAAAAATAAGAATAAGATTTCACAGACCGGCAGAAGTCTATAGATAAATTTTCTTAAAGATAAGCATAATTGTTATAACTGATCAAAACAACAATGTTAAATATATAAGATAAAATTATATATATATATATGGAGTTTATATAATAAAAAACTTTTTTTTAAATTTTTTTAGAAAGTAATAAAAAATTTAATTCTACCCCCCCCCATAAACATCTGTGATAACTAGAAAAACAAATTAATTTATGAATGATTGATTATATTTTGTTTTCGTTCTGTTTTCTTTTTTTTTTAATTGGGTAAAAATGAGATGAAAAAATAAATAAAAATTGGTTATATTAATTAAAAGTTTAAACTCTTATTATTTATTATTACAAACTTTTTACTGCCCGTCTAGCATGCGGACCTGCAGAAAAGTTCCACAGCCCAGTGCCGGGCCGCGAACCAAGGGTTGAAGAACATTGGTCTAAAGTGTGTTAATTTTGGGCTAATTGTTTCGTAGTTGGATCGGTGCTGGTGGATAGATGTACGGATGCATTGGATATTGGTTCCCTTGTACTGCATTAGCATACAGGGCAGTGTACCCACCTGAATGTATGACCCAAAAGAGCAGTCATCATGTTAACAATGGTTATGGATGTATTTCCTATGCCATTGATTTTATTTCACTCTGACTGGGACAATAAGCCGGCAAAGACCGCTATCACCATTTACAGAGCTTCCTGTACAATTTCATTCTTGTATCATGGGGAAGATGCTCATTCCTTCTCACCATGATTCATTATTTTTTTTAATGATATCATGCTACAGATATAAAATTCCTGTTAGCATAATTGTGTTATGCTAATAATCTCATTTTCCATTGGTCACATCGGTATATCAGTAAGTTAGCATGGGTTTAAATGCGAGATTTTTGGCCTAAGATTAAAAGAGATTGTGTTGGTTATTGCATAATCTATGTAGCATGTTCACACTTAATCAAATATTAAAATTGTATTTAAATCTATTAAATGCTTCCATCTGTGCATATAATCCAAATCAAATTAATTTAGTTGATTTAATTTTCAGAATCTTTTTTAATGCGTGTGTGCGTTATAATAAAATGTTTTGTTGAATTAATTTTGGCAGTAACGTATTTTATATATTTTATTAATATTTAAAAGTAAGCATTAGAAATTTGAATATACAGTATGATATTTTAAGCCCAGCCTCTCCCTGAGCTAGTGACTGTTGCTTTCGGTTCGATAAAAAGGTAACCTCTCCCGCACATATCTGCCTATCGTATAAATTTTCCAGGTTCAAATGGCCTGGTGGTGCCCTGGTACGGCAGATTAGGTTAGGGAGGTTCGTCGACCATTATAGTATATATTGTTAAAAGGTATTCAAAGTTTATGCAGATTAGATAGTCCATTTCTTAGACAAAAGGAAGCAAGATTCCTATCAGTGGACAGAATTGTAGTTATTAGCTATACATTAGGCTTCTTTGATCTTTCACTTAAAGTCATTTCCCTTGATGCATATGATGGTGGCCAATGGAAGCTCAGATGTATGGCCATTTTACTCAGGATCAGTGTTGTGAAAGCAGAGTGGAAAAAGATTCATGTGAAAATGGTGAAACAGTCAGATCTTTCTATCCTTCTGTTTCACCTACTATATTCTATAGCAGTATTTTATTTCTGTACACATATACCCAAATTCTCATATATTAGACTAATTTTAAAAGTAATAATTATAGTTATTTGTGTGTGATATTGCTAGACATGCATGTATATGTGTAATAAATCAGCATATTCGCACACATATGTATTTTATTTTAATAAATATAAATCTTGCTCTATGTGTAACCAAAACTAACATATATATAGAAAAGAATAATGTTACAGATTTAAAACATTATAGATTTCATTTATTTAAATATTATTGTAAAATTAATATAGAAATTATAATATTTCTGCATATATAGATAAATTAAGTTTTTAAACATGTTACACATAGAATAAGATGTTTACCAAGTTTTAGATTTGTTTTTCGAAAAAAAATAATTTAATAAAATTAATCCTCTCTATATTTTAACCTATTTAAAAAAGAGTAAAAATAGATTTTAAAACAAGTTTGAATAAATTTTTGTGGTCAAAATTGAGGGACCCACCTGTAAACAGATCGATAACTCAGCAGGAATCACTGGATTTTCTAAGAATACTGGTAAACAAGTGTGGTCACTAAAAAAGAGAGGGGGGGCAGGTATATAAACCTTGATTCAGCCATTTTGAAAGCAGATCCTGATAGTTAGACTTAATTATTATAACATTGCTAAAGTAATCATATCATAGAAGATGACATTTATGGGGTAGAAAGACAATAAACTTGCTTTCTGATCCCGAGAATGATCTACAAAATGTGGACACCTGAAATAACAGCCGGGTAGCAGTAAGAACATGACAATGTCTAAGATCAAGCCATCATGCCAGACAACAGAATTTAAAACAGTAACCAATTTCTGCAAATCTTAAATGAACATTTAAACTAAATCTCCTAATCTCAAAACTAGCTAAAATTACTATAAATGGCCAATAGTGTCTAAACTTATTTATTTTAAATTTTCCAAATATTAATTTTTGAACTAAAATGTAATTTTATTTTGCTATTTAATTTGTAAGTCTTGCCCGATTTAATTTAACCCAATTTGATATAATCTAACTTGATTTAATTTAAACTGATTTAAGTTATTTTAATTTTATCTCATAATAACTAAGCAAATAAAGCCAAATCTTAGATTTCATTTACGTGAAATCTTAGCTGTAATTTTATGTTCTTTCTTTTAAAGTTAAATCTATGCCTATATTATTTCAATTATTTATTTATGTATTTATGCTATGTAATGGAGTTTAGTAATATTTAAATTAACTATTGAGAAATGATTGGATGTTCTCACACTTATATAATTTTGTGTTTATTAGTGTATAAACAAAACTCCCTTCTGAAATGAGTAAAATAATATTTATAATATGTAATTAAGCTATTATAAATGCTTAAAGATAGATTGGTTAATATTTAGCAGATGTGATGAGACAGCATAAAGTTAGAATTTAAGCTTGTAATTATCCCAAAATATGCTGTAGCCCTCCTTAGATATATATAAATGCCTATATAGATATCTTAATAAATTAGATTCATTATATTTCTATAGTAGCATAATTATAAATGCTAATTTATGAACTGATTTATGGTGGTTCTATAGAAGGAAACTGATGTTTTGCATCTGAATTTTAATTATATAATGATGTAGTCAGTGGGGTGAATGTGTCTTAGGAAGTGCATATGTGCCTTTACTTATTGCTGTATATTATATTGAATGGGCTTTGGTTTTAATGGCCACCCCATCTCCTTAGTTTGGACAGCTCACTTCACAATGGGATTTGGTTTTAAGGGCCACCCCATTACCTTTACTTAGGACTGGATCACAAGAATCCAGATATCTTGTTAAGCTGTTCAATCACCAGGCTTTTTCACAGCAATTGGTATGGTCGAAGGGAATAAATTACATGGTAATTAATCCCATGAGCAAGCACACAATCGAGACACACAGATTCGGATTATGTATTTTATAAACACCATAGTATCTGAAGTCTTACTACCCACAATCAGTTCACCCCACCATAATAATTTATATTTTAGCTTTGATCTGAACCAGAATCTAATTTTGTAAATCCCTAATCGATATAGGGAAATGTATTGTTCGTTAAGTATAGATATTGTTTATAATTAATGGTAATCGTTTCTGCTGATTAACTTAGGCAAATCTAATTCTCATTAGCATAGCATAAATAAGGCATAGATAATCACGAGCTAAACCTGAAACCAATTTCTAAGACTGTAAAAATAAATCTTGTGAAAATTAAACAACTTGTAATCCATAAATTCATCATCACCTGCAAGTGAGTTAAAATATTAAATATTTGAATAGTTTTTAACCTTTAAAATCATCATCACCAATGAGGTAAAATTCTTAATGTTTGAGTTAATAGCTTGTAAAGCATAAAATCATCATCACCTGAGAGTGAGATAAACTTCCGAATGTGTGAATTAATAGTCTGTAAACCTATAAAATCATCATCACCTGTGGAGACAAATTTCATGTATTTTATTTGTTTATTTTATTTTATTTTCTTAAATTTGGCTTATATTTTATTTAAAATATAACTTTGCTTAGTGTCTCACTTTTGCTTATTATTCATTAATTAATCATTGACAATTATTTGGTTGTCTATGAGTCACAATCCAGATTTATTGATATCTGTTGGTTGAGTCATGTCTATATAGCAGTCTCGTGTTCCACTGATGTGCTACTGCCGGCATGTGAATTAGGGAAATACTTGTAGCCTCATATATGTCATCTGTAGGATGGTAAATCTTTGAACATTGGTAAAGTAACTGAGATGAGATTGAATTCAGGGTCTCAGCAACTTCATTTCGATCAGTCTTACTAAAACTCTGGATTTTCTTGCATGAATGAACAAATATGACCATTACAATGGCATTACACCTTGTGTGTGGGCATATAATCTTGCATACCTTTAATCTATATCAAGTCTATCCTTGGAGTTGTTTATCAGTCTGTTAGTTGAAGGAGGATGTGGTAACTTACACAATGTGTTGGTGGGAGGATTTTGTTAATATTTTTGGTGATCGAAGGTCATAAAATTATGTGGTAAAAATGGTTTTCGTATCTACAGTAATTATAAATATATATTTTTTAAAATCACTGTTATATGTTGCTATCTATGTTATTATTTTTTTTCTTAGTGATGAAAGCTTTTATTCATCAGAAAGACAAAATACACAACAGTTAAAAAGTTTTCAAAGAGATAATTCATGGCAAAATGAAATTCAAGTACAATATGGTGAAAGGGAAGGGAATACATATGAAATGGGAAAGGAATATGGAAAGGGTGTGTAGTCCATTCAAAGAAGAATCTTTGATAAGGAGTAATGTTGATAGGGCTTGCCCTGATGGATTGATAGGAGGATCCATATGTGACATGAATTTTGGAGGAATGACTAAATGTTAAGTCTTTAGAGGTTTCCAGGATGGATGAGAAGATTTCTGAGTTATGCTTAGATGCGACAGGCTGATTTTATCTTTTGTAGATGAGTAGTTTTAGTTTTTCCTGTTGTAATTGGAATGACATTATGATTGGTGTTGATCTTTTTAACTTGCTTTTTACCTTTGATAGAGCAAATCACAGCCTGAAAGGGAGGAAGATCCAGAGGGCAAGGAGATGGAGACTTTGAAATAATTTCTTTGGTGATGATGTTTTTGGTTAAGTCTTGTTTAAAACTCAGTTTGGATAAAATTTGGGTAATTTTGAAGGTTTTAGTTTATGTAGTTTAGGTCTCTGCACATTTTTCTCGTTAGGGGCAGCAGCCATCTTTAAACCGTTTGAAAGAATGAAAAGTAATATGAAGAAAAAACAATTTTGAAAAGGAAAAATTAAGTATATTGATGTAAAAGTAAAAAAACCATTGGAAATCTTGTTATTAATAATTTTAGTTGAGTAATGAGAAAATTGAGTGGAATTCTAGGTGGTTATTTACCCCAGAGGAGGGGGTGTCTGAGAAATAGGATCATTAAAAATGGCCTAAATAACTGGAACTATATTATTTTATTAATACGTATATTGGTGATTATTTATCTTTTTGGCATATGTGTGCTTGAGTGTATCAATGTTATTAGATAGAGTGGAGAGTGGTGGGTCATGTGAAAGTCTGTGCTCATATACCCTATATTACTTTTAATTATGTTTTGTCAGAAAACATAATATATATAATGCAGATTATACATTCACCATGTAGCTTCATCATATCACTAAATAATACTTGTATTTATAATGATCTTTATAGTCACTTGGTGAAATTATAATCTCACAAAAAACATAACAAATCAATCTGCTATAGTATTTGAAAGCCGTTATTATAATAGTAATTACTCACTATGTAATCAATTACTGATTTTAAGATTTATAATATACTCATAATAAAAATGGAGAAACAAATTGTTTGCATGTTGTATAATTATGATTTGCATATTATATAAATATAAATATAGAAATTTGAATACTTTAGTTTTGTGTAAAATTGTAATATATAATGTGAGATGGATGTGTGACTTTTTTGCTAGATTGTGAGGGTTCGCAAAATATATGCATGTATTTCCGGATAATAAATTGTGCTATAACTGGAATATCTGACAGACACTGTTATAAGTGAATTATTAAATATATAAGTTGATAATAAAATAGAACGAAATTGGGGAAAAAAGGCACAATTGGGAGCATTGAAATGTAGTTTATTTTAAAAATAAGCATGCACAAATGATAAATATGCAATGTAAAAAAATGCATAGAATAATATTTGCATTCATATATGCTAAATTGCATAATTATTATTCATTTTCTATTAGCAAAGAAATTTTCTAGAGTGCTATACTTTTCAGGTAAAACAATACAAAGCTCTATCTGTATGCATTTTCATAAATCTAAGAATAAACTTTATTTATACATTATTCTTTATATGTGTACAGATTCACTCTAAAAATAGTCTTTAAATTTATTTGGTCTTCTATGATTTCTCTGATGTCTGTGAGCAGATACAGGTCTTTTCTCATCTCAATCTATGTTCAACTCTGCTTGATTTTCTAATCTAAAGGATTAATGATCATCATTTAGATGTGCATCATCATCATTTAATGTGAAATTAGCTTTAACATTCATATCAATGGGCAGTTCATCATTTTGTACACATTAGAAGGTATTTGTCATATTCTTCACTGCTCATAGTTTCCAATTTAGGATTGCTTGGTGTAGGTTTAGGGTCCATCACATTTAACATATTACAGAAATGCTCATGTAGATGATTTGAATGTCTTTGCATAAATAATCCATTTTGCAGTTCAATGATCTTAATTAAATTTTATACAACACACCTGGGTCTCGTTTTAGTGGATTATTTTAATGCGATTTTGAAGATTATGCGATTCATGTTTTTTATTAATATCTTTCATATTTCACTATATTTATTAGATATGAAAAAATTTAAATTATTAATAACTTATTTTGACTTGAAATACATTTTTTTTTAAAAAAAAAATATAACGTTATATTAGAAAATAACGTAAATATGACCTGAAGCTGTATTTAGAATCTTAGCTTCTATGTAAATAACCTACTTATGCTAATGAGTAAATAATAATAATAGATTTATATGTACGTATAAAAATATTGCAAGAAATATTCAAAAATTTTAAACTTCTAAAACGTATTTTGTTAGATATAACAGAAACATTTTTTTTTAGATTTTTAAAATAAATAATAATGAAGATTTTATTGATTTTATAAACTAAAAATAATCTTTCTAATGATAATCTTTTGTTTTGATTGCGATCTCATTTTTTAAATATAGAAATAGGACAAGACTGAAAGTAGCGCTAGTTGTACATCACATCATGAATCTGATGTCTTACTAATTCACAAATGAACACAAATTGTCAAATAGCAGTAATGATTAAAATATGTATGAAAAAAGTAAAATTAAATACTGTAGTTAATAAAAAAGATAAAAAAAAGTTTGTCTTATTATTTTTCTTTCAAATATTTGAAATTTTTTATTAGTCATACTTTATTTCCTTATTTTTTTAATGCGAATTTTAAAGTAATTTTTTCTTGTTGCTTTGCTTTTATGCAGATTTCTGAAAATTACAGCACATATCCCCCACGTTTATTTTTGTGCAATTTCTTTTGTGCATGTTTTCTGAGGAACTTATCTATCGCATAAAACGAGACCCAGGTGTATTAACAATCAATACCTGGAAACCATTTTTTTTTAAAAATATCTGTAGTCCACATAACTTCACCAACTTGAAATCTCCTGAAGTTTATATTAGCATTTTCTTTATTACGTTGTTGATAACTTATATTAACATCTAGAAAATTGCGGTGTAATAAATTTAAGATTTCATGCTATAATATCATAAATTAATAACTCAGTGAGTAATAAATGTATATGTTTATATATTCATGATTTCAAGCCAAGATGCTTAAGACTGGCTTATATATATAAAAGTTAAGTAAAAGAGAAGAGTGGTATCATTCTTTTCTTGTCAAAAAATCTCTGTCATGTGTCTAGGCCTGATCGCTCCCCAGACCACTGTTTTAACAGCTATTGGCTGTCTGAAAGTAATAGTAAGGTGCATGTGGAAGAATAGCAACCTTCCAGTCATTACTAATTTAATAATAACATGTGATTTAAACAAAATATTATTTACATACATTGCTGATAACTTATATTAACATCTAGAAAATTGCAGTGTAGTAAATCTAAGATTTCACACTGTAATATCATAAATTAATAACTCAGTGAGTAATAAATGTATATGTTTATATATTCATGCTTTCAAGCCAAGATGCTTAAGACTGGCTTATATATATAAAAGTTAAGTAAAAGAGAAGAGTGGTATCATTCTTTTCTTGTCAAAAAATCTCTGTCATGTGTCTAGGCCTGATCGCTCCTCAGACCGCTGTTTTAACAGCTATTGGCTGTCTGAAAGTAATAGTAAGGCGCATGTGGAAGAATAGCAACCTTCCAGTCATTACTAATTTAATAACAACATGCGATTTAAACAAAATATTATTTACATACATTGCTGATAACTTATATTAACATCTAGAAAATTGCGGTGTAGTAAATCTAAGATTTCACGCTGTAATATCATAAATTAATAACTCAGTGAGTAATAAATGTATATGTTTATATATTCATGCTTTCAAGCCAAGATGCTTAAGACTGGCTTATATATATAAAAGTTAAGTAAAAGAGAAGAGTGGTATCATTCTTTTCTTGTCAAAAAATCTCTGTCATGTGTCTAGACCTGATTGCTCCTCAGACCACTGTTTTAACAGCCATTGGCTGTCTGAAAGTAATAGTAAGGCACATGTGGAAGAATAGAAACCTTCCAGTCATTACTAATTTAATAACATGCGATTTAAATAAAATATTATTTATTTAAAATACTTTTTTCTGTTTCTTTCTGAAACAATAACAATTTAAGGTGATGATATAGTATGAACTCAGTACCATTTTGAATTTTAAAACACCTCAAAAGTATTGCTGACATATGCAAATGATAAATGACATTGACTAAAAGCATGTTATTTCAAAAAAATGGTGGGAAAAGAAATAATGACAGAAAAAGTTCCTGACTTTCAAACAAGCATGTAGTTTAAAAAAATGGCAGGAAAAGAAATTAACATAAAAAATTAAAATGCTTGTTTTTGAAATACTATAGATATACCAAAGTTATTATTGATTTTTTTGAGATTTATTATTATAGTTTTTAAGTATTAGTTTTCTAATTGTTTATATTCCATAAAATACTGTTGAAAGTCAAGATTTTTTTTTTTTAAATGTAGTGCCTTAGGTGTTTTAATTTGTTGAAAGTCAGGAATTTTTTTAAATGTAGTGCCTTAGCCATTTTAATTTTTTATATTAATTTATTTTTCCATCATTTTTTTTGAAAATTTGAAAGTCAGGAAATTTTCCTGCCATTTTTTTTTGCAACCATGTGCTTGTTTGAAAGCCAGGAACTTTTCCCCATGATTTTTTTTGAAAGAACATGCTTTTAGTCAATGTCATTTATCATCTGCAAATGTCAGCAGTGTTTTTGAAGTGCTTTAAAATTCAAAATGGTGCTGAGTGCATACTATACTGGCACCATTTTTTCTTTATCACATTTTCTCTCCAAAATATAGTTGTTAAAAATAATAGTGTTAATATTTTTATTCCTCCAACTATATGTTTTATGAACCAGCAGTGTTTGTGACTGGATTTCAGTATAGCAGAATGTTTTACAAATCTGAAAATTATCCCAGCAAACTGACTGAAATGAAAGTTGAATAAGCTTATACATTCATAACTTTGTTTGTTTAAAATCATAGACCTTTGGGTTTTTGTGGTTTAAGCTAGCTCTAGAGCAATAATGTTTAATTTCTTTATATGTGGAGATTTAGATTTGTGTTTGGACAATAAAATAATTCTTGGGATGCTTTAAAAATGAAGCTAATCTTTAAGGTCCATTCACCGCATTTTAATTTTTTAAAGGAAATTTAGTTTACAATTGGCATAGACCCTTATGTGACCATCTGGACAGAATGATGATAATGATGAGAATGTATCAGTATTCTAGAATTATTTTTCATTTTGATATCTTAGTATTTAAGTATGTGCATCCATATAATTGATGTATAAAATGTCCCAAATTTGGCATTGTCTATTAAATCTCTTTTAGATCCAGTTACAAGAGATGACTATTGGTTTTAATGCCTTAATTATTCTTATGTATGGTGATGTAACTTCTTATTATTACAAATACTTATTTCATTCCCATGCTTTTATGTTTATTTACTTGTATATTTGATAGTGACTACTGAGTAATGATGGTGGTAATTGTCATCTTCCCATATTATACCTTTACTTTATTGCCTTTACATTATTCTTTAATTCATTCTGCACCATTAAAAATAGTGATTCAAATGTGGGCCTGATGATGATTAAGTTCTGGATGACATCAAAGACATTCACATAACTTAAAGCTCAAATATAATTACATCTGTGAAAGAAAATTCAATTTTAATGCAGAATTAATAGAAAAATGTGTTATGAAATATGTGCAAGATATAGATGATAATTCATCAATTAAAATAGTGATGTGAATATACATTAAAAAATTATATGTAATGTTGAAGAGAAATGTGAAGCACGATTTTGGAGATTAGATTGCACTTTTGACTGTTAAAGTTTCTTTAGGTGTATATTCAGTACTAGTGATGTATAGGAGATTTTGTCACTGGCTTGAAAAAACAATCTTTTCATGCAATTCCATGAAGTATTCTATCTCAACATTATACCAATTTATTTTTAAGTTATGATATTTCCAGTTGTTTCTCATGAACAATTAATGTAATCCTGTTCCATGAATCTCAACCTCTAAGTTTGAAAGACAAACGGCAAAACATAGTTTTAAAGTTTTGTATTTTCCAGCTTCTGAGACTCAAATAATCTAGACTTTGTCAAGTGTTGTTAGCTGAGAGATCAGCACAGCCGCCTTGCAAGCAAGCAGATGGTTGTTGCGGGTTCTCCTCCCAGACGATGCTATGACATATGGGAAAAAAAGAATCTAAACTTTGCAAATAATTTTCCATTGTTATTTCTGTTTGAGGATGTAAGTTGCTTACAGTGACTAAATTGAGAGAACCCCTTTTGGGGTTCATGTTGCATGATATTCTTATAGTGCAGTAACTGGATTCAGTATCTATGCCAGGATTGCAGATTATTATTCTATTTTTTATAGTCAGATCTCTAGAAAAATGTTTTGAGTAAATGGATTGTTATAGGAACTTCATTTTATGCATTTAAGCCAATAAACATCACATGACTACCTCCTCTTATGCTTGTGTATAACTGTTGTTAAAACAAGCAAAACTCACTATATATATTGCCACATACAGCAAGCTACAGTAATCAATGGATGCCAGAAAGCTTGTGCATAAAATCCCCATCTAGTGCCTACTCATCCAATATCTGCAGACTAGTTTTTGGCTTATGGCCTTCGTCAGTCAGATGAGCTTAAAATAAATTAATAATTGAAATAATAATGAATAAACAAATTAATCACACATAAAAAAACAGGATAGAATTAAAAAATAAAGTAAAAGAAATTCATTAGAATAGACTAGTAAAGTCAGGTATTGAGTGAGTCAGGTTTAAAGAAAGGCCGACTACAATTAATAATAATAGTGATATTAGGTAATAGTGAAAAGCTGCTTGGAAAATGAGATGATGTGAGGCTTATTTTATGAGATAATATTTGAAAAAGGTTTACATTATTTTAAATATACAAATAAACAAATATTAGTTTACATTTGTTTTTGTAAAAGTAATTCAATACAATTTTTTTTTAAAATAAAAAGATCAAATATAAACATATATGCTGACAAGAGAAAAATTGAAAAAGTGGAAAGAACATTATCAGGAAAACAATCAATGGAAGAAACCCAATGACTAGAGAAGATGACCATGTTAGCCCAGTTATTGCAAATGTGTAAGGAAATGAAAGCAAGTAATCATTAAAGAGAAAAAAATATAGAAAGAATCAGAAGAAATGTATAAAGAAGTGAATGAGAAAAGAGCTGATAATAAAAAGAGACCATGAAAACAATGAAAAGAGAGCAAGAACAAAGTCAAATGCTGATAAAATATAGAAGAAAGCAATCAACAAAGAGAAGAAATTAAACAAAAGAAAGCGGAAGAAAGAGAATAAATGCTGGTAAATAAATAGAAAAAAGCAATCAACAAAGAAGAAGAAGATGAAATACTGCTAATAAGAATGGAAAAAGTAATTAGCAGAGAGATGGAATGCTGTTCAGAAAATAGAGGATTACACTCAAAAGATGGTAAACTGAAATGGAGGAAATTGATAGAAAATAAGTAATAGACAAAATAATAAATTGGAGCATATGTAAAGCTATTCAGAATATTACTCACCCAATAGAAGAATACAAGAAAAATAAAGTGCTGAAAAATAAAGGATATCAAGAAAAGCTGTAGAAGAAAATAAAAGTCTTAAGAATGTAAAACAACATTTTGGTATTGGTAGGAAATTTATATCTGCAATAAGAAAAAAAGGTGGAATTATTACTAAAAAGAGAGATGACATCATGAAATTGGTAGAAATTTTTTATCAAGAATTATATAGTAATAAAGAACAAGTACCTCCTATATCTATTACATCTTCTGAATTGCCCATAATTTTAAATGAAGAAGTGAGAAATGCAATTAAATGTATGAAGAAAGGAAAGGCTCCAGGTAATGATGGAATTATAATTGATATATTAAAAGAAGCAGGTGAAGAAACAAAATTTTTTTTAGCAAAATTATATACCAAATGTCTAAATAATAAAGATGTACTGGATGATTGGAAGAATGCAGTAATAATATTAATATTTAAAAGAGGTGATAAAGAAGATATTAGAAATTACAGACCTATCAGCCTTTTATCAGTTTTATATAAAATTTTTACCAAGATAATTACAACTCGTCTACAGAGAACATTGGATTTCCACCAACCAAGAGTACAAGCTGGATTTAAAAGTGGTTTTAGTACAGTAGATCATATTCAGGTACTGATAGAAGTTATAGAAAGGACAAATGAATATGAGTTGTCATTATGTTTTGGATTTGTAGATTATGAAAAGGCATTTGATTCTATAAACTTTTCTTCAGTGATTAAAGCATTGGATCATCAAGGTATAGATCCAGGATATTGTCATATTTTAAAGAATATTTATAAAAATGCAACAGCAACAATTAGATTGCATAATGATACTGGGAAAGTCAACATTGAGAAAGGTGTAAGACAAGGTGACTCCATATCTCCAAAACTTTTTACAGCAGTGCTGCAAGAAGTATTTTGTGGATTAAAATGGGAAACTAAAGGAGTGAAAGTAAATGGAGATTATTTAAGTCATTTAGATTTTGCAGATGATGTAGTTGTTTTTGCAAATAATGCTTCAGAGCTGCAGGAAATGTTGCAGGAGTTATCAGATGAAAGTAGGAAAGTAGGACTAAAGATAAATGTTAAAAAGACTAAAGTAATGTTTAATTGATTTGCTCAAAATATGAAAATAAAGATTGATTATGATGAATTAGAAGAAGTTAACAGTTACAAATACCTTGGTCAGATTATTAATACAGATGGAAACATAATGGAGGAAATTAATCATAGAATTAAACTTGGTTGGAGTGCTTTTGGTAGAAATAACTTGATAATAAAAGGAAATATGCCTATGTGTTTGAAAAGGAAGGTTTTTAACAATTGTGTTTTACCAGTTCTTACTTATGGATCTGAGACTTAGACACTCAATAGAAGAGCAATACAGAGACTTCAGACCACTCAAAGAAGTATGGAGAGATGTATGTTGAGAGTAACAAGAAGAGATCGAAAACGCAATGTATGGGTAAGAGAACAAACAGCTGTTATTGACCTCATTGAAAAAATTAAAAGATTGAAGTGGAGTTGGGCTGGATATATTGCTAGAAGAGATGATAATAGATGGACAATTGATATTTTAAACCGGATTCCAAGAGATTGTAAAAGACCCAGAAAGAGACCACATGTAAGATGAATGGATGAAATAGGAAGGTGTGCAGGTGTGATGTGGAGAAGAGAAGCTAAAGATTGGAGAAGATGGATTAAACTTGGAGAGACCTTCATCCTGCAGTGGATTGATAATGGTTGATAATGGTAATGATGAAGAAAAGAAAGTAATTTATGTTATGGATCAAATGCAGGGTCTACTTTAAAAGAAAGATAAAAGAATAGATCATTGAAATTTGCTATAAATGAACAAGTAATAAAGCAAGAACAGATTTAAGTATCAAGAGTTAAGCATGAAAGTGAACATTAAAAAAAAGAAAAAAGATTCAACAGAAAGTAACAGAGAAATATAAAATTAAGGAATCTCATTCAATAGACAAGTTAAGAAATTATTGGTAATCTGAGGAAGATAAAGCTGAATATGAGTTTAAAAAACTCAAAAGATTTTATAAGTGGAGTTGGAATTGATAAATAAAATAGTGTCAAATTCTATTAAAAAAGAGGCCAGATTTAACCTCCCACTTTATAATGAGGCACATAGTTTAGTGAACCAATTTCTGAAGATAACATTTAGGACTCTAGCTGCTGAAACTCCTATCAAACATTTAAATAGGCTACAGATGTATTTTACTTTAAACATGGTGCTAAAGAAAAGTAAGATGGCAACCACATGAATCCACTTCTAGGAAGCATCTCAGGTATGGTGGAATTCTGTGTTCATCATGTATAGTACTTTTCAAAAGTAAAATTATTGATGGACAGTTATTGGACTGAAGAATATCAAAAGAGTATAATAGTGCACATCTCCCAGGAAAGATAAATCTGAAAATTGAATATACCAGTTTCTTAAGCCCATTGGCTAGACTGAGAGCCCTAACTGCCCATGATATGAGTGAAAAATATATCATTCAAGTCATATGAAAAAATTAACCTCTTAGAGTTAATCAAATGCTGATTGGTATCAAGTTACTGATTACTAATCTATTGAGTAGGTAGCTGTGTTGCTCAAAACACTTGATCTAAGCAGCCAATGAGTGAAATATATTAGTAAATAAAAAAGTTAGAATCAACATGAAACACCCATACATAAGGAGAGAAATAAAACACATACTAAGTGAATGGACATGAGCAACACCTACATATTCTATTCATATTGGAAAAATAAAAAAAATAAAGGCAATATGAGGAAAACAAGAATAGTGAGGCATTCATAAAGTAATCTCTGACTAAGAAAACCAAATACTTATGAGTAATCATAAAATGCATCTTCCTATCCAAGTATAAGTGTGAAAAAAAGTAGATCCAGGAAACAGAAGAATCAAGTGTACTATGAGGAAATAAACAAAAAATATGAAAATGATAAAGGTTATTCTAAATCAATGAGGATGAGGACACTATCTCCATTTAAAAACTTTTAAAGTAGAAAAAAGAGACATAAAGCAGTAATGATGATGGTTTAATACATCAATGATCCTTAATCAGTTTTAAGATAATATGACTTAAAATGTGGAATAACTTATGTGTGGAAAATTAAAGAAAACACTCAATTATTGAACATGACTTCCTAAAATAGATAAAAAGTGTCAGAATGAGTAATCACTAATATGTGATCAAAAAGTTGGAAAACAATAAAATGATCCACATATGATTCCAGCCACGAGCTGATAGTTATATTCTTCCAAAGAGTAATCTTGTGGTTTAAGACCTGTAGAGGTCCCTACTATCACATTTTATACACATGTTTGAGGCTACAGCCTTACTGAATGTTACTTAAGATAAGAATACTAATGTATTACTTTTAGTCTATTTCCTCTGAATAAAAATAAATTGTCTAAAAAGAAAAAGAAAATACTTAAGGCTTTCAATAGCAAAATGCAGAAAATGAAAAATACAGTTGGATAATACAATTTCAGCTATAAAGAAACCATTTAATTATAAATGTAAAATAATAAAAAAATGGAACGTATATCTTCATGTCATTGTTTTGTTTTAAAAGAGGAAATTGCAATATTGAAGACAGAGGTTCAGTTTACTAAAACTAGTAAAATTAAAATAGGGAAAGATAATTAAATTTTTCATGTGTTTTACAATAATTAGTATTGATTTATTTAAAGTTTTATATATTTTAAATGATAATATCATAAAGCCAAACATTGTTTTTAATAATAAGGTGAATATAATTTGTTAAAAGTTAGTTGTAAAAGAAAAAATAACACTACAAAATAACATAAATAATTTCTTTTCTTTTTCTTTTCAATGATTTTTTATCTAACTATTAATTTTAGAAAAAATACTAAGATAAATATTTTTTCTTTAGTAAGTTACTGATATATTTTAAATTTAACTTTTAAAAAGTGATAAAAAATGAATAGATAAAATTTTATCTTTATTTGATTTTTAAAAGAAAATAAAAAAAAAGATTTTAACAATTTTGTTGAAAAATTTTATTTTATTTAATGAAAAGTTGATTTTTTAAATTTTCTTTTAATCTCTCTGGAATAAAAAGTAGTGTTGTTCAAATCAAAGTGTAATAAATATATTAGTTTGCTATTTTTGCATTAGAAATAAAATAACAGAAAATTTTTTCATTGGAATTTTTTGTTTAAGTAACAAAAATGAAATGATTAAATAACCTTTTGTAAAATAGATGCCATTAGTTAGGGTTTAATGTTGGCATGTCTGAGTTAAGATGTGATTGGACAGATACAGGATTGTTCCAAAAAATAAAATAATGAACTTTAAAGGAGTAGAACTGAATGTCTTGTAATGAACAATCATTGTTCATTCAGCTATTGAAAAAAAAATAAACAGATATACAGCTGGGAAACAATGAGAAAAACATTTCATAGTTTCAAGGAAGTCTCATCTCCCTACTATTTAAAATAAATTGTTTTTTTTGGAAATGGATTTGAAGAAAATCATTTGCTAATTATAAATAATAACTAAGCATCATTAGATCTTACAATGTAGTATGTTCATCAAAAGAAATATAGAAAAAAATACTTTGATAAAAATCAGCATTAAAATGTGTTTCCATCCAAAAGCATAACCAACTCATTCTATGTATTAGCCTGATGTGTACATTATTATATTAGAAACATGGAGAAATTTATCATGTGATAAAATGACCAGAAAATTAATATATAGCAAAAATTGAGAAAATTTCACTGCATATCTGAATATCTGAGTTAATGGTGAATATTATCATAAAGGAAATTTGAACCTATAAAAGAAAAAATTGAACTTGTTAAAAAGAGAAGTTTTTAAATACAACAATAGAAGTCAACTATCACAGAAGGGCACAAAAATAAATCCATGATAAAATGGTATTTTCATGTAGACATTATAATTTTTTTTTAAAAATAATAATTAATGGTGATGAAGAATTGTTAATATTTTTTAAAACATGTTTTTTTCTTTATCTTATTTCCCCTCCAAATTGAAATTGTATAGGATGTTTACACTTGTTATAAAATGGGAAAGAAGATTTTTTGCTATTTGAACATTTTTTATCTTTCTGATATTTGCGTTACAATTTTAGTTTTTGAAAGATAAATAATTTTGTTTTTTAAGTGAAACTTATTATTTTAATAAGTAAAAGCCAACCATTGGATAAACATATTTGTTATACAATATTTTATTTTTTGTGAAAATGTATGAGAGTTGGAATTTTATATTATCGTATCTTTTCTAAATTTTCTTAATTAATTTATGAGATAATTCATTAAATAGTTGTTAAATAGAGTATTAATGTCTTTATTCCTCCAACTGTCTGTTGTAGGAATTGGCAGTGTGTGTAACTGGATTTTATTATAGCATATTGCTTTATAAATCTGAAATTTATTTTTCTAAAACTATAAATTAAAGTAGAAAGAATTATACATTTACAATGTCTTTTGTTCACAATGACAGTCATTGCAGTTCTATTTCACTAATATACCGATAGACTAAACTACATAAGTAATAGCCGTAATACTGCAATTAAACTCTTATTTCTTCATTATTATATTTTATTTTTATCTATCTGACTATTTTGTAAAATTATTTTGATAAAGATTTAACATTTATATTATATAAACCCTACTTTTTTAATACACCAATCTTTTCTGCTAATGACTTAAATAATTATTTCATTTCTACTAGTCTGATTTACCCAGAAAAATTCTTTCATTTTATTATATTAAGTCAAATTACTTTTTGTAGTTATACTATTTTTATATATCCACTTTTTAGCATAATCTTTTAGTATAATCTGTTCACATTTTAATTTAATGTTACATACTTTTTTTTTTAAAACAAAAAATTTTATTAACAAAGTTTACATGGATTCATGATACTGTTTTTATACATGGTATACTGCATGACTGATTGCAAAGTTCATAAGATCAAACGGTAGATCAATCCTGGACCAAGTCTCTTTGTATAACCATTCTGGTGCAAGCAGCTGGTCCCTGGCACTTATGCTCTTGACAAGACCTATAAAGGTCTCTGTGACTGAAGATCCTGAATGACGGAAAACACATTCGCATCTGGTCAACCAGACTGCAAAGGTAAGGAAGACAGAGAATCGGATAAGAGAAAAAATTCCTGTCTTGATGGCATTCTGGATATTTAAGGCTTCTCTGATGTCAGATGTAACTTTCTCTGTGATGAAGTTTCTGATTTGGAAAAGAAACGGACAATTATAAAGTAAATGTTGGATGGTTTCATCGGCAGTATTACATAGCTGGCATTGAGGATTGATTTTGGTGAATCCTCTTTTCCATACTAAGAAATGGTTAGTGGGTAAGGATGAGATGTTGAGCTTTAAGATAAAATCTATGTATTTTGGTTCAACAAACCAGTTCTTCAATTTTTTTAGCAATGGTTTATTGTCTATGTTCAATGTGGTCAGGAGGGCAGTCTGGTTTTGAAATCTGAGGTTATAGGCCTGCCAGTAGGTTATTTTACCTTCAAAAGAGGTTTTAGATAGATTTATCAGCTTGGTGACATGTAACCAAATAATTGTGGCCCATCTGCTAGCAAGAGGTGGCGGTGTGTCTGTAGGTTCCACTGGAGTGGCTAGGTTTAGTTCTGGCTGTTTTAAGTGAATTGCACATAGAACTGCAATTGCCTTCTGTAAATAGATTGTTGAAACAGAGTGCAATCCAAGTCCATTTAACTCTCTGGGCATTTGCATCTTACAGATGCTGATGGCAACAATCTTTCCACTCCACATGAGCTTTGAACACAGTGAGTTCATTGATGACTGAAATGCTTTAGTAGGTTTAATTATGGGAAGATAATAATTCAATCTCGGAAACACCAGCATGTTGAGAAGGGCTACTTTGCCCAGCAGGGAAAGAGAGATTCGGGATAAAGATCGAACCACTTTGCTAGTTTTTTCCAAGATGGAGTGTTGGATATCTTTTGCCATAGCAAGTCTGGACTTGGCCATAGGAAAACCGAGGAAGAGTTGCGGCTCAGCTGTAAAGACTGACGGAATCACTGAGCCAGTGCTGATTTTCCACATGGAGGACTTGCTATAGTTGATGTTCAGATTTAGTTTCTTTGAATATTTATCAATGATTTGTGTGAGTGTTGGAAGGTGAGTTTTATTGGGGAGGAAGATGGTGACATCGTCAACATAGGTTATGTGTTGTACATGATGTTTCAGGGCTGGCACGAAAATTCCAGGGAGTCTGCGCTCAATCTCTCTGAGCATAGGATTTATATAGGTGATGAAGCAGAGAGTGGTGAGTGGCGATCCCTGGGGAATGGAAAGATGAGGTCTGAAACCATTGGACAGTCTTCCATCCAGTGACGTAAAGATAGATCTGTTCAAAAGCAGATTACCAATAATTCTGGTATAGATGCCAGGGACTTGATAATCAAGGAGAGTCTGGAGTAGGACAGTGGGTATAACAGAGTCAAAAGCCGAGGCAAAGTCAAGTTGAATAACTATAGGCTTGGATTTTTTGTGCAGTCTGATGTGTTCTACCAGAAGAAGAAAACGCTGCACTGCATCCGTGGTGGAAGAGCCCTTACGTGCAAATTGATATGGCGTGATGTGTGTATAGAGTTGATCTTGGATTTTGTCCTTGACTATGGCCTCAATGATCTTAATTAGGAGGGGAATCATGGAAATGGGCCTTATGTTGGATAGGGTAGAGGGATTGATGGGCTTTTTTAGGAAAGGAACAAGGGCCACAGGGTACAGGTCTGGAATGTTTTGAAACTCTCCTGCCAGAACATCTATCATCTGCAGTACAATGGGGGCTGTGAAATGTCTCAGGTGGACAAGTACAAATCTCGGAATTCCATGGAGTCCCGGATGAACACTCTCTGGATAGGCCATGAGCTTTTGGATTATCTGATTTTCACTGATATCATGAGTGACCCCATCTTCCAAGTGATTCCAGATGTTTCCAATTTCAAATTTATAATTCTGTAGCCTGGCCTGAAAGTGTTCATGAATCTTTGCAAGCATTGCTGGGCCACTGAGGCAACCCTGATCTACTGACAATGAAGTAGGTGTGGGTCTGGCCACCGAACCAATTGCCCAGCGAATGTAGCTGTGGGTCCAGCTATGCTGGTTGGCCAAGAAGATTTTAGACCTTTTAGTAGCAATGTAATGTGCGAGGACCTTTTGCTTGCTATGGTATTGAGTTTTTAGCTCCAAAATATCTTGGGGATGAATGTCAATATGGTGTAGAGATTTTAACCTGTTGTTTATGGCATCCAAATCTTTTAATAGTTGATTTGGACCTTTGGTTTTCTTTGTGTATGAGTCTATGAGTGAGCTCAATATACCGGTGAAAGATGACCAAGCCTGTAGTGGAGGCAAAGTAAGAATTTTGATTTTTTGGAACAATATATATGCTTCAGAGAAAATGAGTTCTGGAGTTGCTTCTTTGTTGAGTAGTCTAATGGTAGGTGTATAATCTATATGAACTGCGGTGGTGGGATCTATATTAAGTGAAATTAGAAGAGCTAAATGATCAGTGAAGGGAACCAATTGAAGCTTGGCGCATATGTCAAAGTGAAGTTCAGGTGAATAATAGAGAAGGTCAATTAGGGATTTCTTTTGCAGTGTGTAGAAGGAGAATGATCCAGGAGGGAAAAACCCCTCTCCACACAACAGGACTCTATTAATTAAGTGAAGATGTTTTTTGTTGAAGTTATTGTAACTCATGTTGAAGTCACCAAAAAAAAACAATAGGGGAGGCATCTGAAGAGAGAAGAGAATTGATTTTATTGATTACTACTTGTGCTGAGTAAGCATCATTTCTGATGTACAAGTAAATGATATTTATTGCCATATTTCCAAAAGTGAACTTAATGACTAATAGATCATTGCTAAGGTGTAATGTTCTGAAAGAGCTGTAGGTCAGGTTCTTATTGATTATAAAAGCAACTCCAGAAGATGCTGTGTTTGAGGGTACATAATGAAATAGACCATATTGTTGCATCAGTTGAGTTATTTGGTAATTTGAGTTTATATGTAATTTAGTTTTGGAAAGACAGACTATGTGGAGGTCTGTTTTGTCTAGCCATCTTTTAAGTGCAAAGACATGGCCCAGAGAGTTAAAACCCCTTATGTTTAT
This sequence comes from Epiperipatus broadwayi, assembly GCA_028023455.1. NCBI lineage: Eukaryota > Metazoa > Onychophora > Udeonychophora > Euonychophora > Peripatidae > Epiperipatus > Epiperipatus broadwayi. Next base: position 1,420,696 of record JAQFVV010006282.1, read on the forward strand.
TCCGGCCAATTTAATAAGCATGTTGAGTTGTTACAGAGATTTGTAGGTTATGTTTACTAAGCTGTGATTAGTACATCACATAGGGGAGATTATTGACATAAAATTCTGATTTTCACTAAGTGGTTTGTCAGGGTCATGTGACACCATTACCAGTTGAGTTGGAACAGGTATTTTGGAGCTTAAGTAGGGGTTGGAATTGTGTTTATCTTCATTGTGATCATTTTCAAAAGCTGTGTTTTGGGAAGAGCTGCTTTCTTGTGTGCTGAGTGATTGAGCTAGTTTAGTTCTTTTTTCTCTCTTTTTTCTCAAGTTAGTAGCATGGCTTGCTGCTTGTTTGTTGTTTTTGTCATCATTGTCTGAGTCAGCCGTAGATGAGTTAATGTCTTCTGGCTGCGAGCTGGATGAGTCTTGGGTTTTTCTTTTGTTGTTTGGAATGGGATGTTCTTGTTGAGACTTCGTGACTGGAAGAGTTTGTTTTGTTGATAATGGTTCACTGTTGGGAGCTTGTGTTGGATGATCTTCCTTTGAGTGAGTGTTGAATGCTTCTTGCATCTTCTGGGGTGTCATATTGATAGCTGATGTTTGTTGTTTTGGGTTCATATGGGTGCTGGTGTGATTTTGTGTCTTGTGTTGTAGAATGGGAGGCTGGAGTTGTCTGACCGGTGTGTAATCATTAGATGAGTTGGTTGAAGTGCGATGGTCCATTTCTAGATTGTTTTCCAACAGTAAGTCAGTGTTGGAGTCTTGTATCTGCCCTTTTATGTGATCCTCTATGTTAGTGGGTGAAGAATGTGATAGCTGAATTAAGTTTTGCGTATTTTTTATGCATCTAAGATTTTTGCTTTTCCTACTGTTGCAGACATCACAAATTCTGTTTGGGCATGACCTTACCAGATGTGATCGATCTCCACAGTGGAAACACTGAGGTTGTACACCTCGAATAGCTATGTAAATTGGACTCCATTTTTTCTCTTCCAGAGTTATAGGAATATCCGATGGAGTGACACCTTGATTGAGCTTAAGAGAGAAGGCAGCGCTGTTGGATGGAAGCTCAATATCTACCCTTCTCTCTGTGAGGTACTTGAAACTAGTTAACACACCATATCTAGCAAGCAGCCTTTGTAGATCAGCATCAGTGAAATTAAAGTAGCAGTTACGTGCTATTCCATAGGCTGTTCTTGGTTTATTCATATCTATTTTGATGAGATATCGGTCTTTTAAGAACAGTTGTTGTCTTTTAAAGAGTTCTTTCTGTAGTAGATTCTGAAACTCAATAATGAAGTAGCGTCTGTTAGGGTGGTGATAGACCCTGCGAATAGATTCTGTTAACTGAAGACTTTTAAGAAGCAGAAAGAGATCATCCATTGGAAAGGTGAATAACTGACAGAGGTCATTAGTGGTGGTTAGAATCAATGTGTTATCGCTGTGGTAGTTGAGGAAGGAGTTAAATAACACTGAAGGAATTCTAGAATTAAATTCTTGGCTTATGGCTTCATAATTATTCATATAGGACTGGGAAAGTTGGTATGGTTCTGTGTTGATCTCATCATTGATTGAGATAAGGTTATCATCATCAATGAAGTCCATGACATTGTGTTGAATATCTGGTTCAGTTGCTTCTTGGATATGGGCTTTAGATTTATTGTTTCCCAATACCGTAGCATAGCTTCGGTTTTTTGTTGGGTTGGAATTGACATTTGTATTTGATGTTGAAGGTTGAAAACCTATAGTATGATTAGCTGCTAGATTGTGGTCAGAGAGCGCATTATTGGTTTGAAAGTTGGTGTTAATGCATGGAAAATCTGTTTCAATAAAGTTTATTTCAGTCGGTGATACTAGCGGTTTTCCTAAATTTATTATTGGATCGATATACGAATTGTGTATTTTGCTATTGGATTTCGAATCGAATTTTCCACTTGAATTTTGTTTTACGGGTATAAAACCATCAGATTGTGGCTGAGGCTGAGTATTTTTACTTATTTCTCCTTTATGAGCTTTTAATTTTGTTTGTAAAGTGATTTTTGGTTCATCTAAAGGATCGTTACAGAGATCTATAGCCGTTACCGGTGATACGCCACCTTCATTTAAAAACTTTTCAAAACTTGTCGTGCTGAAATCTCCAAAAGGATTTTCTGCTAGATTTGGGCTATTTTTGGACATATGACGTTGTTTTGGGTGTTTAGTATGTGGGTTTTCAGGTGCATTGATAGGTTTAGATAGGTTTTGTGAGATATTAGTGGGAATTTCTGATTTTTTAAGGTTTACGGTCGAATTTACCATAACAACTTTTTGCATTTTAGAAGTCGCGGTCGTGTTATTTTTGTTTGGATTCACAAGAGTTTCTTTTGATTGCTGAATGCTTTTACTTTTTTTTTTTATTAAGAAAGCCAAGGCCTTCCTGCTTTGTATCAACCGATTTAGAGTAATTTTGATAGCTTATATTATTATTTTTTTCATTAGGGCTTATGTTAGGCATGGAAATAGATTGCTTTACGTTACTATCGCTGTGCGATCTTGTTAGCCGGGTTGACCTGACGTTTTCCCTTTCTAGGAGATTATAGCTATGACTCATTTTTGTAAATAATATATTATAACACAAAAATAAAGCTTACCTGCTCTGATGAGCAGCTTGGATTGAAAGACTTTTTTGATTTAATATTTTTAATAAACTTTTTAAAATGAGTAGATGTGAAGAAATGAAAGCAGATTGGCGCCATCTAGTGGACATACTTTTTATATATAAATAACTTTATTGAAATACATATGTAAGAATGATATAATTGTAAATAAAATAAAAGTAATTCATGTTGCTCAGGCAATCAGATGGTCTGATGTGCTTGCTGGTGTTGTCAAATAAAAATCTGGACGAGATGATACTGTCATTATGGCAAAATTCTTTCAATATCTCTTCAGGCTTGGGCTGAGGAAGGGTAACCTTGTTGCGACATCTGGCCAACCAGGTGGCATAAGTGATGAAAGTGGAAAGTCTTTAGCTGACATAATCGACTAGACAAAAAGCAGCTCTTGATATCTAATATTTTGTTCAGGGAAATGTGGCAGTTGTGAGCAGTGAATGTTCTGATTTCCTTTGGAAGAACTAATACTTTCTATCTTTTTTTTTAAGTAATAATTTACTAAGGCTGTAACATTTTAATCATTACTTTATTATTAAATAATAATTATGATATAAAAAAGTTACTTTGCTACTATTAACATAGAAAAGCACAAGGCTATATAATTCATTATAATATCATGTCATTTAAGCACAAGTAACAGATTAACTTTCAATCTAAGAAGTTATCCTTTGAATTATCATCTCTTTACTATTGTACTAATAAGTTTAATAATTTTTTTTATGGTTAGTCAAGCAAAGACACCTTTTTACTATGCATCTGATCATAAATTGTTAAAATAGAAGTGTTTCTGTTAGTTATTAAAAACGATTCAACATCTCTTATAAAATAGTACGATTTTTAAAGAAAATGTTTTAGGTATATATTTCTCTTTAACTTTAAAAAATATATATTATCCAGTAAAAAATTAGATTTCCCATAAAGAATCTCCAAAAAGAAGCAAATGTGAATAAGTGTTGACTCAATTTATATATTTTACAAGATATACAGTAATAATTATAGGGGGTTTGAACTCAGACTTTCACACGACCCTCAACTTACGTGCCATCTCATACTGCTGATAAACTTGATTACACACATGTCGAAAAGATAAATAATCACCGATATAAGTATTTTGCACTAAACCAGTACTCGTCAGTTGGTCCAGATTATCATCTCCACACATACATACAATCAATGCTTAATTTTACATTAAGATAATCAATCTTTATATTTTAATGGATCGGCTTCAAACCCACTCCACCCCACAACTCTTCAACCGTCCATTTCAGTGAAAATCTGATGATGAAACCCCCAAAGCCCATCTTTGTGCCAACCTTCTCATCCTACCCATGTTGACCAGAAGATATATAGATACATTCATCAATCTAAGAACTTCGAATGAAATTAATTCAACAAAGCGAAAATATGATTAAGTCAAAATGAATTATAATGATATTTTATCAACAGTTTTTATGCTTTGTAAATATATAAAAAAATCACAACTAATAATTTTATAAGATTATTAGAGTATCAGTAATTTTATTTTAATTAAATTAGAAAATATTACTGTTTTAAGCTTGGTTCAATTTGCATCATTCAATGAATACTAAAACTTAATTATGCCTTATAAAAAAGAACGAAAAAGCACTTTCTTTTTCTCTCATTAGTAAACAAAATTTTTACCAATTACAAGTTTATTAATCCCAAGATATCCCTAGTTTTAACATTTAAGTTCTATTATTAGACAAAATACAAAGTTTCGAATAATACGTACTTTCCTGTATAATTAATCACCCCAAGAAGATGCGCTTCGGTACTTCCTAGTAACAACAAAAATAAATATTTACATTATTTGCTTTAAAATTACGACAATGCAAATATTTCATTCAATTTATAACTTAGTATTATCTTGTTATAATTTAATATATTAATATATTTTTTGCTATCTATCTATGGGAGATAGTTGGAATCTTTATTGACCTCAGTGAACCTTTACCTATATCGGTACTTATGATTGTAATTGAATAATTGGACAAAGCATCAGTTAATAATAGTAGCAGTTGGTTGCAGCCGGTTGTTGCGGGTTCGCCTCCCGGCCGATGCTATGACATATGGGAAAAAAATAATAGTGGCACTAAATAGAACAATTTACATTAAATTAATGGCAGAAGGATATTTCATAATCTGAAACAAGCAGTCATACAAATTGTCTGAAAATTTGCATTTGAGTTAAAATTGTTGTTTTTGTTTTGGAAGGAGACTTGATCATCAATTCATTAATCAATTACCAAATTAAAAAGTTTTAATATTTCAAGTAAAATCTTCAAACATCACATGGTCACCATTTCCTATGCTTGCTCATAACTGTTTTTAAAACAGGAAAAACTCCATACAGTAGTGCCACTCAGTGCAAGCCAGAGTAATCAATGGATTCCAGGCTTTTGCATAAAATTCCTATCTAGTGCCTACCCATCCAATATCCCCAGACTAGTTTCTGGCTTGTGGCCTTCATCAGTGAAAAGCCATGGATCTGAGAGCACTGCGCCTAGATCTTAGGATCTAATATAAACACCACTGACGAAGGCCACAAGCCAGACACTAATCTGGGGATATTGGATGAGTAGGCACTAGATAAGTATTTTATGCATAAGCCTACTGGCATCCACTGATTACTCTAGTTTGCACTGAATGCACTACTATAAGGAGAGTTATGCCTGTTTTAATAATAGTTATGAGCAAGCATAGGGAATGATGATCATGTGTAGTTTGGTGGTTTAATACCACCAATTCTGCATAATAGGATAGTTGTGGCTATGGTTATTAAAGAGCAAAAGACACCAAAATGTACTTGTATTGAACTGAGTTCAGATGTATATGACCATGTAAGCTAATGAGCTTAGATTGAAATTATTATTGTGTTTTCAATTTTATTCTTATAGTTTTATAGTTAAGTAGAGGTAAAAAGTGGCTGCTGAAGGGTTACATTAGTTCCTAAGTTCTAGGTGCAGTGCTGTCAGATATGAGGCTCCTCACTGATAAAGACAACAAGCCAGAAACTAGTCTGGGGATATTTGATGAGTAGACCCTAGATAGGGATTTTATGCACAAGCCTTCTAACATCTATTGATATACTCTGGTTTGCACTGAGTGGCACTGCTGTATGGAGAGGTTTGCCTGTTTTAATAAGTAAAATCTTTAATGCTAATAAAAATAATCAGATGGTTTATTGCACAAAAGTACATAAAACTTAACACCAGAAGTGAGAGAATTGGGCCATGAGTTACTAATGTTAAGCAACAGGGTCCACCCTCTATAAAAACATGCAAGGCTTAATAAAATATAAAAACATATAATTGAAAATTATCTGAAATAAATTTAAAATATGCTTTAGAGACTGTGTAAACATACATAAGTCAATTAAATATTTTAAACAATTTATAGAAAATATACTATACTCTAAAAATGCTTTATGTTAATGATATTGATTTCATATGGTTAAATCAATTTTGTCATTTCTATATAGTTCATGGTTTAAGGTATTTGTTTAGGATAAAACAAGAACACATTATTGAGGATATGTATGTATATATATGTTTTTATATGTATATGAAGTAATGGTTATATGTTTATATCATTCAATATTGTAGCTCTGATGAAGATTGCAGGACAGTCGAAATTGTCAGAAAAATAAAGGAATCATTAAAAAATTTTTTTGCATTAAAGTGCATATGAGGGGAGCTATTGTGAGCAATATATATGAATATATGAAGAAATGCAAAGAAAGTAAAAAGAGAAAAATAAGAATATAACAATTAAGCATTGGAATGATTGGTTGAGTACAATAATTGTATTTTAAAATGGACTACATTATTATTATTTTACTTAACAAAGAATTCATCCAGTAACCTTTAACCTTTGATCTTCCCATACTTTATCACTATGTTTATATTGAATAGACATTATCTAGAATACACTTACTTGCAGTGTAATAATATAATAAATATTTAGTAAATGTGTTATTATTGTGAACATTAATAGAATGATTAGCTACATCAGAACGATTGGCAAAACAGTGGGTTCAGAAGCAGTACTCATATTCAATTTAATTTGTTTAATTATGTGGTACACATGTTAGATTGCCAAATTTGCTGTGTAGGAAAGCATAGAATATATTTTATTTGGTTACCTACTATAGTTTTTTTTTAACATTATCCTTTTTATAACAAACACAAATTCTATCCAAAAACTTAAGCTTTTAATGCATGGCGGATAATAAGGGGGATATGATCATGAAAATTTTTCGTAGCTAGGAAATGAAAAGACTTTAATGGTATTGTAGAACTACTAAGAACAATGTGTTGTAGCTGTCAAAATTTCAACATCTTAAAGAGATAGAATCATCATCATTTTTATAAAGCTTTTAGAACTGAAAAAATTCAGTGAAACATTTCACCTATCGTAAAGCCAAATTTGATTATCCAAGTCCAACCAAACAATCAGTAAGAAAAGTGTGATGGCATATGCTAATACCATAGACTGTTAGTGGTAAAGACACTGTCATAAAATGAGAAAAAATCGATTCTAGCTTTAATAAAGTTTTCAAATAATTTTAAATAAAATAAATTCAGAACATCTTAGTCAACAAGTAACTTTTATATAGGGAGAAAGAATAGTTTAAAATTGGATTAATCTCATATTTTTATTGAATGTTACAATAGTTGTGTGGTAAGTATTTAAAATATTATTCTGTTACTTCATTATTATTCTATTCAGATCCTGGTTTCTTTAACCTTAAGAAAGTTAACTGTAGGTGAAGGGCTCTATTTGTGACAAACTGTCTCAATTAAAATTTTTCTAGAGTGTATGAATAAGATAGCATGATATCATATTGGAATGCATTTAATATACTCAAATCTGTAGTGACATTGATGATATCTTAAATTTAAAGACAACTTCTATAAATAAAGTAGAATGGACTGATATATGAAGGTATAGTAGGAAGAATTTTTTTTTTATTAAGAGAAATTTATTATACGATACAAACCAATATACAAACATGCCAATACAATATAACATAAATTGATTTATCTTGTTACATTACATTTTCAGATGTGAATAACACAGCTTTAACATGTCTATTTCTGTGTATGTAGATTTGTAACTTTCTTAACACATTTTTTTAGCAATGTTCTACGTAAATGGTGAACAGTAATAAATCTAGTAGAAAATTAGTGATATGCTTCAATTCAAGGGCTTTTCTAGACAACGAAGAAAACTTATTTAGCTTCAGGGAGATTATCAATTAGTAATTATTGACAATTTCCTGTAAACTTGTAAGGCAAAGGTTATTTCTGTTTACATGAATAAATCTCCTTACTTCTGTTCTTTAATAAAATAAAAATTCAGGAAAAATATTCTATATATATAATAGGTAAATTATTTACTTCATTGGATACTAACACACAGTACATATATGTGCACTACGCATAGACAACGAAGCTAGTCCGAGCTGGAATTAAAAGTGCAATTTAAATTTAGTTAAGCGCTTTTGAGAGACTTTGCTTTCATAATCGTAATCATTAGAAAAACATTCCATATAGCCAAGGACCCCATGGTCATTAATAGAAGAGAGGGCTGGTTTGCTCTTTCCCGGAAATGGCAGCTGAAAGCAATTTGCATTAATTTGCATAAAATACTTAACAAAAACGTAGTTTTTACAGATTATTAGTAGCTGTGATTATGAGAGCGAAGCCTCTCAAAAGCACTTAGCTAAATTTAAATCGCACTTTTAATTTTAAGATCGGACTAGCTTCATTGTCTGTGCGTTATACACATATATGTACTCTGTATATATAATATATATTTTTTAATATATTGTGATTTTATAATTAATTATTTATTGCAATAAAGAGTACTGATTCTGTGACAAAATGCAATTTAGTAACCGTAATAGGTAGATTCAAAGTGTTTGCCTGGTACACAACATTCTTCCGTAACTAAAATATCAAGATATGTGTGCTAATTTATTTTATTTTGACTTCATCTTTGGATATTTATGGAAAATATTACTATTAAATCTTTTTAGTATTATAATTATCTAACATGAGGCTACTAAATGTAAATATTCTTTTTAGCATAAAGACTAACTTCAAAACCATTAAGTATATGCATAGTTGATTATAAGAACAGTGTATCTAAATGTATTGTTTTGTTATAGAAAAACAGTAATAAAATCCAATTGCTTGGGCAATGATTGGTTCCAATCAGCTAATCGTAAATAGAATGCCCCCTTGACTAGATCAGCAGTAAATAGAATGCCCCCTTGACTAGATCAGCAGGCACAGAAACAACATTTATTTTAAAATGTTGCAGATATGTGAGTCGCTAGCTTTAAAGTAAATTGACACCATTAAAATGAAGAAATACTAGTGTTATGGAGAATTTGTGTTTTGATATGCTTGATTTTAGACTTCACTAGGAATAATGTATTAATTTTTGGAGCCTTGCAATATTAATGTCTTGGTTAAAAAACTGAAACAGTAAATTTATTTTATTTGGCAATGGTTTTACAAACTAAAAATACTATTTTTAGATAAAAATAGGGATTTATAAAGTACTTCTTATTATTTGCAAGATAATTCCAGAAATTATTTTAGGTTTATAATTATTTCACCAACTACTACACATAGTATTCACATAAAATTTTCCTAAGCAAGAATATGTAATAGTAATGAAATTGATGTAAATAGTAATAAGACATGAATTTGTGTAACATAATCGTAAGGAATTGAAGATTATGATATAAAATTCATTGAATAGTGAATTCATAAGAAATAAGTGATACAATGTTATTTATGAGAATAAATAAAACATAAATAATCCAAGAATATAAGACACATAGAATATTAATGATATATTTCAATGACACTTTATAATAAATAATAGTTTAGTCAAAATGTTTCTGCTGAATTAAATGGAATATTATTATTGGCAGTACATAATAAATTAATGTTCCAAATGCTAGATGACAACTTGTTAGGGCATAAATGTAATTTATCTGCATTTTATATCTTTAACTAAGTATAATAACTAATTTTGTCACTCTATCTGATATATGTTTAATCTCCATAAGGTTTTCCATTTTTTATTTATAACAAATCTCACTCCACTTACATTTCAGTGGTTGTGCCTTTATAGTAAACCATGTATTCATATATTTCTCCATATTTTACTGAGTAGTCTAAAGTCTCTGTATTGCAATTTCTCTTAAATGACCAAATCTCACATCCATAAATAAGAATTAATGTAGCTGACTTAAATAATCTCCATTTATTTTTTATTTCTAAGATTTTTGATTTAATCCACAAAATACTGCCAGTAAAACTGTGGTCAAAAGTTTGAGTTATGGATCACCTTGATGAACATTCGTTTCAATCTTCTTTTGTACCATCATATAGTCTAATCATTTCTGCTGCAATTTGATACATATTTTTCAAAATATGATCCTATATCTTAATAATTCAAAGCTTCAATTACTATGGAAATGTTTGTATAATCAAATGCCTTTGATAATTGGCAAATCAAAAATGTAATGGCAACTCATATTTATTGATCTATTTAATAACTTCTTTCAATAATTTGATGATCACTATGCTAAAACTGCTGTTAAATCCAATTTGTTCCTGCAAATAAATTATAATTATGATAAAAAAGATTTTATATACAAATGAGTATGTTGGTATGAATGAAGTCACATAACCTACTTTCAAACATTTAAACTCAATTCCCTTTACTTTTACTTTAAACCTATTTTTTATTTATTTATTTTAATTTATATTGCTAAGTATTATATATATAATAAGCTTAAGTATAAAGAAAATGTTTAAAACATTTCCTTTAAAAAAAGATTAGTTATACTTTATTTTGAGGTACATTATTAATTAATTAATTTATTTTGCCAATTTATCAAAATTTAGATTAACAGATTTATATCTGCTTTTATTTAAAAATATTCTTTTTGTCTTATTTTAACTTAAAAACTTTTAATTTTGTTAGTAGGATATTTTCTTTTATGTTAATTTTGTTATCTTGACAAAGTAAACGTTTTAATTTGGAAAAAAAACACACACAAAACTACTTAGTAATTATTGAAGTGATAAGTAAAAAAACAGGTGTCCAGAGAAATGAATAGATTCAGTTAGTAAAAATAATTTTTTCATTTCATTTCAATAAAAATTTTATTAACAATAAATAGTGATTACATACTAATAAAGGATAAATAAATGAATAAATTGTACAATAATATGATTATATAATGTTCTATATGTCATCTGGCTAGATTATGTTATGAGAGCACAATGTTATACTCTTATGTGGTTAGGTATAGTGAAGAGATTCAAAGAACTTGTTTAATGGTATTAGCATTTTTAATATAAACATGAATATTTTCTTTTATAAATGACTATTCTATAATGCTGGGTAGGTGGGAATTGATAATCAGGAAAAGGAAAGAGCAATTAAAGACCAGGTGTCAGCAAAGACTTTACTGGAGGCAAGGAGCTGGTCACGTTTCTTGATTTTTTTGAGCGTTTGATAGAACAATGGTATGATTTGTGGCGGGGGTAATTCCATGAGACTTTTGCATCTCACTATCCATATGGAATAAAGGACAAAGGTAGAAAGCCTTATTATTGAAAAAAAACCCATTATGAATGGCATTTTCGAGTGAGAAAATCATATCAGGTCTTATGTTGGAATTGATTATAATTATATCTTTTAGAGTTTTAAGTCTTGGGCACCGGTGTATAATATGGTCTATGGTTTCATCTTCACGAGCACACAGACCACATATAGGGTCAATGCTGGTAAAACCTCTTCGGTGATAAAGAAACCAATTCGTGGGTAGCGCATTAAGATTTATTTTAATGATGAAGTCAAGGAATTTGGGTTCCAGACTCCATCTTTTGAAGTGTGTAATGAGTCTTTGGTTGGTTATTTTTAGGCTGGTTTTAATGGGTTGTTGATTATAGTTGATTATATTGTATGCTTCCCATAAGGTGATTTTTTGGTTAAGGTTAAAGGATGTTATCGGGTTATAAAGTTGTAGTTGTTGTATTAGGGATGCTATCCATGAACTGGAAGAGGGTGGAGGACGATCTGTCGGTGTAACTTTTTTAATAATGTTAGAGTATCCACAGGAGAGGATCAGATTATGTAGAGTGTTGTGGGTTTTCTGTAAAATGATTGCTTGTATTGAGTGGAATGACAGTCCATTGAACCTGCATGGTCGTTGGATACCTCGCAAGCTAATAGCAACTGTCCTTCCTCTCCAGAGAAGTTTGGTGCATAATCGGTTAATTTTATTTTGAAACTGTTTAGACATTTTAACGAATGGAAGATAATATGAGATTTTTGGCATTATGATCATGTTGAGGAGGCCAACCTTTCCATATAATGAAAGGTATACTCTAGAGAGTGAAGTGGTGATGGCTTCAGTTGAATGGAGGATTGCATCTTGAATCTCTCTTGCCATTGCAGTTGGAGTTTTGTAGATTGGAAAACCTAGGTATCTTTGGGGTTTTGCAGAAAAGGGAGAGTTAATTTGTTTACCAGACATTATCTTCCAGATGGAAGATTTGTTAAAATTTATTTGTAGGCCAAGTTTCGCTGTATTTCTGTTTAATATGTTCATGAGATTAGGAAGGTATTTAATGGTGGGAAGCACAACCATGATGTCATCAATATATGCAAATACATTGAAGCTTTTATTGAGAGAGGGAAGGAAAATTCCAGGGAGGTTTTTTTCTATATCCATCAGAAGAGGGTTGATGTATGCTGTGAAGAAAAGGGCACTGAGCGGGGATCCTTGAGGGATCGACTTGTATGGCTTGAAACCTGGTGTGATCTTGCCATCAAGAGAGAGAAAAATCTCTCTGTTGTTGAGCAGATTGCTGATCATCTGTACAATCCCAGCTGGAATGTCGCATTCCAACAGAATATCCAGAAGGATGTTTATCTGGACTGAATCAAATGCTGCCGCAACATCCAGCTGGACAGCAATAGGTTTTGATTTACGATGTCCTCTGATGTAATTGAACAGTGCAGTTACATTGGACATAGCATGCGAGGTTGATGATCCCTTTTTTCCGTATTGGTTTGATGAGATATGGCTAAGAATTTGAGTTTGGATTTGATCTTTAATGACTGACTCAATTATCTTGATAAGCAATGGGGTCATGGAAATTGGCCGGATACTGTTAATGTCGTTTAGTGGTTTTGCTTTTTTAATAAAAGGCACGAGTGCCACTGGGTAAAGATCTGTTATGTTTCTGTTGCCGGAGGCTAGGTGATCAATCATTTTTTTAATAATTGGCACAGTGAATTGACTGAGGTGTTTGAGAAGGAAATTTGGGATGCCATGAAGGCCAGGATGAACGCCGTCAGGGAGAGATGTTATCTTCTTTTTGATTTGGATTTCCGTGATGCCATGTTCGCCGGGGTCACCAGCATCTAACCAGCTGTTTATAGGAGGAGCTCCATCTTTTTGCATTAATTGGCAGAATTGTTTGCTGATGTGCTGCATCATTGGAAAGCCAATAAGATTGGTTCCATTAGTATTAATGGATAAGGGAGTGATTTGTTTTTTATTGTATCCCAGTGCCCATCTGAGATAGTCTCTCGTCCAGCAGTGTTGTTGTGCTAAGAAACATTTGGCTCTTCTGATGGATATATATTCTGCAAGGGACTTTTGCTTGATTTTGTAGAGATTTTTAAGGAAGATAATTTTTTCTGTATTTGTGAAATTTTGCTGTGATGCTTGAAGTTGTATATTAATGTCTGTTAGGTCATTTAGAAGGCCATTAGGTCCTTTGATTTTCCTGGTGTGGTGATTTAATATGGACTGAAGTATTCCAATGAAGGAAAACCAGCCCTCCTCAGCAGGCAGGGAAAGGATGTTTATTTTCTGGAAAAGGATGTATGCCTCAGACACTATCGCTTCGGTCATATTTGATTGGGTGATCATGCGCATGGTTTTACCAGGTCCATCAATGGGTGTAGGGATTGCAATAGGTGTAAGTTGTAAGATTAGAGCCATATGATCAGAGAAAGCAACAGGGGCCAAGGCTGCATCAAGGTTGAAATGGAGGTCTGGGGTGTAGAAAACCAAATCAATCAGGGACTTTTTAGTTTTAGTATAGAAAGAGTAGGCTTCAGGAGGGAAGAAACCCTCTCCACACATTAATCTGCGATTTATTAGATGCAAAAATCTCTTGTTGAAGTCATTGTATGTAGTGTTAAAGTCTCCCAGAAGAATAGTAGGAGAGGCTCTGTTAGCGTTGATGGCATTTAGGATATGGATTATTTTTAGATATTGAGAGGTGTCTTTGGCTGTATATATATAAGCTATGATGATCGGATAACCCCAATAGTCTATTTCTATGACAATAATATTGGCATCTAGGAATAGAATACTAAAACTGTTTGGTGGTGTTGACTTGCTGAGAAGAATACCGACTCCACCTGAAGCAGAATGGCCTATGGAAAATCTAGTAAATCCGAGAGCTGAGAGAAGAGATAATATTTTATGATCAGTCTTATGGTGATATTTAGTTTCACCCATAAGAAGTATATGAAGGGAGCAGAGCGAGAGCCAGTTTTTAATAGCTAGAACTCTATCAATTGAGTTGATGCCACGAATATTAATGCCAGCAATTTTGCAGAACATGATAGATTAATCCAAACCATCCTCAGCAAAGTGTACCAAGTCAATGTGGGGCATCTCCATGTTAATGAGTTCTGATGTTGTTTGGAAATCAGAGTCTTGTGATTGAACTTGTGGATGGATTGGTGATATATTTGTTGGTTGAGGAAACGCATCCATGAAGTCTTCGGTGTCTGATGAAGTAGTGTAATCTGTCTGAGATTCGTCAGATGGATCAATGGTATCGATGGTTATAGGATCCATGGTTTTCCTCTTTTTTTCTATGGATTTGTGAAGCTTTGTGCTGGATATATCTGAGATTTGTTTGCTAGCGGGTGGTGGTGAATAATGTATTGGATGGGAGCTGTCATCATCAGAGCTTGATTTATCTGAGCGAATTGATTTTCTTTTAATTTTCTTATTTGTATTTTGGGTATTTGTTGTGTTGGTTTTTGGGGTTTTTTTAAGTTTAGTAGTGTTGTTTTCTTTTTCCTGTACTTTTGATGAAAGTGTTTTTTTATTGTTATAAGAATTTGGTTTAAATTTTAGATCTGAGTCATTTTCGGTTTGCTGTAACTGTTGTGAAACATTAATTATGCTGACTTTTGGGTTGAGTGTTTGATAAGTCTTTTCATCTGGATGGTTGATTACTGCAGGCGTTGAAGAATTGAGGACAGTTTGTGGATCACTTTGTTTAGGTTTATTAGACTTAGCTGGCACGAATGATGATGCATCATTGGTTTTAAGCTGGGTGGGAGTTGTTATAGATGAATTGTTTTGAAATTTTTTAAGTGTATTTTCTTCATCGCCTGGGTTTTCCTTGCTCTCGTTAGATGGTTTGGTCATATTGTCTTCTTTTGTAGAAAGAGTTTGGCCTAGCATTGTTTCTCGGGGATTAGTACAATATGTATCTAATGAATGATCTTGAGTATTATTGGTTTGAGAGATTGGTTTAGTAGCAGTATATGTTATTGCTTGGTTCTCTGATTCACTACTATTAGTGTAGAGGTTGGTGTTTGTTCTTTCTTGAAGATTTTCATTTTGAAAGATAGGTTTGGATGTGAGAGGGTTTGTTGGAGGATTTATTTGAGTCAGATTGTCTGGGTTTGTGAGGTTGCTGTTTGAATTAGTCCCATGTGGTGATTGTCTATTTAAGGATGTGATAGCCGTATTAATAGGTCTACCAGGGCATCTGTGAACTTTATTCTTTTTAATACCACAGTGTATGCATATTCTTGCTGCACAATCTTTAATAAGGTGTGTTCTTTGAAGGCAGAAGAAACATTGTGGCTGTACTCCCCTGAAGGTCAAAACCATAGGAGAGCCTCTTGCAGTAATAATGGTGGGTATGTCAGTGGGTATAATGTTTTTCTTTAAAGTAAGTGTGAAGACAACTGTATTGGACAGAATTTGATCTTCGAAGTGAGGGTTTAGTAGGTGTTTAAATTTACTAATTGAACCATAATTAATAAGGATGTCTTGTAGTTCTTGTTCTTTCAAATGGGCAAGGCAGTTTTGAATTCTGCCAGATAGTGTAACTGGACGGTTCATATCTATGGAGCAAAGTATATAATTTCCCAAAGATCGGTAGTTATTTTTAAAGTTCATACGGTCCGCCCACGTTTTAAACTCAACGATAACATAGCGGTCATTGGGATGATTAAGGATCATGTGAATGCCTCTGCCTAATTGATTTTGATTGATTAGACTGTATAATTGTTCTAGAGGGAACTTATATAACGCACATTGTTGATTTGTTATGGCTAAGATTAACGACTTATCGCTGTAGTAGTTTGTAAACGATTTATACAGAGTGTTGGGAATCGTTTTGTTAAACTCATTATTTATTTTTAGGAACATGTCATCATTAAGATCGTTTATATTAAATGAGACATTTTCCAGAGTGTTTGATTCTTGTTCTGTGTCTAATTCTGAGATATTCAAATATAGTTCATTGAAATTATCGGCCTTAATATTTTCGGAGATTCTCTCAGAATTTTTAGACCTTACGATATTTGCGTACGTAGTGGAATTTTTCAATATTGGAAATGAGGAAATTGGTTTAGATTGCAAGTTGGCTGATGTAGCAATGGATTGTTCTGTGCTATAATCTTTGTTTGTTTTGGAATGAGGTTTATTAGTTTTAAAATTTATTTCTTCTTTTTGATTTTTAAATTTACTGTTGACAAACTGTAATGTGACAGCGCTGGTTTTGTCGACCTCTGGTGGAAAAGTTTTAACTTTAAAAAATTCGCCGATATCATCTTGTTGGAAATTTTGTCTATTATTTTCAGATATGGTTTTCGGGGTATTATAGGGCAAAGAAAATTGCTCATTAGAGTCTTCTGTGGGAGCGTAAAATCTTCGGAGAGGAGATGATTGGTTTTTGCTTGTATTGTTAAGGATTTCAATAGTTTCGCTTGATGAGATATTTATGCTATTGTTTATATTAGGGGTAAGTTGAATATTTTCTAAACTTTTGTTGATATTTGCGATGGTGTTTTCATTTGATTTATTGGTTTGTGGGTTTTTATTTGTAGTAGAAGTTAGTTTAGTTGCATTTAGATTAGATCTAAGGCTATAATATTTACGACCGATGGCTGCATTGCTAGGTTGAATGCTGAGATCGGGGTTAACATTAATTTGAGAGTTATCGATTATATTATCACTTTCCATAATAAATAATGTTTAAAACCGACTTACCTTGAATAAAAGACGTAAAGGTAAGGGGACAATCGTCCCTGTCTTCTTGAAACTGAATCGCAAAGGGACGCTTTTAATAAGACCAGTTGCAAAGATGGCTGCCAAAAGCGGAAGTTCAAAAATAATTTTTTTTAGTAAAAAGAAGAAAAATTAGTGAAGATTTAAATAACTAGATAAATATCATTTTCAGCAAATTTTTAATTAATACTTTTAGTCAAAGAAATTCTGAGAAATTTTAATTAAAAAATAATCTGGACACTTTTTGTTTACATTTAGTATAAAAGCTTAGTAAAATGTGTTTTAGAAATCTTCATCTTCAAACTAGGTTTTTAAACCAGTTGCCACTGGAAGTCGTGCAGGAGAATCCAGAAGAGAAATGCTAAGAATAGTGGGATAATCAAACAATGTCTCTAGTCAGCTGTGTCTCTAGGTCAATGTGGACTCACATTTTAGCATAAAGTATTCCAGCATAAAGTACATCTATGCCATTGCTTCTAAAAAGCCATCTAGTCATTGTAGTTTTAACCCCCCCCCCCCAATGCAGGGCTTGAGAAGTATTTTGATATAACACATTTTTCCGATTATGAATTGAATTAATAAACAATCAAGTAATTTGTAAATTAAAAGGCTGTCCAATATGAAGTATTTCAAATTGATAAAAAATCAAGTCATATGACCTAATTAGTAATTGAAAAAAAGCTCTGCCATTAAGATATTCAAGCTCTGTCTAAAAGTATATTAAACAGGAATCTTCAAATAATAATTAATCTCTAGAGAAGATATATAAGCTATCCATAAACACAACAGTTTAACTCCAGACATCTGCACATAAAAATTGAGCATTTTGGATGTTTACCATAGAATCTTGCAATGAGAAAAATATAAATAACTTAGTTATACATTTTGTTTCTACTAATTTAGTCTAAACTTTTATATAAATAGACATATTTCTATAAGGTTATTTTATATTATGCCTGTAAATTTCTATTTAGTGTTAAAATATCTTTAATTAAGTCTCCTGTATTTTAAGAATATGTATCTTATATATGTATTATTGACCAGTGAAGTTAACTTTAAGTGACTGTATTTTTTAAATGCTTTTATTGAAGTTGATAAATCATTTTGTTAGCTTTTGATCTTTTTCAAGTTAGACTAAAATTTTAAAATCAAGCTTTAATATATTTAAATGCAATAGAATTGCTTAAAAATTAATATATAACTAAGTTATTATCAGACTAACCCATTTGAAACACTTACCTATTTTGTATGTTAACTAGTTTCATAGATATAAAACAGTGAGTGGAAAAAATATTAAAAATCTTCAATAAGTTTATGTATCACAGTTAACAATTATTTTTAGAACTTGGATTTGTTTTAAATAAGGATTGAAAGAGGTCAGTATAAATACTTTTTCTTCCAATTTAATAAAAATTTTTAATCATTCTAAACTATTATTGTATATATTATACTTAGTATGTACACATAATTATATATCTATAATAAATTAAAAATTTTGTATTTAAAATTGTTTGTAAGTTTTTATTTGAAAACAATTGGTTTTTTTTTTTTTTAAAAAAAGCTAAGCTAAGAAACTCATACTATTTAAAACAATTGCAAAAAGTTAAAAAAGAAAACTCACAATAAATATTTAAAACAATGATTGCAATTTTTTTTTACTATTTTTTTAAAAACAACTATTTTAAAATAAAAATAAAAACTATCAAATAAATTAAAAAAAAATTAGTTACTGTCTTATTATACATATAAAATTAAGTACACATTCTAAATAAATATAATATATATATATATATTAACTTACTGCAGAAATACCTTATTAATTATATACACTATATGGGTGATATTGATTTCAAATAAAATTATAAGTATTAATTGAAGTTCATTTACAATATATACACATGTATTATTATATAAAAATACTAATAATGATATATACATAAGGGATGTATACTTTAAATTATAGCAGAAATATCTAGTGCTATATATTGTAATAGTATGAAAGGCAAAAGTTTCTGATTTGATAACACTCAAATTGTAATAATAAAAAAGTGGAAAGTCAAATTGTATTAGTGTATAACCAGGATAACTTTATCTTTCTTATTGCATTGCCAAATCCATATAATATTAATATCATATGTTCTTCATTACTTTTTACAATGCTTTTTTACAACCCATTATTGACAGTTTTGATTGACCCAGCAATCTTCTTCAGAATGACAACAAACATAATACAAATACATGAATACAAATATACATGAACATATAATTTTACATTATATATATACATTTTATTTAATACTATCTAAATAAAATAGGTCACCATCTGGAGATTTGTCCTATTCCATTTATACTGGAATTCTTTAAATACAAAAGTCCTATTTATGATCATTGAGATTGTGATTCATGACTCCATTATATCTTTGTCTAAATCACCATCATTTGACCCAATACCTTATATTTTCCCATGAATGCAATGGCTTCAGTTCTAGACTCTCAGTTTTGTGGTGAGTTTAGCCTCTAATTATTTTAACTTTTTTATATATTTCTGCATTCAGGCCTTATGGGCTAGCATCTAACCCAGCTTCAGGAGCCTTAAAATGTTTTGAACTAGTACCAAACTTGGTATCTATTTTGGCATTTGAATTGTTAGAGTTGGCAATTATTAGAGTGAAATTAGCATCTAATTTAAGATTGAATTATGCTTTTAATTCAGTAGATCTATGTTTGCATTTACTGCCTTAAATTTAGCCTGTGTTTTAGCGTAATAATCTAAGATGTCTTTAAAAAATCAGAATTATCCAAACCACCAATGTCAGACATTTGGTCATTATTATCATTCATGACACTTACTATTAAGATTAGTACATTATGAACTCAGATATATATTGAGATGTATTAGAAAAAAAACATTTATATTTATAACATATACTTATGTCAATTGTCCAAGGTTTATTAACTCTTGTCTACATAAAAAAATCATCACACAAAGCATACATAAAAAACACACACAAAAAAATAAACAACTCTATACTTAAATTTTTTATTTGTCTTGGAGTTTAAATTTCTCATGTTCAATAATGTTATATTCTCACACTGTCAGACATTTGGTCATTATTATCATTCATGACACTTACTATTAAGATTAGTACATTATGAACTCAGATATATATTGAGATGTATTAGAAAAAAAACATTTATATTTATAACATATACTTATGTCAATTGTCCAAGGTTTATTAACTCTTGTCTACATAAAAAAATCATCACACAAAGCATACATAAAAAACACACACAAAAAAATAAACAACTCTATACTTAAATTTTTTATTTGTCTTGGAGTTTAGATTTCTCATGTTCAATAATGTTATATTCTCACACTTTGTGTTAATGTATATACTAAATATTAATGGCACCAATATACATCAAGAGAACATTAATACTTCATTGTGATTTCTTACAATTATATGAATCATCTATTGAGTAATGAAAAATAAACACTTTCATAGCAATAATGAGATTTGTAAATTTTCGAGGTCCAGTGTTGGAAAGTGCCAAATTGTAATAGTATGAAAAGTGAAAGATTCTGGTTTGATAATTCTCAAATTGTAATAATATGAGTGTAAAGCCAACAGTTCAAATTGTATTAATACATAGCTGAAAATGAGTGAGAATGAGTATTCTATATGTAAATAAATTAAACTCATAAATAAAAATAATGTATCTAACATTATTCTCTATATATTTCACTTTCATTTTCTCAGAGTTCGGGACTAATAGTGATTAATGAGATTTTATTATCAGTTAAATATAAAGTAGAAACATATTTTATGGAATTTAAATTATATTTTTAACCAACTAAATATGAAGAAGTTAATTCATATTATTAAATAATTAATGCTAAATGATATAGCTGCTTATTGATGTTTGTGCAAGTAATTAGTAGCATTTCAATATTCTCAGGATAAAATAATTAAGTTATCAAAATCAAGTATAGCAATGTGACCCATGTATATGGATATGTAATGTGATTTAAAAAAATTACACAAAATCACTTTGAATAAAACAAGTGATTTATTTTTTTTATTTACGATATGTATTCCTTTTTTTAAAATGAGCAACAATAACAGAATAACAAAACAAAATATCCATTTCATTTTATAGGTTTTTAAACTGATTTCTGTGAAATTTACATTGAGCATGATATATTTATTGAATTTCGAATTGTGTCAGAATGAAGATCATTTACTTCCTAAGAATAAATAAGGCATAACAACAACAGTAACAGTAATAATAATAATAATAATAATAATAATAATAATAATAATAATAATAATAATAATAATAATAATAATAATAATAATAATAATAATAATAATAATAATAATAATAATAATAATAATAATAATAATAATAATAATAATAATAATAATAATAATAATAATAATAATAATAATAATAATAATAATAATAATAATAATAATAATAATAATAATAATAATAATAATAATAATAATAATAATAATAATAATAATAATAATAATAATAATAATAATAATAATAATAATAATAATAATAATAATAATAATAATAATAATAATAATAATAATAATAATAATAATAATAATAATAGCAGCAGCAGCAGCAGCATTTGTTGACATCAAATATTTTAAGATCAGAGTTTTTTCTTTAGAATAGCATTATACTAATTCTGCAATTAAAAAAAAAGATATCAAGAATTTCTTGGGATTATAAATAATATTATTTTATTTTTATTTTTATATTTTTATAAAGCGCAGTCGATATTGAAATAATTGAGAGAGTGCAAATCTCTTGGGGTGCCAAAATATTACAATCTTTAAATAATCCCTTTTATGTTAGAAATGGCCCTCAAGCATGTCAAAAGTACTGATATATTTCACTGTATCATGTTTAATTTTTAACAATACACTAAGAGATTTTATCCTCATGTTATCATGGTTCTTATGAATACTTTCTTATAATAAGCTCACATAAATACTATAGGAATTAGTATGTTTATGCATATAGACATTAAAATATAAAATGTTATTATAGCAAACTTATCCTTCAAAAATATATTATGATCATTACATAGCTGCATGTTATTCACCAAAAGTGTGTATATATATATATATATTCTTATAATGATAAATACACAAAAATTTTAACATTTAAAATAATCTTCACACAAATGCAAATACTGATAAATATTTATTTAGGGCATTTACTTTACACTATATGTATATACAATATGTTAGGTAAGTGTATGTGTAAAGAAAACACAATTAATAACAATAATACCTGGTGGCAAAGTACTGATGTTTCATGACATATTAAAAGAAAATGAGACAATAACAAAAGTGTATACTCTTCAATTTTTTAAAAACTAATTGTGCCTCACTGACCTTTTATATACATATTGCCACACACAGCAAGCTAGAGTAATCAATGGATGCCAAAAGGCTTGTGCATAAAATTCCTATCTGGTGCCTACTATCCAATATCCCCAGACTAGTTTCTGGCTTGTGGCCTTCATCAGCGACGAGCCTTGGATCTGAGAGCACTGTTTTAAAACAGTTATACACAAGCATAAGAAGTGGTGGTCATGTGATGTTTATTGGCTTATTAACATGGTAGAGTCTTTTGTTGATATATATGTAAATTTTGAAAAGTTGATGTTGATTTTTAAAGTATCATTTCTGAACGTCATGCTGAGATAAACTGATAGAAGTAATTGGAATTATTTGAAATGTTTTTTTTTTCTATTGTGATTTTGTCTCTTTTCTCTAGGCTGGGGTATCTGGTCACTTAAAACAATTTCTTTTCTATTTTCAGGTGCATGATTGTTGATGATTTCCAATTTCATGATGGAAGCAATAGGGGAAGGCCAAGAGAAATTAAGATAGTTGGTCCTTTCTACCCACACATTCTTTGATTCATAGTTAATCCAAACTGAGTTTCTTTATTTTTAGGTGAATAAGCAAAAAATAGTGAGAATAAATCTTATGTTTTCTTATGCAGAACAGTAATAATAATAAAACAATCTAAAAGCATGGTCTTTGCATATTATTTCAGTTTATTGCATCATTAATCTCTACAATATATTTAGTTTTATATTCTGTTGAGAAATAATTTTTTAAAACTTTTTTTTAACATTTTACAATCATTTAAAAATATATAGATAATTAAAACATACAAACAGTTCAAGATACCAAAAAATAAATACATAATTTAAATCATAAATCTTTTTTTGGCAAATAAATAAATTTACATGTACACATTTTGACCTTTTGATTATTAGTGTTCTTCTTAAGTGATTTTCATATTGTTTTTTTTATTTACTTCTATATATCATTATTATTGTCAAATTAACAATCATAAACAAACATCCACCATGGAAATGAAAAAAAAAACAAAAAAGATAATAACAGCAAAAAAAAATCCACATTGAATGAAAAAAAAATTGAAACCTTTTCTACTGCTATCTTAAAAGATATTGTGATATGTATTAGACAATTCTATAAAGGAAGGTATATACACCCAACTGATAAAAGATATCCATTATCTTTTACTAATAGATAATTCAGAACTTTATGCACAATAAAAATATATGCTTTCTTTCATCTCCTTTTTTCAGTATTTTTTGAAAATATATAATGATATAATAAATTGTGAGAATTGATTCTTCCAGTTCTTACAATTTTTTCTTCTTATCAAAAATATTATCCTCAGTGAAAATTGGAGGTTACAACATAACTTTCAACTCTATTATCCCCAACAAAATATGAATCCTTTAATTTAAACATCATTTTTTTCATGACCAGCTTATCAAGAATTACTTCTAGTATTTAAAGAAAATCATTTAAACATCAGAAAAATTAGTTATTTTATCATCATGAGATTTGATATAAATCACTTTTTTGAATGCTAAATACTTAAGCATATTATATAAATACTTAATAGTTTTTTAGACAGAATAGTGTGATGCAAAAGTGGCATATAAGGTGCAAACATTTGCAATCTTTTGTAAACAGTCACTCATTTACTTAGATAAAAAATAATTATTTAAAAGCATTTAACTATTAGTAAACTCAAATTATTAGATTTCAATTCTTTTTGAGAATACTGTAGCAAGATATATGAGAACAGGAAAATCTATGAATCCAGGTTTGAATAAAAGCAATGCTAATGATTCATGATACATTGGCCTAAGACTTCAGGCATTGTACACCCACCCCTTCAAACATCCAGTGTATCAATCATATAACAATTCTCTCCAATGTTTTGTCATCCTGTAAAGTTCCTCATAGATGTTGAAAAACTTTTTGTGCTGATGTTCCTGTGGGTGATTAACATAAGATTCACTTGAACCTTAATATATGAACTAATCCATTACACAATATTAATTTATGTAGGAGGTTTAGAATTAATAATTTATTCGACTAATGTGAAAACTACGTTCAATTCATTTTACCAAATGTATAAAAAACAATAAACTATTTCACCAATAACAAAGTTGTGACATCTTTTCCTATTAATAGCAAGAACTTGAAATTATGATGATTTTTTAAAAAAAGAATACAGATTATTAATGTGAGTTTTATTCTTTCGAATTTGATCCTAAACAAATATTTAAAAAATAGATCAAAAATATTACACCTTTTACATAACCTTTGAATAAAATACCTAACTCTCAATCTATTTACAAATATAAATTTTTTATAGTAAATACAATTTTTATTATAAATAACTGCTTCTAATTCTCCATTTCTTTGAAAGACTATCATTATATTTTCCTTCAGTTTTCTCTTGGTAGGATATTTATAAAATAGATAACTACAATCGTACCAGTAGTAAGAACTTCTAACAGGATATGGATTCTTCAAGTCAGCTAAAATCTATAGCTTTCTCATACAGTATGAAACTACATTTCGACTGTTTCTTATGAATCGGAGACTCATAGATTGTATATGATAATACACCATATTTTTAAAATTAACACTATCATAAACTAAACATCTTGTGTTTGTTTTACTATCATTGGCTATGAAATGAAAAGAACTACACCTATCCATGTTTTGCTTTCCAATACCTCTCTATAATTGCATATATCCATATAAAAGTCTCTTACATTCAAATCACAGAAATATACACTATTTGCAAACCTCGTATAAAAACTTTTCATGTAATAGCCATGCATTTTGATCAACCATAAAATTTCTTCTATCATAACTAAAATTGCTAATTCATGACAATCTTCTAAACAAATTTTATGTCTATAATTTGAACCCATTATGGCACTTTTTTCAAAATAAAACCTAGCAACATTTTTCTCATGAAACTTAATTCCATGTAGCCATCTTGTATTTTCATTTATTTTAAACTTCTTTTTGTTACCAAAATTTCTTCATTCATAATTAGGCTCCTCTTAGTAAGAAAACCAGAGTCTTAAAAATTCTTGTCTCTATAGAAGTCATTATTTTTGCTAATACAATCCAAGCAAGGTAGGTCTCTGATGAAGATTTATCCCTTTCATATTGGAATTCTTTAAATTCAAAAGTATTATTTACTATCATTGAGATTGTTATTTATCACTCCTTTATATCTCTGTCTAAATCACTTACCATTATTTGATTCCGTGTCTTATATTTTACCACCAATGTAATGGTTTCAGTTCTAGGACTCTTTCAGTTTTGTGGTGACTTTAACGGATAATTCCTTAAATTTCTGCATTTAGATTTTTTGAGCTACCATCTAAACTGGCTTCAAAAGACTTAAAAGTGTTTCAACTAGCATCAAGCTTAGTATTTATTTGGGCATTTAAATTGTTAGAGTTGTCAATTATTTTAGCAGAATTAACATCTAATTTAAGATTGAATTTTGCTTTAATTTAGCTGAACCAGTATCTATCTTTACATTTATTGTCTTAAATTCAGCCAATATTTTAGAAAAATTAGCTAAGATGCCTTTTAAAATATCAGAATTATTCAAGTCACCAATCTCAGCCCTGCCCAATATTTGGTAATTACTGTCATCCATGAGACTCACTACTAACATTTGTATATTATGATCTCAGATATATAGGCAGATGTATTAAAAAATCTTAATATATATATTTTAAAGTATACTTATGTTAACTGTCCAAGATTTGTTACATTTTGCCTATATAAAAAAAAAAACCACCACACAAAACATACATAACAAAAAACCTCTTTACTCAAAACTTTTAATTTGACCCAGAGCTTAAGTTCTCAGCTCAAAAACATTATATTCTCATAGATTATTTTAAAGCCTTTTCTAAATATTATTGGTAGCAACATGCATAAAAAAATTAATATTTCATTGTGATTTCTTAAAATTATGCAAAACAGCTATTGGGTCATGAAAAATAAACATTTGCATTCTTAGCAATAATGAGATTTAAAAATTTTTCAAGTCCCAGTTGAGGAAAATGTTAAATTGCAGTAGTATAAATAGTGGAAGATTGTTGCGTGATAATGCTCAAATTGTAATGATATAAAAGGGGGAAGCCAACATCTCAAATTTTTCTATGTATTTGGAAGTAAAATTGTATTAGTACATAATGGGCAATGAGAGAAAATGAGAAGATTAATATTTTAAATAATAATATGTAAAGAAATAAAATTTTTTTTATTTAAATGTTTTCTTAAATTTTATATATCTAGAATATAATCAAACAAAAATGGCCTTTTAATTAAATAATAAAACAAGAAACTTTGTCAATTATGTGTCAAACTTTACTGGCAATTGATATCATAATGGGTTAGCTTTTGAAATGATATACATATAGTAAACAAATCAAACTCATAATATAAATGAAATGAATGTATCAACTCTATTATCTCCCTAGACTTTACTTACATAGTCTCAGAATTTTGTGTTACTAGCCATTAATGAGACTTGATTACTTGCTAAATATAAAGTAAACACAATGGGGATATTTTATACTATCTAAATTATATTTACAACCAACTAAATATAAAGAATTTATTTAATATTTTTAAATCATTAATTTTAAATTATATAGCTGCTTATTGGTATTTATGCAAATAAAGAATAGCATTTCGATATTTTCAGGGTGAAATGATTAAGTTACCAAAATCAAGTATTGCGCTATGACCCGTATGTATGGATAAGTCATGTGATTAAAAAAACTACAGAAAGTAATTTTAAATAAAAGAAGTGGATTCTCTCTTATTTATGATATGGATTCTCTTTTCCTTTTAAATTGGTAACAATATCAAAATAACAACGCATAATATGCACTTCGTTTCATAGGTTTTGCGATTGATATCTGTGAAATTCACGTTGAGCAACATTAAGTGGTGTCTGGGTAGAGACAGTTTAGTTTTTAAGAATAAATAAGGCATAACAATAATAAAAAAATTAACGGTAAAAAACAAGTAGAAATATGCTAACTCCGCAATTCAAAAAAATACAAAGTTTTTATTGATCTATATATGTATTCTTCCATACTATATTTTCTGTTTTGGGTTACCCAAATACAAACCTTTTGAAATAATCTTTTTTATAATATAAACGACATTTAAATATGGCAAAAGTATTGATATATATATATTACAAATCAATATCTGTATTTCTTCAAAATAATATACGTAAATTTATAAATAAATATTTATTTATAAATTTATATATATGTTAATCAAAACAAGTTCTAAATTTCGTAACTTGCTTTAAGCTTGCAGCAAATTACAAAATTTATAACTTGTTTTGATTAACATAAATGTACCCTTGAAGGTTGTTGCAATGCTATATATTGCAGAGGCTTTGACTATATGGTGAAACTAAACTGTTTTCAGACACATATAGCTATCTAGTTTGTTAAGCTGGATTTAAAGACATTACATGTCTGATAAGTTCATGCTTTCAAACTGATAGAAACGTGATAAATGCTGAGTTTAGAATTTTGGATCTCATTTCTAAGTCTCCCAGCGCTTCACTGATGTGAGCCATAAGCTTGAAACTAGCTAGTCTGAGGGTGGGGGTGACAATGATAGAGATTTTGAATTCTGTCTCGTTTGGCGTTTATGTAAACAAAGGTTGTTAGGAGCTATTGGTAAAGCTCCATCAAGTGATCATATATATATATAATAATACCTTGTGGGGAAACTCTGATCTTTCATACTAAAAGAAAATGAAGAAATAACAAATGTGTATTTATCTTAAATTCCTTTTTTATTTTAAACCTTAATTGTACCTGATTGATCTTCTATTATATCTTTTTTATTTTCTTTATTAATAAAATAGACAGTTACTTGAAAAGTTGATATTTGATTTTATCTTGAGTCTGCCAACATGCCAGTGTCTTTTGTTGATAGATGCATAAATTTTGAATAATTGAAGTTGGTTTTTGAAGAATCATTTCTGAAGATCATGCTGATATAAACTGATAGTAATAGAACTATTGGAATAACTTTTTACATAATGATTTTCCTTCCTTTCTCCAGGCATAGGAGCATGTTTGATGATGATTCCCACTTTTTTGTGGAAGTTAGGAGTGAAAGTCAAGAGGAATTAAAGCCCCAGCTAGCTGATCCTCGTTACCATATTTAATGCAAATATAATCCCTTTAGTTTTAGGTGGATATAGAAAAAAAATAAATAAGAGCAAAGCTTATTGTTATTTTCTATGCAGAGATAGTAATAATAATCAAACAATTTAAAAGCCTGCTTTATGTATAACCTTTTTTTACTGCATCATTGAGCTCTATAGTATTTTTAGCTTTATATCTTCTTGAGAAAGTGTGCAGGCGTGATGTGTAGAAAAGAAGCTGAAGATCAGAGAAGATGGATTAAACTTGGAGAGACCTTCATCCTGCAGTGGATTGATAATGGTTGATAATGATGATGATCTTCTTGAGATCCTCGAAAACGTTAAGCCAATAAACTTTAATACTAATTTATATATTCTCTAATTAACAATTATAAATAAGTGTTTTTTTGTTTTACATAATAGTGAGAAGTAAAACTATATTTAAACTCTATTATAAATCCAGGTATTTGTCAATTTTTTGAAACTTTTTTAAATAGTTTACAATCATTTAAAAACATATAATATTGACAATTAAAAAAATATAAGCAGGTCAACATGCAAAAAAATAAACGCATATTTTTCAATTACAAATCTTTTTTTTGATAAATAAATAAATTCATCTTTTAATCCTTGGATTATTGATATTCTTCTAAAGTAATTTTCATATAATTCCTCATTGTCAAATTAACAATAATAAACAAATATACATCACGAAAATGGGAATAAAATAAGAAAGATAACAGTAAAAATCACAAAATAAATGAAATAAAAATGAAACGTTTTCTACCGCTGTCTTGAATTCTTAACACCTAAAATTTGCAGGTCTGAAAGCACTTCGATGTAGAAACATCAGTTTGTGCAAACTTGAATCAGACTACAAATTGAATATTAACAATTATATCAAAGACTTATGACCCACTGGATATAAATACAGGATAATCATTAATATTGTTAATATATTTTATGCCAAACTTAAATCCAGACCTATGCCAACTATTGTGAAACTCTGAATAACTCTACTCTACATTTCCAATGTGTCCAAAAATATAAACAACCCTTGCTCAGAAACTTACAGAATCAGACTCC
Source organism: Epiperipatus broadwayi (assembly GCA_028023455.1). Classification (NCBI taxonomy): domain Eukaryota; kingdom Metazoa; phylum Onychophora; class Udeonychophora; order Euonychophora; family Peripatidae; genus Epiperipatus; species Epiperipatus broadwayi. Next base: position 1,450,411 of record JAQFVV010006282.1, read on the forward strand.
ATACCCACCCCCTGTAACTCTGTCCAAATAGAACACACCCAAATCACACTCATTTCAATATGATCTATTTCAGGGAATTTCATGCCAGCCTGGCAATCACTAGCACCAATATCTGTATAACAGAGCTAAGAACAACTCTGATCATAAATCCATATTTGTAAATCACAAAAATAAACTTGATCATATCTTCTGCCAGTGTGGTATTCTTAGAATATAACGACACAAAATATAAGGTAAAACAGGGCCTGGTATAGCACCAATGACATGAATGCCATAAACAAAAAAAAAATTCTGCCTCCCCTTCTCTAAAATGTGGCTCATGTAAACCTAATTATTTTCATGTTCTTTATATCATACTATTTGCCCACACTTTGGGGTTGTATTCTATGATTATGATAACATTACAGATATATCAAAAGTATGCTTAGCATACTAAATTAAAAGTTAAGTTGCTATTTCTCACTTCATACAAGAATTCCATTTCAAACCTTTTTTAGTTCACATTTCCATATGACATCACATGATTACCTCCTCTTATGCTTGTGTACAACTGTTGTTAAAACAGGCAAAACTCACTATATATACTGCCACACACAACAAGATAGAGTAATCAATGGATTCCAGAAGACTTGTGCATAAAATCCCCATCTAGTGCCTACTCATCTAATATCCCCATAAAAGGAGGTGGTCATATGATGTTTATTGGCTTAAAACCAATCCTGCCTAATAGGATAGTGGTGGCTATAGTTATTAAAGAACCAAAGACACCAAAATGTATGGATACTGAACTGGCTTCAGACCCATATGACTATATAGGTTAATGGGCATGGATTGAAAACATTAAAGTGTTTTCAGTTTAAGACTCATAGTTTTGTAGTTAAATGAAGATAAAAGATGGTTGCTGGAGGGTTGCATTAGATCCTAAGATCTCTAGATGCAGTGCTCTCAGATCCAAGGCTCCTCACTGACGAAGGCCATATGCCAGAAACTAATCTGGGATTGGATGAGTAGGCACTAGATGGGGATTTTATGCACCAGCCTTCTGGAATCCATTGATTACTCTAGCTTGTTGTGTGTGGCAATATATATAGTGAGTTTTCCCTGGTTTTTCACATTTCTATGTATTTAATCTTGATTACATTATTTTAATAAAGTCTTTAAGGAAGAAAAAAATGTTTAAGAAATCAAGCTAATTTTTTTTTAATCTTGAATATTTAAAAGCTGTCTTGACAAAACTCTAAAACTACACCAAGCATTTTAAAGTTAGTATTAAATATAAACTATACACAAGTGCTTTAACACGGTGGATGAAGAAGCTGTTACTGGTAAGAAACAATCAGAGTAAATTAATGTAGGCCTAGTGCTTTTGAGGTGTCCCCTCCCCCTCATAATCATGGCTGAAACAGATTTTAAATCGTTGTTGGGATATATAAATAAAATAAGTACCCCTCAAAATATATAAATAAAATTATAAATTTGTCTATATACTGTCTTGTAGTAAATAAATTATTTCTCTATACAGGTAAAATAATGTTTGCTGAAAATGATTGACGGGCGGAAACTACAAAGGAACCATGTCATTTTTATTATCATTTATTTAAAGCATTGATGTCAATAATATTGTTTATTCGTACATTCATTACTTTAAAATTTAATGTGTCCATTATGTGTTTCAATAGGCAAACAAAAGTCATCTATCTAGAGACAGTCTTATTTAGGGCTGAAATTTGGGGGTAAGGCTTATATTATAAGCATCCTGATAAATTATGCTAGGATTTATTTTCAGGTTGGGACTTATTTTTTGGGGAAACACAGTATGTATTTTATTGATTATATTTATTGTAGTGTAATGTAAATAGTATCAATTGAATGGAGTTGCTGTAGAGTAGTTGACCATGTAATTTTATAAAAAGAAACATCTTAATAAAAGTACATTAAACAAAAGCCTGATTAGATATATTAAATAATTTATTTATTTATTTTTAGTTGTCTATTCTGTTTTTTTTTTTCATATGTCATAGCATCGGCCGGGAGGCGATCCCACAACCGTCTGCAATCAACTACTTGCTTGCAAGGCAGCTGCGCTCACCTCTCGGCTAACACCGCTTGACTTGTCTATTGATTATTTTAAATTTTACAGAATTTATAATTATCAATAGCATAATATAATTATATACTATAATTATAGCACAAATAAATAAAGACGATAAAACCATTAAAAGTAGTAACTAGTAGAAAGTTACAGTATAGATTAGTGATTTTAAATATTTATGATAGTAATCTAATGATAGCAAAATAACAATGTTTTTAAAATAAAAATTGTATTAGCTAAGCAAGTTTGGAATGAATTCATAATATAGCCTTTATTCTATAGTCAGTTTATCTTAATGCTAAAAAAAATAAATAATATTTTTTAAAAAATTTCCCTTTATGTAGAACCAAGTTTTAAATAATTTAGAACATAGAAAAGAAAAGATAAGGATATAAAATTTAGAACATATGAATTTAGTCAAGCGTTGGTGGACTAGTAGTTAGCATAGCTGCCTTCCAAGCAGCTGACCCGGATTCGCTTCCCCGTCAACGCATTGACATATGAAAAAAAAAAAGAAGGGGGAATTTAGCTATAAAAAAAAATAATTTGGAAAAATAAAGTTAACTATATTTGTCTGAAAGGTCGTAATCATAATATTTTACTTGTAATTGTATAGGCGATTCTTTCTATCTAATTGTTAAATATTTTTAGAGAAATTCAAACTTTATACTTTTCCAAATATATTTTATAATAAAGCATAGATTAATATATTACTCAGTATTTTCAAATAGTTTTATTCTTTTCTTATCTGAGAAATGTCAATACTACCACTAAAATCAATATAGACGTTTTCATTCATGAGGTCAATAATTAAAAAAAAAACAAATTATATAGAAAGTTGAAGTTTTTATAAAATCATTTAATCATTCAAATAGATGATAAAAATAGTCCTCGTTTGTTAAAAAAAATTATTAAGAATTATATGAAAACTAAAGATAAAAACAGTTATAAGAAATATATTCCCTTCCCAATAAAACAGGGAAGATCTCAAATTAGTCAATTGTTGGGTGGTGAGACTTCTAGTTTCTTTCTTCATTTTATTGTGTGATTAAAAATAATGAAATTGTAGTCAAGCATTGGTGGACGAGAGGTCAGCGACAGCTGCTTTACACGCAGTTGTCCTGGCTGATGCTATGACACATGAGAAAAAAAAATAATGAAATTGTATTTGTTAACTAATGTTTTGACGTTAGCTAGGTTGAAAATGGAGTAGCTACCAGTAAAAAAAATCCTAAATTTATTTGGACATATTGTATTAAAAAATTTCAAATTTTACCTAGATTTAAATTTTAGGTCATGAACATGTCTAATATATATCATGAGATTCATCAAACGGCCATGTCTATGCATTTAATAAAATGAGGAAGAAATTTTTAAATGGTAGAAAACTATCGGTAAATACTTGAAATAGAGAAAAACTGAAATATTTCATTTGGATTGAGATGTGGATTCTACTTTTTAGCGAAAAAATATTATTAAAATCAGTGACTTCAAAAAAAGTTAACTTATTCACACACACACACCATATTAGTCACATCATTGTAGTTTTATAAGCATCACTTGCTTTTACTTATGTCTGCTTATTTTTTTTCATAAAGAAAATAATTTACATTTCAATTGACATAAGCGTTTAATACAAAAGTGCTATTTATATATACAGTATATTCTTTATTAATAAATATTCTTAAATAATTTCGTTTTTTAATTAAACAAAATTCCACATTAATCATTTGTAATTGAAATGCAGGCTTATTATATACTTGTATCAATATATGTAATATATAGGATATGTGAGCACAGACTTTCACACGACCCACCACTCTCCACTCTATCCCATAACACTGATACACCCGAACACCCATATGTCAAAAAGATAAATAATCACCAATATTCGTATTTCATGCTAAACCAGCAACCATCAGTTGGCCCAGATTACCATCTCTACACATATATGCTATAAGTGCTCAGATATATATTAAGATAGCCAATCCTTATACGTTAATGGACAGGCTTCAATCTATTCCACACTCCAACTCTTCAACCGTCCATCCAATTGAAAATCTGATGACGAATACTCAAAGCCCACCCTGAGGCTAAGATTTTTGTCACACTCCATGTTTGTGATAGGAATCTTAGCCTCAGGGTAGCCTTTGAGTGTTCCATCATCAGATTTTCAATGAAATGGAAGGCTGAAGAGTTGTGGGTTGGAGTAGTTTGAAGCCTATCCATTAAAGTATGAAGATTGGCTATCTTAATATATATATATGAGCACTTATTGCATATATGTGTAGAGATGATAATCTGAACCAACTGATGATTACTGACTTAGCATAAAATAGGTATATTGGTGATTATTTATCTTTTCGACATATATGTGTTTGGGTGTATCAGTTTATGAGATAGAGTTGGAGAGTGGTGGATAGTGTGAAAATCTGTGCGCATATATCCTATACATATTAATGATTTATAGAAATTTCTGATGAATTTATTTAGTGTTGGTATAATTACTATTATTATTTTTTAGCTGTATACATCTCAATTGTTATTAAATTGTTGCGTGTAGAGGGTTATGTTGTTTATCATTTTTAAATAGGAAGTCTGGGAATAGTTACATTTATAAAGTAATTACAATTAAATATATTCTCTTGTGTTGTATTAATGCAATAGGAGAAAGGTAAAACTTCCTTATAAAAAATACTGTCACAACATTGTTACGACAAATATAATTTTGTTATAAGACGTGCGTTTATTGAATGTCAGGCTTGGTGTTTCCTTTTTGCTTAATTATGAAAGAGTGATCTATCTATTATCTTGTCAGAATTGTGCTAACATCTCTTTTTAATATTCAGGAGTCATTGGTGGACAAAATTGAACTGAAGCTGTGGCGCCAGTTTAACATCACTCACAGTATCAGTCAAGAGCGTTTAGATCAGCTGTTGGAAGAAATATCCACTTCCAGAAGTAATGCTGTCATGGAAACCAAGTCCATGTCATTAAATCATATGCAGGTAGGAAATCATTCAGTTTCATAGAAATAGACTAGTAATGTAAATTTCAAAACTAAAATTTGAATGTTTCTATTATTAAAAAACAAATCTAATTATAAACATTGTTTGATTTTCTACTTTTATTAGTCTCTTTCTCTGTACAATATATTATTTAAACAATTAAAATAAATATTTATCGTCAGGTTTAAGTATTTTAATGGTATGTATATGATTTAAACACTTATATAAAATTTTAAAATTTGAATCATATTTTTAAAAATAGATTTTTTTTTTCAATTAATTTTTTTCCCCCCATATGTCATAGCATCGGCCGGGAGACGAACCCACAACCGTCACTTGCTTGCAAGGCGGCTGCGATGATCTCTCAGCTAACAACGCTTGTATATACTTAAATAAAGTTTTCCAGTATTTTAAGAATATATATAGTTACCATTTATTTTTCAATCTAAAAATACATTATGCATTTAAAACAAATTTCTTTTCTGCATTTTTATGCATTTAAAACATAAATTTCTTTTCTGCAGTATGCATAACTGGCAAATCATTATTTATGCTTTTTTTAAAACAATATATAACATTTGATATCTAATGCATTTATGAACTCGTTGCTTTGTAAAATCTTAAAACTGGTTCTATCAACAATGATGATGATGAAGACTTTTCTCTGCTTTAATCATAGAGTCTTTTAACAATTTTTTTCAGACATCATTTAACATAAATTAATTATACATAAGTTGTATACTTTCATGCAAACGTTTATGTTTCCATGCATATTAATGTACAGTTTAACTTCTAGTAATTCAATTTCTTTAAGCATTTTAATAGCATTTGGTTTTTTTTTTTTTATAGTTCTTACTTGAATATACTATATAGCAATTTAATCTCTATAACAAACTGTTTTTAATTAAAATTTAAAATGTCAATATTTATAATGCCCATATAAATGGTTTTTGATTATATCTATAATGATGTTCATTAACATTTTAGAGCAGCCAATCTTGGGATTTAAAAACAGAGTAGACAACAATTACTAAGACTTGATCTAATTAACATAAATGATATATGTAAATGAGATATTTATTTTATATAGTGCTATGTTTTTATAAACTGTAATAGTAATAATCAACTATTAAGCTAATGCACATGCCATGAAGATGTTAAGCGGTAACTTTAAATTACTTTTACTATGCCTGAATGAAAGATGCTTGGGAAATTTTCTAGAATTTATGATATGTCATTCTTATTTGAAATTAAACATATGTAAATGAGATATTTATTTTATATAGAACTATGTTTTTATAAACTATAATAGTAATAATCAGCCATTAAGCTAAAGCACATGCGCTTTGTGGATTTTTAACTATAAATGAATACTCTCACTTCCAAACACAAGATAAAGTCTTGATAGAATGAATCCATCTATCCTTTTGACCCAAATGTTTATGTATGAACAAATCTTAAGCATTTGGGAATGAGAGTTTGAAGATGTTAAGTGATTACTTTAAATTACTTTTACTATGCCTGAATGAATGATGCTTGCAATTTTTTTTAGAATTTACGATATGTCATTCTTATTTGAAATTAAACATGTGTTAATGAGATATTTATTTTATATAGCACTGTTTTTATAAACTGTAATAGTAATAATCAGCCATTAACCTAATGCACTTGCATGCATTTTGTGTATTTTTAACTATAAATGAATACTCTCACTTCCAAACACAAGATAAAATAGAAAAATAACATTATATAAGTTATTTTTAGTTTTAAATATTATAGTGGTTACCCAGCACCCTGGTTGATAAAGTAAACATGTAATAAGTTAAAATTCTTTTAAATAGTATTAATATTATTATTTGAATGTGTATGTATATGTGTGCATGGGTGAGATATGTATAAACATCTCATTTGGATTAAACAACAAATAAAAATAAATAAAACATATTTATTAAAATGAATTTTAATAAAAGAATTTATTCCCATGTAAGATCATTTAAATTAATAAAAACAAATGTAAAATAATTATTTTCTTTTTGTTTAAAAAAAGAAGTTAATTTGATTAAATTTGTAAATAACAAAAATGAATCTACAAATCTGCTCAATATTTGTAAATAAAAAATAAGAAGTCTCCAATTTATTTGTTCATTAGACTGGACTAGTATTAACAACTGATTCTTGGAAAGAGCAGAAAAAACTTTTTTGTGTGTGAACTCTAGTGGTTAAAAATATATTGCTGCTTATAAAACAAGACTGCTGTAATTTATGGAATATTAATCATCCTTCTTAGAAACAGAACATTTAATTTATGGAATACAAGGGTTATTTGTTGATACAGTCAGAGAATGTGAAGTGGTAATTAATCTAAAGTGTGCTAACTCACTATAAATTAAGTAGCCTTTTTTTGAAAAATGGTTGAACTTAACTCTAATGTCATAACCCTAGAATGTCTGTGTCCATATCATACTTTTGAAACAGAACTAAAATAATGTTGAAAAAGAAATATCACAATTATTAAGCCAAGTGAAATTCCAATACAAAAAAAATACCATAATAAGACTGAAATTTTGAACTTTGAACACAAAAGAAAATAGAAAAAGCCCATCATTCATGTCATATGTATATTAGTTGCTAAGTTACTTTTATTTGTTTATTTTTTATATGCTTAGCCGGGAAATGAATGTATACTACAATAATTAATTTTCGTTATGTCTGCGGGTATACACATGAGTTAATTTTAACTGTTGAATAGTTTTCAAAATTCCAAGTAGTGAGTGCCATTTTATTTAACAGCTTTCATTTTAAATATTCACCATAGTACATATTGATCAAAAGAAGAAAACTATTTTAATTAGAAAGAATAATTTAACCACTGAGCAAATGCTAAATGTTCTCATAAATTGAAGGATCATAATATTTGAAATTGGTTCATTCAGCATGGTGCCCTAGTAAAGGCTGAAAATGTATATCTTTTATGTAAATTAAATTATTGATGATTGTTCAAATTACTTCAAAGCACTAGTATTGATTTTGGGGAGGTGATTGAGAAAATATAACCAGTTTTACATTCGATAGACACCATTATTATGCACTTTATAAATATGACCCTATTAAAGTTACCTCGATTAATCATATTTAAAGCTAGTTGCTACAGATTACCAGTACTATATATATATATATATATATAGAATACAGACACATTATTAATTTTAATGAAGCTAAGATTGTCTTCTTTAAGAGAAATGAAATAAAAAGTAGAATTAAAGAATCTTTATTATTAAAAAATTATGATTCTGAAGCAATTAACTTATCTAAAAGTTCTTTTAATATTAAGGCTGTATGGAAGATAAGTAGAATTGTGGGTAATGTTTAGTTTAAATATATAGTTCTTTTGTAGTTCAAAGATGTAGTTATTTTGTAGTTCTTTACACTTGAGAACTCTGCTTATAACAGTGAAACCATTAGTAGTGTTTTAAAGTTTATTTATTGGTTAGTCTGGTTGAGTTATGAATATAGGATAATTTTGATTATTTATTGATTAATTTAGCTTTATGTTTTTAATGTTTACATATATACAGAACGTTTAACAATATTTTAAAAAACATCATTATATAGACTATAAACTGTTATTTCATACAATATGTATTTATTATTTTAAAAACTACTACATATATAAATACATTTTTTTATTAAAACAAACCTAGACATATAGGTAAAACCAAGCATTATTAAAAACAGGTTGACATTGCTTTCTTCTAGTAATTTTATGAGATCTGATATACAGAGGTACAATATAGAACAATATATTCTTAATATTTTAATTTTTTTTATCGAAACAATAGATTGAATGCTTTATTAATTTTAATATTAATTTGATATTTTGGAAAGTGTTATGAATGTGTCCCTATAAAGCACACACATGCAATATGTCTTGCTATATATATTTTCTTATTAAGATGGGCTTCAGATTTAAGGTCATCCCATTAATATTAGTTTGGACAGCTCTGTTTTAGACCTGGAACCTAAGAGTCCAGAATCATATATTAAGCTGCTCTGATCATCCAAACTTAATGTTCTTTATATTTTGTTATAGCAAGTCAATGGACCATGGGAACTGAGTACTTGGTACTGACTCTCCATGAGTAATCACACATTCATGCTACAACCCTTATCTAGTTTATGTATCGCCATAGTCTCTGAAACTATGCTGTAAATTGCAGTTCACCCTCCATACTATTATTCAGTTGAGCATTGTTCTGAACATCAGATCTAATTTGCATAAAACAATTTTCATAGGAAGCATATTTATTGCTCATTATGTAATATTAATAAATAAGTTATATTTGTCATTCTTGTAAATTTAAGTCTTAGCAAACCTTGGAATGGCATAGCATATTCAGGCATGAGTATAAACTGTAGATTATAATAATAAAGTGTAATAAACTTAAAATTAAATGATTCAAAGTACATGAAAGATGAGTCCTTGTATCTGACTCGCTCATCATTGTATAACACATGTGAGTGTAAATCCCAATGTGCTTCCATTTTGTATTATTTAACTTATGATTTAATAATTAAATATCTTAAAACTTATAAATGTTTAGTGTGTTATTTGCAACTTATTCTAAATCTTATTCAAATCTATTTTATTTATTGTATTATTAATATATGCATTATCTAGTCATCCATTTGTGTGTGTTTAGTTACCTTAGTATTAATTTAGTTGTTATTCCCTGAATCTCACACTCTGCCCTTTGCTACTGCTGGCATGTGAATTGAAAGAGACCGAGTGTAACCTCAGGTCTGTCATCCATAGGATAGTAAATCACAGAGCATTGATGAAGGAACTAAGATGTTATCTGATTCAAGGTCTCAATCTCTCAGCTAGATCAGCCTTAGGATAATTTGCCAAGACTGGATTTTGTTGCATAAATAGGATAATTTTTTCCAGATTATGGTGTGCCAACTTAGGGGATCAAATACGACCACATCCCCTGAGAAAATATTTTATATGCATATGGATGTGGAATAATTTTTTAATTACAGTTTAGGTAATTATAACATTTTCTGTATGAGACTTTTAAATTATTCATCAATTTAAATTTAAAATTAACACACTATAGCTTGGTAACAATTATATATATAATTCTTAATGCATATTATAAATTGTGAGGTACACTATTATTATTAATTATTTAGAGCCATCCTCATATATTTTGGTTATCAGAGGGGAAAATTTAAAGGACTTATCATTAATTTTTTTTTTTGAATTTGAGAGTTGGATTGGATTGTTCAAATACACTATTAAATTGGATAAGATTATTTGTATATACATGTCCTTGGAATCAAAATTTATAAATGTGAGAAACATTAGCAATCATTGATTAATAAAATTATCTAATAACTCTGCTGCTGAAAACTGAGATGTTTGGTAAGATTTTTTTTATTATCAATTATTTTAGTGGCATAAATAACTAGGAGATAGGTGAAGGACAGATTTCAATGGCAGGGCATTAACCACTATGGATATTTTTTCTTTTTTTTTGAGAGATGGAAAATTCATCATTTTAAGAAAACTTAAATAAAGGAATGAATAGTTTACTTTATTTTTTTTTCAGAAAATATAAATAAAGGAATGAATAGTTTACTTTATATATATATATATATATTATAGCAGAGAGTAAAGATGCATTTTGAGGAGCCACTGAGAGGACTTAAAGGGAAGAGTCAATGGAGGAAGTAAAGGGGGATAGTGGGATGTTGGCCATGAACTTACAAAAAATTAAAAAGACAAGTCAGGGTATGTTGGAATTTGAAGCCAGGAACAAATGGCAGCTGTTAGATATGGAGGAGAGAAACATACAAAATATTCTGAGAAGAGGGTAGACTTAGAAAGTAGGGATCAGAAAAATAAGCTTGAGATGAAAGAAAGAAACCAGAAACAGCTTTGAGAAATGGAAGGTAGGTTAGAAAATAAAATACCACAAAATATCTTGGATGTGAAGGAAATGTTGGGGGCCAAACTTCAGCAAGATATTTTAGATATGGAAGTAAGATGCAAGCAAAATAATGTTAAAATGGACACATGATTAGAAAGCAAAATAGAGCAAAATATGTTGATGGCAGAGATTAGAAATAGACAATATCTCTTGGGTGTGGAACAGAGATTAGAGAAAGGACAACAAATGATGCTGGAAATGATGGCTGGGAGAAAGATTGGGATACAAGATGCAACAAGATCAGTGTGAGATGAAGGCCAAGAACACACAAAATATGTTAGCACTGAGGGAAGAATTGAAAGCTAGAAACCAAGAGATGGAGAAAGGATTGGAATCTAGGTATAGACAATAAAAGTGATCTTAGAAGATAGAGACCATGAGATGGAAGAGAGATTAGACTAGGAGACCAATGGATAGTCTTACATCTGCAATAGAAATTAGAGACTGGATAAGAGAGAGTGGTAAAGATTAAGGCTAGGGATCATAAAGTCCTAGACAGGGTTATAGGGCCAAAGCTTCGGTGAAAGAAAATATTGAAGTGGGCTATAAATTATTAAAGCTCTTGGGCATGAATCTTGTTGATACCAATAAAAGTATACTGTCCTTGAAAGGAGAATTGGAAGCCATTGGAGATAAAGTTGATGGACAAGAAACCTCCTTAAAAGACACAATCACTCAGATAATTACCAGTAACCAACTATTAAAGCAAGAGATGAAAGAAATAATTGTGGAAAAAGATAATGCCCTACAGTAGCCTCAGACCACCAATGATGGAAAAGACATCAGAGGGTTTTTTAGAACCATTAGATGCTAAGGAGGGTCAGAAACTAGAAATAGATACTCAGGTCCTGGTGTTCAAATTCTTTCAGGTCAAGGTTTTTGAAGGGAAGGTGTGGGAAATGTCAATAGACATAAATGTCAGAAGGCACATGAAGACAGCCTAAGGAAGCTTTTCCATTTTCACAAGCTTGGACATGCAGACCAAATTACTATCACAGTTCACCACTTATGAGGACATGCTAAATCACGGTGGGACTGCCAGTCAGAGAAACACTCCACCTTTGATGATTACTGTTCTGCCTTACTTGACAGTTTCTGGATCAAAGATCAAAAACAAATTTACCATGCCATTATGCATGAATCATAAAAGTCAGTCCCCATAGAAACCTGTGTCCAATTCTTCCTTAGACAGGCCACCCAACTATGATCGCTAACTGCTTTCACATTCATGGACATCCAAGTAATCCTTGTGATCCAATAAAGCATGCCTTCACATGTATAATGGAGTATGGTGGGATGCTGGATGAGGATTATAAAATAATGGCAGAGTTCCTAAATGCAATCAGTCCCATTCATTTTTATGAGGAACCTTCAGAGAAGATATGGGGAGTTAATTCTCCAGAACTTGAGGCCACAGATACAGAACTCTCAACCACAGAGATCACCCAAGCCAGGTAGTGGGGAGTGAACTTGGGACAAAAGAATGAAATCAATTCAAGAAGAGCACTTCCATAGGGGTTTACCATGACCACAAATTAAGGCCTTTCAAAAATAAATCACCAGATTCTACTTGAACAAGATAGCTTTATCTAGGGATATTTTCCTCTTCCCCATTGTATGTTTTATATTATATGTATATTCATATATTTATTTAATATGACAAGTATTCATTCCAGATACTGAAATTTTTATATAGAATAATTTAATTTAGTAAGGTTTAATCTTGTCATAAGTTATTAATAATTTATTTTATTTTATATTATTTGGTGCATTGGTTACCCAAAGTTCATTGTGGATCAATGGAAGTTCAGGTACTCTCATTAGGCAAGATCACATTAAAAAAATTTAAAATTCAAATAACAACATTTGATTCATGAATGCATACAAAATTATAAGTAAAGTCATTTGTTTTTTTCTTTTATTTTTTTTTCTAACTTTAGGGATATGAAGTGGTATTTTTTTTCTAACATCCCATTTCACCCACTATATCACATAGTAGTATTCTATCCCCAGTTTAAACCCATCCAGGTCCACATATATTATTATATATAGATATATTGTTTGTATGCATATTGCTTATGTATAAAATCAGTAGTGTAAACATTGTTGTATGTGTATAAGCACATCTACAGATATATGTGAATGAAGCTGCAATGTAATAGATTTCATAAAAATAAAATGCAATTGAATTATTTTACCTTTAATTTGTTATGAGTTTAATGTACAAATTACTTTTATTAAACTTAAAAGGTGACAAGATTACCCATATAGCATAATGTTTTCAAAACTTAATCTCTCTTAAAAGATCATTTGTTTCTTGGAAAATCTCACATCACACCCACCTGGTTTAATTTGTGTGGGGATCAAGAACATATTTTTAAAATAAATTCATTCTAAAATAGATTTTAAGACAAAAGAAAAACAGTCAAGCTGCACTATTTTATGAATAAAATAGGCTCCACTGTTCTGTTTTCTAAAGTTAATAAAACTATGTTAAAACTTAAGATTAAAAACTTATAAACTGTAAACAACTTCATGGTTTTGTAGGGGGTGTAAAAGAGTTGATATAAAAACTCCAAAATCAAGCACTAGGGTTCACTCTCTTAAATCTTGAAATATATTACTGCTGGAGACTATACCCAATTTAAAATGAAAACAGTCAGCTAGAATGCAAAAAATTTACCATCTTCCTTTGGAAGATGAGTCCAGGATAATGAAGTTCAAGACCAATAGCCTGCCACAAAAGACATTGGACAAGCAGTGCAATGAAGAAATGCCAGTGCCAAATGCCATGTAGGGCAACTCAACTAAAAGATCTGTAACATTTCTACCCACATAGTTTTACAAAATAGATCTTAAACTAAACTAAGTTAATAATTCTCTTAAGCTGGCTCAATGAATATTCATAAATTGTAACTTTTAATAATAATAATTTAATGTAACTTTAAGTTGATAATAATAATAATTGTAACAATCTTCATTAAATAAAATTCCAATTTAATAATTCTCTAAACATAATTACTGTAATTAATTATTATAATATTATATTTATACTGTCCTAATCTGCAGTCATGCCTTTCTCATTTATATTATTTGTTATTATATTGATTTTATATGCCATGATTCAAAATGGAGATTATTAATATTAATGACATTAGAGACATGATTAGAACCTCTCATGTAAAGGATTTATGCTGTTCTTTTGCACACTCTTAAATCTCCATTTTGATACCTATCTTATATATACCTATATTTAGTTAAGCTACTATGTTTTAGCTTACCATAATTAAGGTTTACATGCTAATAAATTATATCTAGTTAATTAATCGCAAGAATGATATTATAAAGCATATTATAAGTAATTAGTTAAGTCCTAAATATGCTTTACTCCTTATTAGTTTATGATATAAACTATTTGCATTTAATCAGTAAACTAGATGATTTCAATTAACCCTTTTCAGCATGTTTTATGTATGCTAATTTATGAACTGGTATATAGTAGTTTTGCAGATCGAAACTATAGATTTAATGCTTTATTAATATTAATTTGATATTTTGGAAAGTGTTATGAATGTGTCCCTATAAAGCACATACATGCAATATGTCTTGCTATATATATTTTCTTATTAAGATGGGCTTCAGATTTAAGGTCATCCCATTAGTATTAATTTGGACAGCTCTCTTTTAGAACTGGCACACAAGGGTCCAGAACTGTATAGTAAGCTGCTCCAATCACCCAAACTAAATGTTCTTTATATTTTGTAATAGCAAGTTGTATGGATCATCGGAACCAAATACTTGGTACTGAATCCCATGAGTAGTCACACATTCGGACCGCAACCCTTATCTAGTTTATGTATTGCCATAGTCTCTGAAACTATGCTGCTGTAAATTGCAGTTTACCCCTATATTATTATTCAGTTCAGCACTGTTCTGAAAGATCTAATTTATATAGAACAATCTGCATAAGGAGTGCATTTATTGCTCATTATGTAATATTAATAAGCTATATTTGTTATTCTTGTAAATTTAACTCTTAGCAAATCTTGTAGGAATGGCATAGCATAATTCATGCATGGTAATAATAATTATAATAAAAGTAAAATTAAATGATTTAAAGCAGATGAAACCTTGTATTTGAGTCATTCATCATTGTATAACACCTGGTAGTGTAAATCCTAATGCACTTACATTTTGTATTATTTAAGTTATGATTTAATATTAAATATCTTAAAAATTATAAATGTTTAGTATGTTATTTGCAACTTATTCTAAATCTTATTCAAATCTAATTTATTTATTGTGTTATTAAATGTGCATTATCTAGCCAGCCATATGTGTACATGTGTTTAGTTAACATAGGATTAATTTAGTTGTTATTCCCTGATTCTCATATTCCACCCTTTGCTACTGCAGGCACACAAATTAAGAGGCTGAGTGTAACCTCAGGTTTGTCATCCATAGGATAGTAAATCATGGAGCATTGGTGAAGGAACTGAGGTGATCTGATTTGGGATCTCAATCCCTCAGCTAGATAAGCCTTGGGATAATTTGCTAAAACTCTGGATTTTGTTGTGTGAATGTGCAAATCTTCTCATTACAATATATATATATTATATGTGTGAAATTGATTTAAAGTAAAATTATATGTATTAGGTAAAGTTTATTTACAATATAGTTTTGATACACATTTTTTTAAATAAATAAAAATTTCCAATCAAAAGCAAAAATGTCAAATACTTTTCACTTATAAGGATATTTCATATTTTTATTCACTTATATACACATACTAAATATGATACATATGTAAGGGGTTATACATTTTAACTTATAGCAGAAATAACAGCAAGTGTTAAGTCAATTTAAAGTACAATATAGTTTTACATTTTTATTTACTGTGCAATAAAAAAATTGTTTCTTCAACCACATTTGAGGTAATTAGATTTAACTTGAAATAAAAACATGTGGGGGTGGTGGTGCAGGGATTAATTAAATCAATCACTATTTTTTATAACAAGGGATTGACTTAATTAATTTCTGGACCCCCTCCCATGATTTTATTTGAAGTTAAATCTTAAAAATAGAAATTGTGGTTGAAGAAACAATTAATTTTTTAGTGCACAGTAAATAAAAGTATTTAACCCTATCACTGAAAAAATTATTTTTTAATGGAACAGTTTTTTTAATTGGCCAAGTGAATTAAAGTTTTACAACTTTTGATTGGTCAATTAACAAACTCAGCTGTAAAAATATAGTCATCTTTTAATCTTATATTCACTTTAGTTTTGTTTGTAAAAAGTATATTAATAATTTGTCAGATTATGAAAGTGAATGAAAGTTTTTTCAAAAATAAAGTTTTATTTATAATTATAAAAATATTCAATAGTGGCAAATCTGAAACGAATCTAAAACAAACATTAGTAACCAACTAAAAACTGTTGCTGATGTCAGTGATTTCTTTCTCAATTTTACATTGCGGAAAAGTAAATAATTTTTACTAAAATCTTAAATATTTTTCTAAAATAATTTTATTTTTAGCATATTTTATCAAAATAATTTATAATATGTCAAAAAATACTTTTAAAATGGTTTAAAACATTCGTTTATCACTTTCAAAATGAACAAAAGAAATCATAGTGATAAAAATTATTGACAAACATTTTTCTTTGTCCTCTACAATTAATAGCCAATCAGTAACAAGAATGGACTGCCTCTTTCATTGTTAAACTAAAATTTGAATAGAATTGATTTTTTACTTGTAAAATAATTCAAGAGAGGGCAGCATCTTATGGAACTTTTTCTAAGCTTCAAAACGACTATAAAATCTTTACTGTGACTCAAAAATTGACAGATTTCGAGCAACTTGAAATGGAACCATTCTGGAATAAAAATGTCTGGGAAAAGGTTAATCTAAAAACATTCTATCTTTATTATTTATTCAGTTTTTAAGATTTTCATATATAACCTATTTTCCTCTCATATTTTTTTTTTTATAATTCTCTGTATATTTATTTCTTATTAAATAATCAAATATTTTATTGCTCAGGAGTTTATAAAAGGTCATGTCTTGGAAATGACTGACCCAGGAGTGATTGATGGACTTTGAGCTACTTAAATATAATAACTACTACTTTATCAAATACATTAAAGAGTTCATAAAAATAAAAAAAGCATTCACGCATTGGTCTGGAAATTGAAAACAAATAATTTAATTGCATTTTTATATTGGACTATTTCCATCACCTAATATGCATATTGAATGTCATTAGAAAAAATTTAACTTTATTTAAATATTTCAAATACATTTAACTGTTAGTAATAACATATCAAACAGGTTAGTATATGCTAAATGTTTTGAGATATATTATTCTCTCCTCTTCTTCAGGTGTTGCTGGCCTGACTATTAGAGTACTAGCATGGGATTCTAACCTGGAACTTTAGATTCTTGAGTATTGAATTTTAAAGTAACACTAACCAAATGAGCCATCATGACAAAGGCAACAATCTGTAAAAATTTCATATGCTTGTATATGAGGTTCCTCCTGATTTCTTCACTTTTTCTAAGAGAAAAGTTGATTAGTGATTTCCATACATTATGTATAGTCATGTTAGGTTAGCTTATAAGATTTTTTTGCTATTGTTATGTAAACAGCTTCTTTAAATTTTCTTTGTCCTTTTTCCTCTCTATCCAATATTTTTTGTATATTCCAAATTGAACATATGTTCATTAGCATTATACATGGTCTGCTGCCTTAGACACATATGTTTTCTCTCTTTTAATCATCAGTTTGTATTCTTGCAATCACTTTACAATGGGATGACTGATCTCACCAATATGTGTTCTTCCACATTCACATAACATTTCATAGATGCAGTTTTTTTCTTTTCAGCATTTCAAGTTTAGGATTTGTTGATGTTAGAATTCCTCATATGGTGGTATGGCTCTGGAAAGCTGTTCTGATGTTATACTGATTGCAGATTTTCCTTAAATTTGTCTGCTACTTTTGGATGTATGAATACACCTACAGTAACAATAATTATCTTCTCTCTTGATGGTTCTTGTATCTTTAACATTTTCACAATAACAGCTGATGGATAACGATTTTTCATGAGAGTTTGTTCTATATAGATCTTTTCCTTTTCCAAATCACTGGTTTCTGAACAAACTTCTTTTGCTCTGTTCCATAATGATAGTATAACTTCATATTTTGTGTTTCTGGTGTGATTTGATGGATAGGCTAGGTATTTTTCTGTATGTGTAGGTTTTCGGTAAACTGTAGTTTTGATTTTGCCATGAGTGAGTCTTGTCACAAGAACATCTAAGAATGCCAATTTTCATTTTTTTGAAAATTTTAATTGAAGGGGATATATTGTTGATGTATTTCCAGAAATTTGTAGCAGTGCTTCACCATGTGGCCATACAACAAATGTATCATTCACATAGCAAAGCCAAACTTTAGGTGGATATAGAGTAGTTTTTATGGCTAAAGTTTCAAGTTCTTCCACGTAAATATTACTAATCAGGGGAGACAATAGTGAGACCATATTGAAAGTAGGTTGTTTTTAGGCAGAATGTTAGGAAGAACTGCTCTGTTTTGTAAACTATTATTACCATTTAATCTTTTCCTTACAATAAATAATGATTCTTCACATGGTACATTTGTGAATAAACTTTCCACATCAAAGCTTATCAATAAGTCAGTTCTTTCAAATTTTCATGTTCTTGATTAATTCTACAAAGTGTCTAGAATCCCTGACAAAGGACTGGGTCTTGTATGCCAAAGGACATAGAACTTTGAGAAGAAGTCTTGCCAAATTTTGGCAAGGTGAATCTCTAGAACTTACAATAGGTCTTAACAGAACATGATCCTTATGGATTTTTAGTAGACCATAAAGATGAGAAATGTTACTGAAATATGATGGTTATTTTACTTTTTTCTGAATCAGTGAAATAGTTGTGATGTTTTTTGAGTAATGCTTGTAACTTTGTTTCCATGCTCGGTATTGAATTTTTTGCCACTTTTCTATATTGACCTGATGTGAGGAGTTTTTGTATTTTGTTGTCATAGTCAGTTGTATCCATTACAATTGTTTTATTGCCTTTGTCAGCAGGGAGAATAATTGTAGATTGATCTACTTTGAGAGATTTACTTGCTTTTCTCTCAGTATAGGATATGTTTGACTTCAATTTTTGTTGCTTGTCAAGTGTTCTTTTTATCCTCCAACGTAATTCTGCTGCTTCATCTAAAAGCAATTTTTGAATGTTTCAGAATTCATAAGATCTTCGAATACTGGTAATGACAGCTAGAGTTATGATCCATGAACCCTGACTTTTAGAGTATGCCATTCTATTCATTTTAATATCTTATTGTTTCAAATAATCTTTTCCCCAAACCCAAGTAAGCCTTGAGTAATTTTTCTTGTCTTTTTATAAACTTCTCTCAATACAACACATATTTTTGTAAATTCATTCGATTACTAAATAACTTTATTTTTAAAAACGTATTCTTAGTCACACCATCAAAGATTGCATTAAACATTGTATAAGATTCTTATTCATTACTCTTATTCTTATTGATTACTCTGGCTTTCATTGAGTGGCAATACATATAGAGAGTTTTGCCTGTTTTCATTAACAAGGTATGTTTGTTTCATACTCATCGCTTAAATTTTATTATTTACAACTTATTATGTAATTTTTGTTTTATATTTATTCAATTAACTATTATTATTTTTAATTTACTATCTGTGAATCCACTTTCTAACTTGTATTAATTTCATATAGTTTTAAACATCCACTTAGCATCTTTTATAATGAATATTAAACAAAATAGAAAATAAGCAGACACTTTATAGAAAATAGACTCAAGTAATTCACTGTAGAAACAAATCTATCCAGGTTTCTCCATAAAGAATAGTGAACGTAAGCAAAATACTAATTGGCTGATATGTTATTAGGGGGTATCCTTAGTTTCTTTTCTTATTAGTTTCTTTTCTTTTTTTCTTTAGATATTGTATGTAAATACTTTAGATACCTATTTATAAATCATTAATGAATATTTAAGCGGATCACTTGAAAGCAAATCCTAAGTAACTTCAAAATTCTCAATTTCTTAAAAATGACTGAATTTCAATCTTCCATAGAGACATGAAGGTGGGGTTAGATAACTATCACACTTTGAGACACATTATATATTGTAAGATTACCTACATACCTACTTGCCTGCCTACCTACCCACCTACCTATTCACTCACCTACCCATCTTATCACATACTTACTTGCCTACCTACCTACCCACCTACTTACACTCTTACCTACCTACCTATTTATGTACCTACCCACTAACCCGCCCACCTACCTACCCACCTATCCGTTTGTCCATCCATCTGACCATCCGTCTATCTATCCATCTGTCTACCGACCGACCAACCGATCGGCCTGCCCAACCACCCACCCACCCACCCACCCACCCACCCACCCACCCACCTACCTACCTACCTACCTACCTACCTACCTACCTACCTACCTACCTACCTACCTATCTATCTATCTATCTATCTATCTATCTATCTATCTATCTATCTATCTATCTATCTATCTATCTATCTATCTATCTATCTATCTATCTATCTATCTATCTATCTATCTATCTATCTATCTATATTCATGGACATTTATTTGGTTAACTTTTGTCATTTGAAAATTAAACATCTTTTTTTTACCAAGTTAAAGTATTAATATATGTATACATACACACCGCCAAATATAAAATTGTTTAAAAACTTTGAAATAATGCAAAATGCACCCACCTTCTCATACATTTAAGTGGAGTGCTATACCAAGCATTAACAAGTGAAACTGACACAAACAAAAGCAAACATCAGAATAATAGCTTAATACCTTTTTTTTTTAAAAGTTTAAACAAACAAACTCATCAGCGAACAAACACATTTGTAAGAATTAACAAAATTCTACCTTAAAAAAAGTGTTCATTAAATATTTAAAAGATTTAAAAAATTAATATAAAAATTGTAGATCACTAATTCAGTATTAGTTTTGTAGAAATTATTTTGAGCAATTGATTAAACAGTAAAGAATACTCATCAATTAAACATAAGTCAAAAGTTGTAAGCAATTTGCTTTTATAAAAGACTAACTAATACAAAAAAAAATACAAATTATCTAATGTTACAAATAGTTTAACAACCTGTATATTGCAAGTTAAAAATTATAAAAAAAAAAAAAACAATTTAGAAAATTATCTTTGTGTTTCTTGAAGCTTCAACAAACCACAAAGATAATTTTCTAAATTGTTTTTTTTTTTATAATTTTAACTTGCAACAAGTTGCTAAAACATTTATAATATTAGATAATGATGTCGATATATATTTACCTAGGTTTTAATTCAGTATTTGGGTAATTACTCCCGTCTTCCGACCCTATCAGATATATTATAACGGGCTTTCATTTTCTAATAGCTGGTCATTTTTTTCTGGCTCAACTTACTACTACAAGGGCTGTTTCCATTGATTTGGTGTAATGGTTAAAACATTGGCAAAAGCCAAGCTCTGAGTGATATTATTGAATCTGACTATTCACATACAGGAGACAAGCAGAGAAAAAATGAAAAAACCCCCCATGGTGGTCTAGCAACGTCTATCTCTTTCAACGTGACCATAGAAAGATTGCTTCACCATGCTGGGCTTCTTTGTTTTCACTGCTTATAGATTTTTTTCAGTACTGCTAGCTGATCTAGGTTACTCTCTGGCCAACTATCTCTTTTTTAACTCTCTTCTATAAAATCCTCTGGATAATAATTACACTAAGTGATTTCAGCTTTTTACACTCTTTGACCCCTCCCCTGCTCGAGTGGTCACCCATGGTATCAATTCATTTGATCTTTATTTTTAATTAGCGATATTTTTCATTTTTGATTACATCAAAATTTGTTATCTATTGTTTTGTCCAGAAGCTGATTGTATAAATTTGTTTTCAAATTATATGTTAAATTTTTAATTAAAAGTACATCCAAGTACTTCTGAAAGGTTTACATGTTAAATTAAAATACAGGGGAAAAAGATGTTATAATTAATATTTTAACCTACTTCCCAATATTTGTTCTTTTCCTTTTTATTTTCATCTTTTTTTTCTTCAAACTTTTAAATATTGAAATATAATATTATTTTCCTATTGAGACTTGGACACTTAATAGAAGAGCAATACAGAGACTTCATATCTCCCAAAGAAGTATGGAGAGATGCATGTTGGGAGTAACAAGAAGGGATCGAAAACGTAATGTATGGGTAAGAGAACAAACAGGTGTTACTGACCTCATTGAAAAAATTAAAAGACTGAAGTGGAGTTGGGCTGGACATATTGCTAGAAGAGATGATAATAGATGGACAATTGAAATTTTAAACAGGATCCAAGAGATTGTAAAATACCCAGAAAGAGACCACATGTGAGATGGATGGGTGAAATAAGAAAGTGTGCAGGGGTGATGTGGAGAAGAGAAGCTAAAGATCAGAGAAGATGGATTGAACTTGGACAGACCTTCATCCTGCAGTGGACTGATAATGGTTGATGATGATGATTTAAAAAATCATGTAACTCGTATATATACACCCACACTTACGCAATGTGTATATATACATTGTTACATTATATTGCAGAAATTGTAGTAAGAAATAACAATAGTAGTGATTTGCAATGGCAGTACTATAATTGAATAGTCTATTGTGTGGGAGTTTATAAGAAGTTCAAACCCAAAGTCATAACCTTGAGCTCCAGTGTCAGCCATTCTGCTATTGCATTAAACAACACAGAACAATGTAAAAGTAAAACAAATGTACTTCTAGAAATAACATTCTTTTATTATGTAGAATTGAAATTAGGGGAAAAAATTACCACACAGTTAGCATCATTGACCATCATATGACATTTCAGAACAGAAGTTGTAGATTGTGCTCAACTGTCCATTCAGTTCATTAAACTAATTTTTCATTTTATTTTACTCATTTTGAGAACTAATCCAAAAAGCGTTAGCTCTTAAATCTGCATTTTTACCACTACAATACATAATACTGAGGAACATAACATCACTTGGCAGAGTTATACATAAATTGGTAGCAAAATGATTAAAATGTATATTAAAATAAGAAATCCAATATCAAATTGTTTTTTTTTTATTCAGAAAAAGGCAAGCGCCACTAATTACATATAAAACTTACATAGATACCATCGTATACAAAGTGAACATAGAAAGCAATTACAAAAACAAATAGTTTATGTCAATTGATTGCAACATCGATATGATAATAATTCATTAGAGAATTATTGGTCTATCCTTGTGGGATGACAAAACCACGCCTGGGTTTGAGGAGGTTCTTCACTGTTTGTATAGTAGTACTGTTTTCATGGCTTTATTGGAGTTAATTAAATCCAGTAATGCATTTTAAAAAGACTAGATCATTAAGTCCAGCATTCTCATAAAGGTGCCTGGTATGCAGATAACTATGTATTACATACATTGTAAGGTTAATTATTTATGTATTATTTCATGTTTCTTATATATGTTATTTTCTGAAGGATAATTTTCAGCGTATTGATGAATGGGTAAACCAAAAGATTAACTTGAATCCATAGATCAAATTGTTGAAATCATTTTAGTAATAGAAAGTTTATTATAAAATTGTGCCAATAGAAAATAATCTAGTTAAATAAATTCATCGTCTTTCCAAACTTCACGGTTTTCAGAGGATGTTTGTTTATTTATTTTTTTGGCTTGATTGTATTGTCAATATTGAATTGTTTATAAAAATAGCTGGAACAAACTTATATAAAATGTGTCCACAAAAAGATGATCAAGATCAATGAGTATAAATTCTAGGCATCATTGCCTAATGTTAAACTGCTTTGATATGAAAGCAATTTGAATCCTGATTGGCTAATACTCTGTTCTTACAATCAAATATTTTCCATAGTTCACAATCATCTCTGTGCAGTTTTAATAAAGCATTTGAATATATGTAATTTTAAGACACAGAATTCATAGATCTAAAAAGAATTTGCAAATAATCTTTAACTTCATTGTCAAATTTTGTTTTGGCTAGATTTTTTATTTTACATGCCCCTATTCCCAGACGAACAATAGATACATACTTTTTATGGATGTTCTGCATTCTTCTGATGTTGTGGTCAGCTCTAGTATTAGGCTAGCTAACACTTAATAGGTATTGGTTTATTAATTTACAAAGTGAAAGTTTTATGCCAACGTGGAAAGTAGAAAGTCGATTATGTTATTAACAATGAATATAATTTTATTATTATTATTATTTTTGTATCAAATTACAATTATTTCTATTATCATTTATCATTTTTTCCCCTAAAGCAGATTTAGTTTATAAAATACTTTGATTAATCAAACATTCTTGATTATTCTACCAATTGATTATTTATAAAAATTTTAGCGAGTTCTTTAAAGCATCACTATTTTATTTTTCTTGCAAACACATATCTTATTATTATCTATTTTGGTGTATTGATTTTCTTTTTCTTGCAAATGTATATCTTATTTGGCTATATATTTGAAATACTATAATGGTCAAGATTGTATAATCAGTCAACAAAACCAAAAGACCAAGCAGAGACTCTAAACCAGCAGACGCAGGGTTACTCCCACGCTCCTAGTTTAACTCTCTACCTTGACTTTCTAGTCTCAACCACCTAATTAATGCCCTTGATGTCATATAGTTTCCCTTCTTCATACAGTACACGCCCGGGTTCCCTAATCTAATATTAGCCCGGTTTAGGTTGTGCAATGGAGCTAAAGACTTATCACCATCCTATATCCTAGATTCATCATGAGATCTTCTTCATTGGTATATGCCCTTGGTTTGAAGCAGGTGCACTCCTGTGGCGAGGAACATCCATTCTTAATTATGAACTGTGCCGTAGATCGTGAAGCCAATCATCCTTACTTTTATTGACCACTGACACCACTCACATAGGTGTGATTAGTGCAAAAACACCCACATGATAAATAAGACATTATGTGATGAACTATCTTCTAAGTGGTATATGTAAATTTATAAACTTGCATATTAATTAATCCAAATGTTTGTTCTTCCACTTACCTGTCTTTGTGCTATGAATACGATTGATCTGATCGAAAGCAGTGCTTTGTTGTAAAATAGTTACAATTGTTTAATCTTTCCTGTATAGAGGACCTTCTTTATTGATTGAATTGCAAACAAATAAGGAAAGGAATAAAGCCTATTTAGTTACAAAGCCAGTGACTTTTTTTCCCAAATTCAGTTAAGTATTGATGCTATGTTTGGAAATAAGATAGAGGCAATATCGATAGAAATTATAAATCTTTGCTAATGGCAAATTGGTTAATTACTTTATACAATTGTATTATAGATTACCGAGTTAACTTAAGTAAAACTTAGTTGCAGTTTAAATAGTGATATTAGTAGACACAGAATAAGTTATAATGATGGCTTAGATTTTTAATGTTCATTCTTTAAAGTATGTGTACATCATTTCAACCGTTATTAAGCATTAAAATTGCTAATTTGGACTTCCAGTATTGCCATATTATAGAATCATGGAATTTTCTTAATGTATGTATTATGGACACAAGTAAAGCCGGTTCATTAAAACGAGAAATCACAACTGGTCTTCTGAAAGTGATCTTAAAAATAATTTGATTAAAAGGAAACATGACACTTTTTGCTTTGCAGAATAATAAATTACATGTGGAATTTCATAATAAATACTGAGATATAAAACCAGTATAGTTCAATGATTGTTAAAAGGCTTAAAAATAATTGGTGGATTAAAACTGCAAAGAAGATATAGGCATTTGCTGATGATGATTACTCTGCATCTTTTATTTAAATTATTGAACACAATATATGCAATAAAACACCTTCTTATGCAATGACAATAATATTTTGAACAGATAGAAAGAATATTTTGATCATCTATTGAATAATGATACAAGAATTGAGGTGATAACTTTTAATGATATCTCCATATTTATCTAATCATTTAGATTTAGATAAATGTACTGAGCTTAATGGCATCCAGTCAGATCTTTGTAGTTTTAAAAAATAAAATGCTACAAGTCCTGATGAAATACTTGGGGTGATGATATATTAGCTGCAAAAATATTGGATTTTTTAGAGAAATACATGGACTCATGAAGTTAGGATGCCTGATGTTAATGATGCTTCTGTTGTTTCAATTTTTAAAAATAAAGATATCATCATCAGTTTCAAGCACTATCAATCCACTGCAAGATGAAGGCCTCTCAAAGTTCAATTCATCTTTTCCAATTTCTAGCCTTTCTTCTCCATATCACCCCAGAACTCTTCATTATTTCATCCATCTATCTCACATGAGGTCTTTTATAATCTCTTGAAATCTAGTTTAAGATTTCAATTGTCCAACATTTCTTTTAGCAATATGTCCAAACCAACTCCAGTCTCTTAATTCTGTCAGTGATGTCAATAACATCTGTTTATTTTCTTATCTATAAATTTTGTTTTTGATCTCTTCCTATTATTCCTAACATGCATCTCTACATACTTTGTTGAGTCGTCTGCAGTTTCTGTATTGCTCTTTTGTTAAGTGTCCAAATCTCAGATCCATAAGTATAAGTGGCAAAACACATTTATTAAAAATCTTTCTTTTCAAACACATAGGCATATTTCCTTTTAGTATCAAGTTATTTCTACCAAAAGCACTCCAATCAAGTTTAATTCTATGATTAATTTTATCCATTATGCTTCCATCTATAGTAATAATTTGACCAAGGTATTTATTTTCAACTTTTGAGAAAATATACTGAACATTATTTTAGTCTTTTTAACATTTACTTTTAATAACTCCTCTCTTACTTTCATCTGATAACTATGGCAACATCTCTTGAAGCTCTAAAGCATTATTTGCAAAAACAACTATATCATCTGCAAAATGTAGTCTATTTAAATAATCTCATTTTACCTTTACTCCCTTAGCTTTTCATTTTAATCCACAAAATACTTTTTGTAAAACTGCTGTAAAATATTTTGGAGATATGGAGTCACCCTGTCCTTACACTGTTCTCAATGTTAATATTTCTAATACCATTATGTAATTTAATTGTTGCACTTTTATAAATATTCTTTAGAATATGATAATATTCTGGATTTATATCTTGAAGATCTAATGCTTTAATCACTGAAGAAATGCTTATAGAACCAAATGCCTTTTTATAATCTACAAATCAAAAGCATAATGGCAACCCAAATTCATTAGTTCTTTTTATAACTTCTTTTAATACTTGGTTGTTATCCATTGTACTAAAACTTCTTTTATATCCAGCATGTTGTTTTGCTTGGTTAAAATCCAAAGTTCATTGTAGACGAGTTGTAATTTTGGTAAAAATTTTTGAATAGAAATAACAAAAGAATGATAGATTTATAATTTTTAATATCTTCTTTATCACTTTTAAAAATTTTAATATTAATACTGCATTCTTTCAATCATCTGGTACATCTTTATCATTTAGACAGTTAGTGAATAATTTTGCCAAAATTTTTTCTATTACTTCACTTGCTCTTTTTAAAAATATAATGGTAAGTTCATAAAACCAATTAATTTGTTATTCAAGTTGTTGAATGTGAAATTATAGAATTCATAATGAACCCACATCTACTAACATCATTTGCTCAGAAAGACATGATGAAATGCAAGACCAGAGAAGCATTACACATAGCAACCAATCCTAGGTCCATTAATCAAAGAGAGGCTTGCTTTGCCCTGTCCCAAAAATGGCAATTATAATTAATTTGCATAAATTTTCCTTCTAACAACACAGTTTTTAACAATATAGTAGCTATGAATATGAGAGCAAGAAGTCTATAGAAAGCGCTCAGCTAATATAGCATTTTTCTATATATACTAGCTTCATTATCCGTGCATACAGCACATATATATAGAATTCATTATTATAAAATTGCACCTTTGTTGAATTGGACGTTAATTTGATTTTCATGAGACATAGAACACACCTATGACATGAGGATTATCTCAAAAAGTATTACAAAGAATTGTAATATTGATTGCTTCCATTAAGAAGATGCCAAACAAAAAATGCATTGGAGGGCTATAAATAAGCATAGCTTTCGAATATTTCAGAAATAAAAGTTTTCTGCTGAAGAAATTGAAAGGCAATATTACAAAATAGTAAATAAACAGAAAAAATGCACCAGCATGTTATGGGTATGGTAATATTTATGTTCTCAGATTGATTTCTATAACCATCATATTAAATTACAGAGTTATTTTCTTGTAGCTGGAATTGCTATATTCATCTATGAGTAATATATTCAAAAATAAAAAGCTTTTCTGCTGAAGAAATATGAACCAGGCGATATTCACAAAATAGTAAATAAACAGTAAAAATGCACCATCATAGATTATGGATATGGTAATAGATTATATGTTCTCACCCCCGATTGATTTCTATAACCATCATATTAAATTACAGAGTTATTTTCTTGTAGCTGGAATTGCTATATTCATCTATGAGTATTATATATATATATATACATCATATGGAGTAATTAATGGGGTGTTTGCATTATATTTAATGTAAAGTAGGTTATTATATTTGTAACCCTATTAATAATTTTAATAATGCAATCATTTAAGTTACAATTAATTTGATCGAGGTGTTGCAATAATTTATGGTAATATCAATTGGAAATGATGGTTTTAATTCACACTCCATGACTGATTAATGGCAGCTTGTTCAAATATAGCATACAATATTTTTTTATAATTTGATGAGACTACTCAAAATATAACGTAATTTTAAAGATATAGTGACTGCTTTTAACTCTTGAAATTTTCTGATGTTGTTTCTATGGCTAGTATCTTTACTAATATTTTCGATAATTACCGAAACACTGTTTTTAAGATCAGATTGTCTCTTGAAATTTAGACTGGTTTCTCCATTTTTGGGATAAACCTCAGCTTTGTATCAATAATATGAAACCTCTCTGTTGCTTTAGTCTTAAGACTGTTGATAGCAGAAAATTAATTTAATATCACTATTTTAGGTATAGCATATAACTTTAGTGACTATCTGAAATTTGTCATGTAAAGATGATGATAAATTGATCTCTTGAATTAGTTTGAAAATGAACAAATTTAACCTTAAAACATAATCCATTATCTGCTAAATAACAAGCACTCATGCATTATTGTTATTAATATAATGATAATCCTATCATTAAACAAACAAAAGTGGTCTATCTGCAACACTAATCTAATCCTAACTAAATTGACTGAGCAAATTAAATGGAATGGACAATTACCAAAAACCTCAATCGATCAGAACAATGCTTAACTAAATGTTAAGCACTTTAGATAAATGTAATTTAATCACAAAGCAGTTCACTTATATGGCATAATTTAGACTAATCAGTGATTATTAGATACATATATGATTCCTATCCTTAGTATAGGATCCTCCATCATCGACAAACTGATTTGGGGTTTTTATCTTTATTAATGGTATCTGTAATTTAAATTTTAAAAAATGTATAAATACATCTAGAAGCGACCTTTAACTCCACTTGATCTATCAAACTTAAAACTTGAAATTAAAATCACTGTAAGAGTTTGAACTCAAGTCAGCCTAAAATCTATATATTTTAATATCTTCAATTTTTTCTAATTATAGGTACTTTATTCCTATTGTTAGAAATGTAACAAAATATCATCAAAATATCCAATATAACCAATAAGACAAAAGCAATTCTCAATTTTATTGTCATCTAATGTTAGCTAAAATAATCATTGAATACCAGATGCATATATAATTTCTGACTTAGTATTTAAACCCTTAATCTCAGATTGATTTCTGACTTCTACCTTTTTCAATGAGGCCTGGGATTTAAAGATGAAAAAATGTACAGTATACAACTTTTCAAATAAGTTGACATAAGAATCAGAATCTTAGTCTAATTTGAATTTCTAATTTTAAGCTTGACAGGTAAATTTGAATTAAAGGTATACACATTTAGTACAACAAAAAAAAAAAAGGTAAAACTTTTAGGAGAGTGATGTCTTCTTAAATTAATATCGTTTCTTTATAAACTTGGGAGCAATGGGCTTGGCTCTTTTACTTTACTATCTGTATTTTAAATTGAACTCAAGACTTGCAAGCAACATCCAACTATCCACACTATCTCATACTACTGATACACATGGCCACACACATGTAGAATAGATAAATAATCACCAATATATGTATTTTGTGCTGAACCAGCACTCATCAGTTGGTCCAGATTATCATTTCCCTCATGTATATATATATATTATACCGGATACTCAATCTATTCTGAAACAGCGGGCACCACCAGACCACTACGGGTCTGGAAAATTTGTTTACTGTGATCAGAATAGATGATGATGATGGTTTGTGCCGACTAGACTCAGTGAGAAACAAGAGATCATAAATTGTTTAGACAATTGAGACAAAAGCACAAAGACAAACGTCAGCCAAATTAAGTTTAAACATATTTCATAAATTTTATTATGAGAAAATAAATTATTAAATATAAGTTTATGACACAATAAATGGGGGTTAACTCAGGCGTGTACCAGACATACTAAAGGCAAAGCTATGACAGACTGACTGATCTTCTAATAAACAAATTTAAAAGGGAGGAAGCAAATTTCGTTCAGCAGAGGATTCACTTAAACTCTGTTTTCCACTTTATGATATTTAAACCATATGCCCCTGAAATAGATCAAAGAACCCAGTGCCGATGAGCTTTCCGAGATCTAAGCATGGTCAGATCTCGAATGTCCTTATATCGGTATGAACTGCACCAATTACTACATTTAAAATAACGGTGATTGATCCATCCCAAGAACAATCGAAAAATATCATTGAAATGAAGAAACAATTAAACCTGGTGAATCCCAGCCAAATGATTGGCGAAAATTACTTTAAAATTAATAATTAGTGGTCCCAATAAGAGACAAGTAAATGATTAGAAAAACAGTTACGTCTGCCCCAGCAAATAAAGAAAAGAAAATAAACTTACAAACAAATTCTGAGTACACGCTCTGATAAATTTAAAGCACACATAATAACTACAAAAAGAAATCTATCGGAGAGTGCACATGAGTACGAAATATCAAAAGTTTAAATACTCTAGCAGAACGAAAGTATTGCCCACCTGTAATTTAAGAAAGGATAAATTTTATCTTCCTGCTGACGACTTCCAAAATTACAAAGAAAAACACAATTCTAATCTCCGCCTTTAGAGATATTAGAAACGAAATCTCCACCTGCGAGAATTAGACAATAAGTCGTCAGCCAAAAGATTTTTGGAGGCTAAGCACTAGGGCCAACCCAGAGCATAAAATTACAAATTAATTATGGAATACTAAATAATTACAGGTAAGCATAAAAAAATATATATATATATACAAGACTGCTAAAGCATTTATGAAAGCGAGGCATAAACTATAAAACTCATTCGTCACTCTCCAATAAACAAAACTGAAAGCAAATTGGAAGTTTAAAACTAAGATTCCAAGACACACTATAAAATATTGGAAAACACAGCTAATATTAGATATGAGGCTATATTGATTTAAGAAGACATATTTATGATTAGATTGAGCGGAGATTTAATGAGAATTAATTTACCCTGGGAAGAATAAAAATGAAAATAGTTACCTTTCGGTAAAAGCAATGTTCATGTAGAGTACGCACTTTTACTTAAAGTTAATTTTCAGGTTCTTTAGGCAGCAAGGTAGATGTAAAGAGGTTCCGGCTTCTTTTAGGTGTTCAAGGCATTACTGGAGCAAACTTGGAAGTCAGGGATCCGTCTTTTGTGGAGTTAGCAAGCCATTCGGGTGGTGGTAACCAGTATAGAATTTTTCATTTTGTTGCAGGCAGAAGTATTTAATCACAGCTGATGTCCTTTAAGAAATTAAATGTCCGCGCTGATATAACTTTCACGTGAGAAAACCACTTGTCTATCTCTCAAAAATGAATTAACTGACCCTCCAAATTTTCGGGGCTATTTATACGTTGCTCCATTTCCTGCGAAACACTTTCCTTGTTGTCCAATTTCTACGCCTTAGGCAGGGCAAATATTAATCTCCCGCTCAATCTATCTAAGAATTTTACCCAGGGTTTATTGAAATGAAAACAACAACATAAAAATCAAATCTCCGCTATAAAAATTGTTTACACTAATTAAAATAAAAGCAACAGGAATGCAATTAGCTAGCCAGCTTGTTTTTAAATCAAATGGATTTAAAAACAGGCGGTATATGAAAACTATTTTAAAATAAACGAAAAACATTTTTTTAAAAAAAATCCGTTTTACATATAAACGTGTGTGTTTTGATACACGCATTCTTTTTAAATAATAATGAAAATTTAAACTCTACGTTTAATGAAAATTAAAAGCTTAATAAATTTCCTTTTTTTGTAATGACACCATTGAATCGGATTTCAATCAGATTCAATATATATATAATCAGGGCTCAGTTTATATTAAGATAGCAAATCTTCATACTTTAATGGACAGGCTTCAATCTACTCCAACTTCTCAGCCATCCATACCATTGAAAAGCTGATGATGGAAAGCCAAATCCCATGCTGATGCCAATATTATTGCCATGCCCATGTTGACCTCAAATCACTGTGAGCCCTCATGTATAGGACCTTATCCATTTAAATACATATAAATTTTTTTAATTAATAACAAAATTATAATTATGAATTTAAATTAATCCACTGAATCGTTTTATAGAATTTTTTTATTTATAAAATAGAAAAGTCTTTATTTTTATAATTTTCCATTAATCATTTAATTAAAGTAATCAATATTTTATGATAAATCAGCTGTCACTTTCTGAAATTAATTTTGATTATTTTGATTTTTTAATTTACTATAAATTTACATTAATGAATATTTTAATTAAATTATTTATTTATATATCTGTTTAATTGCCATTTTGATATGTTTATTCTCTACTGTAAATTTAGATTTAAATGAATTATGTTAAATAATTATTTTATTTTCACTGGTTATCTAATTTATTTTTACTCTATATGTATATATAATTCTATTTTAAAATTTAATTTTATTATTTCTCAGGGATAATAGAGAATTTGGTAATACATATAAAAAGGAAAGAAATAGCATTATTTAGTAATATAACATATTAATAAATATTACATTAAAATAGTGAAATAATATATTTATATATATAAGCATGAAATAGAAACAATCATTTCATTAATTATTCGGAAAATCATGTGAAATTCGAGCATCCAAGTGACTGGTCAAGCACAATAACTCCATTCACTTACAATCAGTTAAGTTAATACATTGCACAGGCTTAAACCTGCATTTATATATGTAATATAGATGGGATTCGAACCCAGACTTGTTGAGAATCAATCCAGGACATTTTATGTTTTGAGTCCACAATTCTATCATTGTTATAACTATAAACCGCAAATTTAAACAAAAATCATAACTAAATCTTCATAACTGTACAAAAATGAAAATAATAATTAGTAATGATTTAATATGTCTATTTGTCATATTACCCCCTATATCTTCTCTTCTCTGGGATAAAAATAAGCAAGGCCAGACCTATTATTGAGACAAAAGTGACTGCCTTAGAAGAAGATTGGAATCAGACACGAAAATAAGACGTATTGTAAACAAATAATTTCTATTAGATTAAAAAAAAAATCAACTCAGTTCAAAATGTCAATATCCAACAAGTATATAAATATTACATAGAATAAAACATTTTAAAATAAAAAAATAAATACTATTTCACCAAGTGCTTTCGGTACTGTATACCAGATTCATGGTGATCAATTTAGATTGAACGGTTAATATTCCAGCGCATGCTCAGTGGGACCCCTCATGTTACGTTGATTAATGACGTCATTAGACTTAGCAATAAACCAATTCTTGTTCAACTTCCTCTTCCTATCATTAGGCTCATTGCAAATAGCATTAATCGTAAAGAAAAACATTCATATCCACTAATTTTCTCATGATTAAAAAATATTGAGTTAAACTGAGTTTCCATTTTAGATTTCTTATATTGATAAATATGTTACTATAACCAGACTCACAGCAAACAAATATACAACTCCATATTTATCATCAACACCAACACTATTTTTTGAATTATCAATCTATTTAAATATAAGCGTGATCTAAGACCAACATTACAATCTTTACCAATTATTTCTCTCAATTATGCCAAAGAAATTTATTCCTTACTGGTTTTCTTCTTTAACTCCATATTTTGTTTAAACCTGACTTTATTATAAATTTATTTAAACACACATCGGTTACATAAGTAATATTTACTAAGGCTGTAAACCTCAGGAATATGCGAGTGAAAATGCGAAGGTAGGGACCTCTACAGGTCTTAACCACAAGCTTATGCCTTGGAAGAAAAGAGGGGAACCCTTCTTTACTTCAACCTACTTTCTATATGAATAGGTGAAGCTGAAACGGTTAGATCTAAGAGCGTGAAACTATTCTATACTTCACTGATTAAGTCCACAATTTCTATTACACATTAATCCTCATGAAATCTTTCGATTTATCACAACACTTTCTGGGTAACCATGGGTAGCAAACACTTCACTTAGAACACGGATGGTTTTCTCATCACTAGTATCTTTAACTAGTCTGTATTCTGTCCAACATGAATATGTATCTACTAATAACAATATTATATATCCATTTAGTGGTCCAGCATGGTCCATATGAACTCATGACCATGGAGCAGATGGTGCTTCCCATGTTTCAAGCTGTTTTGGAGGCAGTTTAGATATCTGTTGGCAGTTTATGCATTCTTTTATCATGTTCTCGATATCCTTTGTTAAGTTTGGCCACCATACATATGATCTAGCCATAGCTTTCATATGTACTACTCCTGCGTGTCCTTCATGCAATAACTTTAAGATTTTTGCTCTGCACTCAGTAGGCACTAGAACACGATCGTTATTTAAAATGCATCCATTACACACAGACAATGCTTCTCTGGCAATCCAAATGGCATGATTTAATTCGCTGGGGCATCTAGATGGCCAACCCATTTTTATCCAATTTATCAGCCTCTGGTATGCTTTGTCATTTTTAGTCCAGTCCGCTATGACTCTGCTATTTATCACATCTGATTTTAGAGCATTGATGTAGTTTATTTCCTTTTTTTTCATATCTATTTTCTTTAGCATCTGGCAATCTTGACAATGCATCAGCATGGCTGATCCTTTTTCCGGGTTTGTAAATTAATGTAAAATCATAATGTGCTAGAATATCTATCCACTGTAACATATGTGGGCTTGACGATTCATATAGATTTTTTACACAGACGAAAATTCCCGTTAGAGGGCAATGATCGGTATAGATTGTAAATTTGCATCCATACACATATTGGTGGAACTTCTTCACTGCGAAAATCACTGCCAAAACTTCTTTATCCATCTGACTAAAGTTTTTTTCAGCTGGTGTTAGCATTCTTGAAGCAAAAGCGATAGGACATTAACTTTCATAACCTGGATGAGCGAGAACAGCTCCCAACACCATATTCCGATGCATCCGCAGTAATACATAATTCCAAGTCACTTTGATAATGCACTAATAGACTTTCTGCTGTCAGTAAGTCCTTGGCTGTTTCAAAAGCTTTGTTTTGTTCTCTGTTCCATATCCAATGTTGTTTTTCTTTAATAATGTATAAAGCGATGACAACACGTGTGATTTTACAACACGTGTGATTTTCCAACTAAGAAACTGTCATAGAAATTTAACAGTCCTAAGAAAGCTTGAAGTTCCTTCACATTTCTGGGTTTATTGGCATTTTTTATGGCTTTTACCTTTTCTGGGTCTGGGTGGCGTTCACTTGCAGTTACTATGTGTCTGAGAAATTTAATTTCCTTCGAAGACCACATACATTTTTTTCACATTTAATTTTGCTTTAGCTTGGGCTAGCCTCACACAAACAATATCCACATGCTTTTCAAGCTCTTTTTTGGTTTCAGCAATGATGAGGATATCATCCAGATACGGGATTACTCCATCCCTTGCTCGAAACAACATATCCATTTTTGCTTGAAACATATTTGGTGCAATCATTATTCCGTATGGTAATTTATTGCACTTGTATAAGCTTTTGTGTGTCATCAACATGAGTAGCTCCACTAGCTCCTTAGTTACTGGGATCTGGTGAAAAGCTGCTTTCAAATCCAATTTTGCGAAGTAGTTTGCCTTCTGTAACACTACCAATACATCTTGCATATTTGGAACAGGGTAAGCTTCCTTATTTATCGTAATGCGATAATCTCCGCATAGCCATTTACTACTGTCTGGTTTCATTATCGTTATGATAGGGGTTGCCCACGATGACTCTTTCGTAGGTGTAAGGACTCCTTTATCTACAAGATCATTTAGTTCTTTCTCTACTTTTTCTCTTATTGCAAATGACACTTTCCATGATTTACATATAATTCCCTTTGCATCTTTCATTAATTCAATATCCACTGGTCTAGTTCTAAATTCTGACAGTCCGGACATAAACAATTCTGGGTATCAGTTTTTCATAGTAGTTTCTATATGTACCTTATTTAATATTTCTATATGTATTCCCAAAGCCGCGAACCAATTTCTGCCTAATAGCGGGTTAATATCATTATTAACTACGTATAATTCAAGGGACTTATGTCTTGTGTTCAATGTCACTGGCATGGTAACTTTCCCTCGAATATGCACTATTTCTGTTTACATCTGTGACAAATACATCTGCTTTCTATAGCTTTAGCTTATAATCCCAGTCTTTTGTAATCTCCATCCAGTCTTTATTCAATATAAGTGATAAATCGGTACCGCTGTCCACTTCCATTGACATCCGTTTATTGCAAATTTGTAGTTCCATATTAGTGTTATCCAATTTTTTTCTGTTACTCTTGGTAGCATTGATAGACACTTTACGTTCCACCCTACTCCATGAATTATAATCTAATTTCTTTCTTGAAGATTCGCCTTCTTTGGAATGACAGATGGCAGCTAAGTGACCTCTCATGTTACAAATCCTACACACTTTGCCCTTATATCTGCAAACGTTTTTAAAATGTCCTAATTTTCCACAGCAGTTACATTTTAGTTGCTTACTGTGGCCATTGGAGGTTGTGATATTATTTTTTTTCTTTCATTACTAAATGCTATTTTTTCTGGGAATTTTGCTATATTATACTCTGATGCCATATTTATCATGGCCTCCTATGCAACACATTTATCCATGGCGGTTTTGTAATTTAAATCTGGATCGCTTAAAAGCACTTTCCCAAATTTGTTATCTGTCATGCCGTATAGGAACTGTTCTAATAAAGAGTCATTTATCTCCAGCCTGAATTCGCAATCCTTAGCTAATTTTCTTAATGCAAGGTCAAATCTACATATTTTTCCTGCGATAATTGCATTCTATTCCTTAGTCTGAGATGCGATATCCATTTTGAAATCTTCGGGACGAAATATGCATTTAGCCTCTCTATGAATTCCTGATAGGACAGGTCTTCTGGACGTTTTGGATCGGTAAGCCTGTTTGCTAGTTGTATCATGTCTTGTCCCGTGAAATATAAAAGAGTAGCAATTTTATAGCGGTCATCTTCGATTTTATTTATGAAGAAATGATACTCCACTTGTGTTAAATACATTTTCCAGGAGTTGCTGTTATTCACATCGAACTCGCATATTGGAGCACCTACCGCCATGTTTCTTTCAGAATTTTTTTATGCATCACTTCGCTTATGATTCAATCCTGTCATAATTGTGCCACTCTGAAAGCCTGAGGGTTTCTCTCTTTTAGAAACCAGTCAGAAAGCATAAATAACATAAGCCAACAATTTAATTTATATACAATTTTAATAAAGTATAAATATAACAAATCACTAAAATATTTACATATACGAATAAACACTTATAATCCATCGTGAATTAATGTTAGCAAAAGTTCACTAGTTATTTACAAGTTTATTATACATAGTTCTTACTTTACCATTTCCAATATGGCTTCTTCTTGGAGTCATATTTTATCCAAGGCATTTGACAAAACTGCATGAGGGAACCAGGACACAAGAGAGAGAAAACAGTTCTCCTCACTATTTATCTTTAGACACTTATCGGTCACTTCTGTCCGGGCCAAATAAACAATAGCAGCATTCTCTTTACATTTATTTATCAGGGTCATGCTATAAGCAGGTATGTAGCTTTACGTTATACATTCGTACATAGTACTCATGAAATCTTTCGATTTACAATGAGTCAATGGAAAGATCTTATAGTTAGAAATCTATTACGATAATTTAAAGTTGTAATTATAAATTTATTTAAATGCACATTGATTATGTAAGTAATATTTACTAAGGCTGTAAACCTCAGGAATATGCACGTGAAAATGCAATGGTAGGGACCTCTACAGTTTTAACCATAAGCTTACACCTTGGAAGAAAAGAGAGGAACCCAAGGAGAACCCTTCTTTATTTCAACCTACTTTCTATATGAATAGGTAAAGCTGAAGCAGTTAGATATAAGAGCCTTAGTAAATATTGTTTATGTAATCAATGTGCATTTAAATAAATTTATAATTACAAATTTAAATTATCATAATAGATTTCTAACTATAAGATCTTTCCATTACTCTTTAAAAAAAAATTTTTTTGATTTTAATTTAAAAAAAATTTGGGATTAAATTTTAAAAGTTTTAATTATTTTTTTTTTTTAACCTTTAAATTAAAAATTTTATTTGTATTAATTTGTGAATTAAAAGTTGTGGTTAAATAATTAAAGAATTATTTATTTTCTTTCCTCTTTTTAAATAAAGTGGGTGAAGTAATAAGGTGGGGTCCCTTTTTTAAGTAGTGGTTTTTTTTTAAATTTATAATTAAACTTTAAATTATCATAATAGATTTCTAACTATAAGATCTTTCCATGGACTCATAAATCGAAAGATTTCGCGAATATTAATGTGTAATAGGAATTGTGGACTTAATCAGTGAAGTATTGAATAGTTTCACGCTCTTAGATCTAACCGCTTCAGCTTCACCTATTCATATAGAAAGTAGGTTGAAGTAAAAAAGGGTTCCCCTCTTTTCTTCCAAGGTGTAAACTTGTGGTTAAGACTTGTAGAGATCCCTACCTTTGCATTTTCACACGCATATTCCTGAGGTTTACAGCCTTTACCTTTGTAAATATTACTTATGACTTTATTATAAAATAAATACAATTGCTTATACAACAAACTTTTATTGTAGCCCCCACTTATTAAATCATTAATATATTCTTCAATATTTCTTTTCCAGTCTGTCTCACATTTACACAAATATAAATTAAGATTCAAAAAACATTTAAACCATTAAGAAAGAATAAGTTCTAAGAAAAAATATAGTGTTATCATAGTTAAATGTCAGTTATTCTATTTTTAATAAGATAACTGACAAGTTTATTCCAAGATTAATAAATAGAAGAAGAAAAAGAAAGGAAGATTGCTGTACAGTCAAAATTGTCAGTTAAATTGGATATTATTACATTGTATTGAATGCATAAAAAGCATTTTAATATTATTACAACTATTAAATCACTAAACATCACATGATCACTATCTCATACTAGCACATAATTGTTATTAAACAAGGCAAAACTCTCCATACAGTAGTGCCATCATGTGTTAACCAGAGCAATCAATGGATGCCAGAAGACTTGTGCATAAAATCCCTATCTAGTGCCTACTCATCCAATATCCTCAGACTAGGGTTGCATTAGATCCTAAGATCTAGGTGCAGTGCTCTCAGATCCAAGGCTCCTCACTGACGAAGGCCACAAGCCAGAAACTAGTTTGGGGATATTGGATGAGTAGAGATAGGGATTTTATGCACAAGCCTTCTGGCATCCATTGATTGCTCTGGTTGGCACAGGGTGGCATTACTGTATGAAGAGTTTTGCCTTGTTTTATTACAACTATTATTTATTTGGAAAAGAAAATTTTAGTCTGCTTTAAAATTTACATACAGCAGACTAAAAACTCAATTTCAAGAAGATTTACATACAAATAGCACTAATAATCAAATTTGTTTTCATCTATATTAATGGGAATTCCTAATCAAAAATCATATGTAAAACATTTTTAACTGATGAAAATATTAAAATATGTAATTTTTACAATAATTGTGCTAGCATATAAAAGCGATTTACCCGCTGATGAAGAAGCTGCAAAAACCAAAACAAATAGGCCGAGTACTTTCGAGGTTTTTCTATTAATTTTTAGCATTGTTAATTAATAAATATCATAATTGATATCATGTAAGCACTACGTTTTTTGTAAAATAATTCCCAAAAATTTAGATTATATCTTGCAAGGTCAGATTTTTTGTTGTCATAATATTTCAGAACTGTATAATCCAAATCCCAGGATAAGAACTATAGTTAATCCTATTTGTATATAATAATAAACAATAATATTATTCATATTGTTTCTCTTTTTAAAAATAATAAATATGAATGTACATAAAAATAAAAAGTATTATACTAGAATTTAGTTTCTTAGTGAAACCAGTAAGTTAAAACAAACCTGTCAACAAATTAATATT
The DNA here is from genome assembly GCA_028023455.1 of Epiperipatus broadwayi. Taxonomy (NCBI): domain Eukaryota; kingdom Metazoa; phylum Onychophora; class Udeonychophora; order Euonychophora; family Peripatidae; genus Epiperipatus; species Epiperipatus broadwayi. The sequence goes on from JAQFVV010006282.1 coordinate 1,491,215, forward strand.
ATTAACATCTATGTTCTTTATTACTTTTTACAATGCTTTTTTACAACTCACTATTGATGGTTTAGATTGTCCCATAAATCTTCTTCAGAATTTCTATTTATATTTCCAAATCAAAAAGCATTGTAAAAAGTAATGAAGAATATAGATGATATTAATATAATATGAATTTGGTAATGCAATAAGAAAGATAAAGTAACAAATTATTAGTAATTTACAAATTTACCATAATATAATAATGCCACTTTTTACTCATTTTAATTGATCCTGATATTAAGAAAACATCAAAATATATAGACAGTAAAATGTCAATTAGAATACCATGAAATTGTATTAAGAAAAAAAAAGATGGCTGCTAATTTCAATAGCATATGTTTTAGATAAACCTTCATTCAATAATAAGTGTAACTTCTTATATATAAAAAAAAACAATTCCATTATTTGTTTCAAAATATGAAAGTTGTTACGCAATTCACAATCTCTAAATGGTTATTAAAAAAAATACATTAACACACATTTTTCTAAAAAAATATAAAGATATTTTAAATTTACATAATTATTTAAAAACATTTGTAAATAGCAAATTTTTGTCATTTTTTCTGTAATATTTTTTATCATTTAATTATTCTACTGTTTCGTCTCAAAATAATATATAAATGGAATAAAAATATAAGTACTTTAGACAATGTCTTGGAAGGAATAGCTCCTCCTGGAAGTGCAAATAACTTTTCCACACCACTTGTTTCTTTCCAGTGCATGAGGCGTTTGGTGGGAAGGGCTAAATCAAGAGTTGTGATGATATCACTGGTGTCTGATAGCCGTGCTTTCATTTCTTGCCCAGATATGTTTTTTATTTCATCAACAATTAATTTTCTTTTCCGTTTAGCTTTTGTCCTTTCAGTTCCTACAAACAAAATATTAAAATAAATGAAATAAATTTTGATATCTTATATTAAAACTTATTTGAACGATAAATGTGAAAATTTTATGAAGATTTTGTAATTCAAAGTAAAGCTGAATATTAATACATATTTACAAATTATTTAACAATTAAGAATATTCATTACATAAATTAAATTAAGTTCTCTAAATATTGAAAAAACAATATAAAAATCAGTAGAAAGATTTCAACAGTAAAACTTTTTGTAAAATAAGAAATTAATTAATATATTTACGTATTATTAAAAATTATTTAAATGTTTAATTTTAATTGCAATTAAATTATTACAACGCTCAATAAATTCAATAAAAGTTTTTAAAAAGTATTATTTATGGTTTCATAGAAAAATATGACATTTTTTTTAGAAACATAGAAACTATAAATATTTAATATCATAGAAACTATAAATATTTAATATCAGGAAGGACATTGCAGAGAATTTTACTGAATATAAAATCCTGTGAACAATAGATTAATATCAATTCCATTTCATTGATATCCATTCATAATGACTAATTTCCAACAAGTGAAACATATTGATCAGGCAAAAAATTTAACGCTGAAAATAAAAAGAAAATGCTATTACATACAAATTTAGAAATAAAAACAAAGAAGACAAATAACTAAAAAAATATTGTTAATCCAATTATTGATATGCTTTTAATATCCAAAAAGTTGCTTATTATTCATATGAATATCACAGAATGGAATTCATAACAATCAAATTAATTGTATTCTTAAATCTGAGTTGAAAGACTTCAGTTTAATAACAAAAAAAAAAACATGGACCAGATTACAGAAAAATCACCAATTACTTATTTTAAATTTTGAGTCAAACTAATGACACAAATAAATCTGAAATTTTTTAAAATTAAGATAGAAAAACCAGAAAAATTGAAATAGAAATCAAAAGATACAAGTATGATTATAAAGGAGGAAAAAACAAACAAACAATATTAAAAAAGATAAAAATCTTTTAAGGAATCTGAATAGAATATTTTCAAAAAGATCCAGAAAAAAATGAAGTTCAATATTATAATTATATTTGCAAAAGCATTAAAGTAAAAAAAAGTTTGAAAAAGGGCTAGCTAATTTTCAGATAATTTCTGAGATCAAAATAGTTTCAACCATAAGTAAATTTGCTCAAAAATGTTAATGGACAGATTATAACCAAAGAAACAAAAATCACCAAATGAGAACATAGTATGCACAACAGCTCCAACTACAAATAGCTCAAAATTTTTCATAAAATATCATACTTAAAAGAACCATTAATAATCTAAGATAAAATCATGTTAGTCTCGAGATAATTGCCATTAAAAGTAATAACAATATATCAAAAATTCTGCAAAATAACTGAAAGAAACAATAACAATATTGATTAAATTAATTTAGAAAACCAACAGACTATGTATGGATTGGAAAAAATCAATTTCTATTTCTACAATAAAAAAAGTTTAGGTATAATATGCAATTATTGCACAATATTTTATACCACATGCAAGTAAGATTATGCTAAAAATTTCTCAGCACTGATTACAGCATTGTATTGAAAGAGAAGTGAATCAGATAAATGCAAGTTGGTTTAAGATGGGATAATTAAAAAATTAATTGACAATTAAGAAAAGAAGACTTATAAAGCATTTCTTTTCACTATATCCAAAAGTATCTATTGATTAAAATATATTAAATTTAAACACAGAAAGTCATATATTTTATTGATAGAAAAATAATGCTTTCGATAGATGTTTTTGGAAAAGTAATTAATTAAAAGAGCTCCATCTTTCAAGTATTGTCAGCAGCTTATGAAAATATAGTGAACCCCCCCTCCAAAAAAAAGGTTAAATACAATTAAAATCATTAAGTAAAAGAAATCACACAACATATTCTTCTAAAACAAAATTTAATAGAGTATTATCTGCAAACAAATAGTGTTAATTAGTAATAAAAGTGATATCAATAATTAGTTCTACTTTGATCCAAAAATATAAAATTTTGTTGCCTATCTACTACAGTATAAATAAATACACTTAAGTATTACCTATTAGTCAAATTCCCAACCTGAAAATAAACTATCAGTATAAGAAAACATTCAAATTCTATAGTGGAATAGACATATATATAGCCAAAGAGATTACATTATTGAAACCAGTCTGGGATGTTTGCAATAACCAAATATTCAAATGAATTCTATTATAAGTCAATAATAGCATAGTGTTTATTTCTGTTATTTCAGCTATTTTGAAAAGTTTCCTATGAAGATTCGAAGTTTTGAATGATTGCAAGTCCAATTAAGTATAATCAATATATCAATCTTAAGAATAATTGTTTTTGGTATTATGGACATATCGCTCACCAATACACATTTAATGAAGCAAGGTCGGCCATTGAAGTAACCCTACTACAGAAATTCACTGTATTTTACGCACACAAATTATATTACAAGATAATTTCAGATACATAGTTTATTTATTGTTTGTTACAATTCACTATGAATTTTGTTTCTCAGATTCTACAATTCTGTTTTTGTCATAATTGGATGATTTCCCTTATACTTTTCCAATAATATTGTTTTCATTTGTTAAGTTTATTGTTCAGTATTTTCCACTTTAGGAATAAGTCCTTATAATATTCATATTATTTATTGTGATATAGAATAGTAAGTAGTTCGTTTGCAGCAGTAATTCTCTAGAACATCACTGTATTAGCATTTTGGAATTTTATTATTTGACATGAAGAAACATTTCTTATTCAGTAATTATAATTTAATCCCTCCCCCCAACACACATACACAAACACTGTTGCCAATATTTCATAGTTTACTGTTATTTAGATGTAGTACAAATGCATTCTTTTTTCCCATTAGGTTTTAAATTCAGGGATACTTTAAGTGTTCAAATATTAGAATGTCTGGATTCACCGCTGCCAAAAAAAAAAAAAAAAATCAAAGGAGGCTTTAAAGACTATATACATCAATTACCACGACGATGACTAAAAAAGTAGAATATAAATTAAAAAAAATTCAATTGGCATAAGAATTTATGAAATATATGCAGCTAACAACTATATCACTTAACTTTCTTATATATTTGCTAGGGTGATTGCATATTTTTATAAAATATAGCTTAGGGATTTGTAAATAAAAATTATATACGTAAACAAGTTATTTAAATATAAATCGCTGAAGGCTCCAACCGATTACTAATCAAAAATGTAACAAATAAAACAGGTCTTACTGACAAAAGCAAAAACCAATGCAAAAGTTTCGACTTTCGATTACATTTGCACGTAAACAATATACGTCACACTTACGGGTATTTTTTCTTTCTCTCCGCCATCTTTCAAGCTTTTACTCGTGTAAGAATTTTTTCTCTGCAATGAAAACTCGAATTTTTATAGCTTTTTTTTGTAAAGTACGTTATTAAAATTTTACAAATTTTTTTTTCTTTTTAGATTTTATCAACGTATTATCAAATTAACGGGAAAAATGGCTTCTTTCTCCGGACAACCTAATTTCGATTCTGATTCTGATATGGACTGCGACTTTCCTATTGAAGATGTCTTCGTGTCTGAGGCTTCTTCATGTTCTTCTTATTCTGCGAATTCCAGTGACTTATCAGATGATTATTCGGATGATCGAGAAGCTGTGGTTTCAAAGAAAAGAAAGAAAGGTGCAGTGAAGTCATCTGTAAGGATGGCGACTGATCCGACGCCGGGGCCTTCATCTCGACCTGATTCAGATTCGTTTCTGGGTAATGAATCATGCGTGCCAATCGGAACATTTACTAAGTCTCCAGGACTAAATTTCCCCATTACCTGTGAGTACTCAATTCCTGATCTATTTTATTTATTTTTTGATAGGAAATTGTTTGACCACATTTGTACTGAAAGCAATAGGTATGCTTCAGAGTGGAAGGCATTACCGAATTGGGTCGATCTGTCACCCGCTGAGTTGAACGCATTTTTTGGCATGGTTATTCATATTTGTACTATAGCACGCATACCAAAACTAAAATTTATTTGGTCTAAAAATGAATATGTGCGTCAACCGGTACTTGCTAGAGTTATGACCCGAGACCGATTTTTTGGAATTCTAAATAATTTGCATTTCAATAATAATAAAACCATGCCCCCAATTAATAGTAAAGAGCATGATAGGATTTATAAAATTAGGCCAATTATAGATCACTGTAACGCTAACTTCAAGGCTGTATACCAGATGCACCAAGAAGTAGCAGTTGACGAAGCAATTACCAAATTCAAGGGTCGTAACATGATGAAACAGTGTGATTCCTCAAAACCGGTAAAGCGAGGTTTCAAATGGTGGGTCTGTGCAGACAGCCATAATGGATATGTGTACCATATGGAGTTGTATACAGGCAAAGATACAACTGCTGATGCGAGCCTAAGTCTGGGAACCCGAGCAGTGCTGTCAGTGCTTTTGCCACATTTAGCTAAACACAATCATATTGTTTTTTGTGACAGATTTTTTACTAGTGTGCAATTAGCAGAAAAGCTGTCTGCAAGTAAAATCACTTGTTGTGGCACACTGAAAGCTAATAGGAAGGGTATTCCAGATAGCATCCGTGAGAAAGCCAACAATTATAAAGATATGCAGAGAGGAGACTTCTGTTCTGTATCTGACAGTGGTCTTGAGTTTCTAGTGTGGATGGATAACACGCCAGTTATTATGCTCAATAATGCTTATCCACCATCTAGAAGTGGTACTGCTATTAGAACACACAAGGATGGTACACGTCATACATATCCATGTCCCAATGCTATCAAAAAATACAACTGCTTCATGGGTGGGGTAGGTTTAGCAAACCAGAAGCGAACTGTGTACGGCTGGGATAGGAAGTCTAAGCGTTGGCCTATGCGCTTATTCTGGCATTGTTTTGATACAGCTATCACTAATTCCTACATTATATACAAACTATACATGGCCCAAAAGAAAATGCGGCCTAAATCACACTTGGAATATAGAATAGCTTTATCAGCCAGCCTTATTGGTGACTTCACAACCAGAAAAATGAAGCCTTCTGTCACACACCATCTTCAGTCTCCGTTTGCGTGCCATAAAATTGCTGATCTGCGCAGTCATAACAAGCCCTTCCATAGAAGGTGCATTGTATGTCTCAAAAACAAAGCCAGACATGAATCTTACTTTGGCTGCGTGGAATGTGGATGCATCCCCCTGTGTAGGAGTGAAGAGAGAGGCTGCTTTGCTGCTTACCATGCCAGAAGCAGCACAAGTACATTGCTTACGTAAATCTTCTATCCTACACAGTCACAACACCCATGGCACACATACAGGCTCAGAATCATATCAATGCTGGTTTTCCCTTAGGTAAGATATAACATGATTTTATTTATATTGCTGTTTATTAGTTTGATGAATATAATAACACTATATATTTTGTTGTAATTTTGTAGTCACATGATTCAGCTCTCGTAACTCAAGCCACCCTGCTTTATATGTTGACAAAGAACCATATCTCCACTTGGTTCTGCAATAGGTAAGATATATCATGATTTTATTTATATTATTGTACATTTGTTGCAATTTTGTAATTCTTGATTTTTTTCAGTTTTAGGTGAGACAATTTCAACTTTACTTCAAGGTCTCTCATTACTTATGGTTTATAGTATGTATCTTCAATGTTATTTTTTTCTTGATTTGCTTTATGTATTTATATTTTCAAGAATTTGAAAAGATGTTCAACTTCCCTCAATTCATCCACTCTACCTTATACAACTGATATACATAACTACATATGTGAAAAGGATAAATGACTCCCAATGCTGAATCAATCATCAGTTGGTCCACATCATCACTGTTATTTTTCTCTTTATTTTCTTCATGTATTTATATTTTCAAGAACTTGAAAAGACTTTGAATTTCCCTCAATCCATCCATTCTACCTTATACAACTGATATACATGACCACATGTGAAAAGGATAAGTGACTCCCAATGCTGAATCAACAATCATCATCTCCCACTCATATATAATCATTGCTTATAATTCCTTTGGCTTATTTATTTTGTTAATTTATTTACTATGCTTTTATTCATTTTATTGTAGATAACTTTTTAATTATGTGATATCATACTTTGTTATTATGCTTTGCTATAAAATAATACATAATTTAACTCACCCCCCCCCCCCCTGAACTTTTTAATTATTTGATATACTTTGTTATTATGCTTTGCTATAAAATAATACATAATTAACCCCCCCCCCCCGATTTTTCAATAATATAGTAATTTTTTTTTACCCCCATAACTTACACTTTACTAAAATTATTACTGTTATTTTTTTTTTGACCTCACTAAAACCTAGCATTTCTAATAGATATCCTGCATGGAAGGCCTAGGAGATACACTGCTTGCAAAAGTGAAACATATAGGCTTGGAAGTAAACAAACTAAATAGAAATTGTCTCCTGCCACAGTACACCAACAAAATGTAACTCAGGTAGGTCATGTTATATATCATTTTTTTCTGCATTTTATAACAAATGTGATAAAGCTGTTTATGAAATTGTGATTTTAAGTTATACCTTTCAAAAATGAGAATTTGTGAACCAATGTAAAAATAAACATGTTTAAATATTGTAAAAAATCTCCTTTTTTTAATTATTTTTTTTTTGGTAATGACTATTTTATCAGCTTTATTACATTCTTTCATATTTGCACTTTCAAAAAATGTATATATATTTATTGTAATAAATTAGAAATTTCATTTAAAATTATATGTCCTGTAATTTTTAAAAAAATTCAAAATGGCCGCTCAGGATTCAAAGAGTTAAATGTAAGAGGTTTTATACATCCATCATCAAGGATATCATTAAATTATAAATTGTATGGATTTAAATGTTTTTTTGAATCATAATTTATATTTGTATAAATGTGAGGTAGATAGGAAAAGAAATATTGAAGAATATATTAATGATTTAATAATTGTGGGCTACAATAAAAGTTTATTGTATAGTCAATTGAATTTATTTTATAATAAGGTCAGATTTAAACAAAATATGGAGGTAAAAATGAAATCAAAAGAAATGGATTTCTTTCACATTTGTGGCTTCTATAAATATGAAATTGAGAGAAATACTTGGTAAAGATTATAGTGTTTGTCTTAGATCACCCTTATGCTTAAATAAGTTGGAAAATAATTTAAAAGATATAGTTTGGATAGTGAATATAAATATGGAATTGTATATTCAGTTATGTGCCATGATTCTGGTTGTAATGCTATTTATTATGGGAAAATGAAAGCTAATATGTCAACAAGATTGCGGCAACATGTTTATCAATATAGGAAATCTAAAATGTAATTTCGGGTTAATTCAGCATTTTTTAATCATGAGAATTAGTGGGCATAAATGTTTTCTTCAAATGATTAGTGCTATTTATAATGAGCCTAATAATAGGAACAGTAAGTTAAAAGAGGCTTCTTTATTGCTAAGTTTAATGACGTCATTAATTAACGTAATATGAGTGTCCCATTGAGCTTGCACTGGAATATTAATCATTCAGTTTAAATTGATCACCATGAATCTGGTATACAGTACCGAAAGCACTTGGTGAATAAGAATTTATTTGTTATTTAAAATTTTTTTAGAATGTGTAATATTTTTATATGTATTGCATATCTAAATAGAATAAAAAATTTGGAGACATTTTGAATGTAAAAGATATCTTCCTTCTCTTTTTCCAATCAAATATTTCTCAATTCTTCAAATGAACTTTTCATTCACTCTTAGAAATTTCCAGAATAATCCTTTAATGAAAGATTAACAGAAATGTAAACAAAAGTGTTAGGAAAAATATTTTCTTACTTTAACAGTGAAGTAATATATTTCTTAGATAGGTTAAATGAACCAAATTTTCAAATGATAATAGGGGTGAAGTTTTTAGATCATTATTAAAAGATGTAACTTATAAAATGTTATTTTTGTTGCATTGCTAATATACTCTGTAGGTGTTTATTTTTCAAAATTTGCAGAGTGAAAACTGAAAATATTAAGTTCCAAAATATATTTTTTCTTTATATGTTAAATTACAAGTACATTAATTAATTAATTATAAATTGTAATTTCAGACAATATTTATTCGAAATTTTAAATTGAGCATTAAATAATTTTGAATAAGTTGTGAATGCGTTTGTTAAGTCAAAACTTGTAGGATGTGATAATATGTTGCACTATGTCCATATCTATCGTTAAATGTTGGATGTCAAACTTTTCAAATACAAACAATTTGTTAGCAATAACACAAATAGACATCACAGGTTAGTAATTATATAATGTTTCAAGTAGTAATATTTTCCACATATCTTCAAGTGTTGCTAAGCTAACCAGCAGCAACATCATTAGATTCTTGAATACTGAATTTTAAGGCAATGCTATAACAAACTAAGCTATTCTATCAAACAATAATCAATAGAAATTTCATATACATGTCTGATTCATTCAAGTTTTTTAAATACTTTTTTTTATGAGAGATGTTAATTAGAGACTTCCAAGTATAATGTGTTGTTACATTGATTTGATTTATAAAATTATTTGCCATTGTCACATATGAGCAGCTACTTGGAATTTTCTTCTTTGCATCTTTTTTTCTCTGGCTAATATTTTTATATTTTCCACATTGAGCATATATTCATCAGTACATACATGGTCGTTACTGTAAATACATTTGTTTTTTTCTTTTTAATTATTAGTTTGTTTTCTGTCAATTACTGTTCAACAGGGTAACAGGTCCGACCAATTTACTTCCTTCCACATTCACATGGTATTACATAAATGCAATTTTGTTTTTCAGCATTTCTAGTTTAGACTTTGTAAAAATTAGAATTTCTCAAAGTGTGATTTGGCTTTGGAAGGCTGTTCTAATGTTATGTTGACTGCAGATTTAATTTGTCTGCCATTCTTGATATGTATGGATACACTACAGTACCAATAAATGGTTTTCTGTTTGGTGTCTCTATTTGTTGTCTATTAAAGGTTTTCTTGATGGTAGATGGTAAATTATTATTCTTCATGAGAGTTTGTTCTATAATCTTTTTATTTTTCAAATCTCTGGTTTCCAATCAAATGTCCTTTGCTCTGCTCCATAGTTATATTATAATTTCATGTTTCATGGTATGATTGGATGTATATGCTATATACTTGTTAATGTGTGTTGGTTTCCTATAAGCTGTTATTTTTACTTTGCCTTGAAGAAGTCTTATCACAAGAACATATAAGAATGCCAATTTTAGTTCTCATTTTGATTCCACTATGAATTTAATTAACAGAGATATATTGTTACTATGCATCCAGAATGACTGTAATCATGCTTTACCATGCGACCATATCACAAATAAATCATCAACCTAGTGAAGCCACACTTTAAATGGAAATGAATAGTATTTATGGCTGTGCTTTTAAGTTCTTTCATGCTAAGCAAGAGTAAGTGGTGAGCTGATGGGTATCCCTTGATTTTGCTGGAAAAATTCTGAGTTATATTGAAAGTACATTATTGTTATGTAGAAGGTTAATAGTTCCATTATACTATCAATAGGTGGAGTTGTTCTGGTTTGTAGATTATTATCACCATATAACTTTTTCATTTCAATAAACAATGCTTCATCACATGGAACATTTGTAAATAAACTTTCCATATCAAAGCTTGTCAATATATAGGTTCCTTCCACTTTCATGTCTGATTAATTTTACAAAGTGTTTTGAATCTGGGACAAAGGACTATCCTGTATACCAATGGACTAAGAATTTTGAGAAGAAATCTTGACAAATTTTGACATGATAAATTTCTAAAACTAACAATAGGTCTTAATGGAACATTGTCTATATGGATTTTTAGTAGAACATAAAGATGAGAAATTTTGCTGAAATACAAAGTTAAATTCCTTTTTTCTGAATCACTGAAATACCTGTAATGCTTGAGTAATGTTGGAATTAGCTTGCTTGCCACGTTTTTGTATTAGCCTTCTGTGAGAAGGTTTTGTATTTTTTTATCATAATTGATTTTATCTATTACAACCTTAAGTGTTACCATTGTCATCTGGTAAAAGGATTATAGATGTATTTTGTTTGAGACATTTAATAGCTTTCCTCTGGATGTTTGATGTCCACTTTTGATATCTCTCAAGTATTCTTCTGCTGCTTTTTCTAGAGACAATTTTTGGGTGACATTCTCAGTCACTCCATTATATCTAATAATGGGATAGTAAATGGTATTATGGTGAAGTTTAAATGTTTTCCAAGAATAGATAATTCAGTATCTGTAAGGTGTTTAGAGCTAAGATTTTTAACTGGTAAAGTTGGAAGATGTTTTGTTACAGTAAAAACATTGCAGTGCCCTTGTAGATTTACAAACTTCTGATATTCCTTTATCCTTTCACATAATTTAGAATACAATCTTTTCACTACTTGACAAATTCTTGAGAAGTCTTCATCTGTAAGTTTATTTTTAAAAAAACATTCCAAGATAATGTTAAATTGAGAAAAATATCAAAATTCCACAGTACTGATTAGATTATATAGTGATGCCAAGATGATTAACATTGAGAGAGAGTATGAAAATGGTGACTCCATTTCTTCAAATTTTTGTAACAGGTTTATAAGAAGTATTTTGTGGATTAAAATGGAAAACTAAGAGAGTAAAAATAAATGGAGATCATTTAAGTCATCTAGATTTTGAAAATGCTGTTATTGTATTTGTAAATAAAGCTTCAGATTTTACAGAAAATGTAAAAGTTATCACATTAAAAATATTAAAGTAATGTTAAATGTACTTTTAAAAATAAAAAAAGATTGATAATGGTAAATTAAAATAAAGTTAACAACTACAATTACTTGATCATATTATTAATACAGATGGAAACGATAGATAATATTAATCATAGAAGTAAGTTTGGGTAGAGTAGTTTTGGTAAAATAATTTAATATTAAAAGAAATATGCCTATGTGTTTGAAAAGGTTTTTTAATATATGTGTTTTATGGATGTAAAACTTTGATATGTAATAGAGACTTCAGACCACTCAATGAAGTATAGAGAGATGTATATTAGAGAGTAATAAATATGGATTGACAACAAAATACATAGATAAGAGAACAAACAGGTCTTACTGATATCATTAATATAATTAAAAAACTGAAGTGAAGCTGGGTTGGACATATTTCTGGAAGAAATAATAGTCAATGAGTAATTGAAATCTTAAATGGAATTGTAAGACTTGTATTAAATCTAGAAAATAGACCACATATGAGACTGATGGAAGAATAAAAAAAGTTTTAATCAATAAGTTTTTCCCAAAGTGTGTTAGAGATTCATTTTATAGCTCTGTCGTAAATTGTAATACTGAATTTTAAATTTTCAGTTTATAGTTTATTTCCTTTTTTTTCATATGTCATAGCTTCGGCCGGGAGGCAAACCCACAACCGTCTGCAACCAACTACTTGCTTGCAAGGCAGCTGCAACGACCTTGGCTAACAACGCTTGACAGTTAATCATTCCAAAAATATAAAAATCTTTTGTGATTGATTTTATAGTTTTTGTTTTAAGCCAACGTAAAAAACTGAGGGGAAAAAAAACAACAATTCACCGTATTTTAAAATAGTAGAAGTAATGATACTGAATACTTTTTAACATAAAGTGTTTTTTTTATGTGAAATGAATCATTTAATTAACAGTATAAAACCCAGACTTTTAAAACATTAATCCATTGATTTATATATTATTTCTTTTTAATAGCTAACTAAATGTTTATTTTTAATGCATTCATAGAAATATGTAGTAAATGAAGAGTTTTTTAAACAAGTGAATAGATACTTTTTGTAACTAACACCATTTTATTATAGTCATAAATAATTTATTGATTCTATGGACTTTTTTCAAATTTATTTTTAACACAATGTGATGTTTTTTTTGTTATTAATACAATGTATAAAAATGAAATAATTGTACAGTTAATTAAGTCTTATAAAATAATTGGAGACACATTATATGCTTCCCCCTTCCAATATTATATTAAACTTAATTTAATTGTACTTTCAAAATTAATTTATCAATATCTGATAGTTATGACTTACGATTAGAGCGACTGCATAAGGTGCTGTTTGGGTGTCAACACACAAGTATTCAGGGTAGGGGGCCAAAAGCAATGATTTTTGTTACCGTTGCAAGGTGGCGCTATTCACCAAGCGTAATCAAAGGAACCTTACACTAGCTTGAAAATGCATATCTCTCTCGTAACTTTAAATCTAAAATTGATTTAAATTACACATAAATGTAAGTTTTTCAATTAAAAAAAATGCTAGGCTATGTATCAGAATAGAATTCGTATATGACAATAACCGTAAGAAAATGGAAATAACCTAAATTGAAAAGAAATTATTGCCAACAATTAGAAATTCAAGAACAAAAAATCAACAGCTCATAGTCATGACATTAATTCTGCTATTAATAAAGACTATTGGAAAAATATAATACCAATAGCATAGAAAAAAATATCTTTGATGATAAGAATAAAAAAAAAATATAAAAAAATGAGTACTGATACTAAGGAATGAAACAACAAATAATATGTTTAGAGTTAAGATATGTACCATGTAGAATCACTTAGAATAAAAAACGCTAAGTGATTTTGCAGCTATGCAATATAAATTTTTAATTTTAGTAATTTTTCTGATATTTTATTTAATTAAAAAATGGTATAGTCTATTTACAAAGAGAATTTCATTTTTACATAGCTGGCTCTTAGATAACCAATTATATTATTCAATTAATAATTGTCTAATTATTCTTAGCTGTAGGAACAACAATCATAACGATGATGATGTTGATGATAATAATTCAATTCACTTTATTTACTGTACAAAACTATAACATTAAGCCAATTATAGAATTGCACCATAATTAATATACAATAAGGCAAATAAGTATAATTTCAAAGAAACTAAGCCATATGTAACATGACCTAATAAGCAAGTATAAATATCCAAATTATGAATATGTCTATATCCAAGATTTCCAGATGATGATAGAGCCATTTGACAAAATCATATCTTTCCAGTCCATATACCTCAAGGCCACACTGATCTCCATATACAGTAAAACTGATTTTAAACTAAGACTACACATTAATCTAGATCTAGGAGCAGTGCTCTCAGATCCAAGACTCCTCACTGATGAAGGCCACAAGCCGGAAACTAGTCTGGGGATATTGGATGAGTAGGCACTAGATGATGATTTTATGCACAAGCCTTCTGGCAACCATTGATTACTCTAGCTTGCACTGAGTGGCAATACATGTAGAGAATTCTACCTGTATTAATAACAGTTAAGAGCAATCATAAGAAATGGTATCATGTGATGTTTATTGGCTTAAAAATGCAAAATTCTACAAAAGTGATGACTTGTGAGTTTCAGGATATGAACATTTTCATATCAATCATAGGTACAATTTCCTTTGTATTTTGCAGGACATAAAAAATTTCAGTTTGCCTCAGTGATTGTAGGAAACATTTTTTTGCTTTTATTTTTTATCGGAATAAATGTATTTTGCTAAAAGTTTGGTTGTTGCAACATCATTTCTTGCAAAAAAAACCCCCATAAATACATGTTCATTTATTTCCAGTAAATAAAATTATAGTTTCCACTTTGTATGAAATGAGGCCAAATAACTCAATTCGATTCAAAACATAAAAACATTTTATTTCCATAAAGTTAAAAGTTGCCATTTTGTGCTAAATAAAGTTACTTGTCATTATTTATCAAAATTGATGGATTAAGTTTGTCAGAAGATCCCATGCAGATGTTATTTTATGAGATTACAAGATCAGAAAGTAATCTTTAGACTAATACATATGTGAAATCTCACCACTGGACTAATATGTAATTACTTCCTTAAGTTTAATGGTTGGTGTATGTATGCTTAAAGTGTTGGGAGATCTTTACTTATTCTTTCACCTGAAGTAATTATAATCTTTTCTTTCTTATTTATAATCTCCCTCTTTTGTTCATTTTATTGTTTTTGATCAGGTCACTATTTCCGATTAGCTAACAAAATATATCCCCCCCCCTCCCGTTTCTTAGAATGACTTATTATAAACGTCCTGCGCTAACTTTATTTCCAATATATATCTTATATGGACAGTAATTCCAGTAACAGTTGTTACTATTTTAAAATCTTATAGAACATTTTACATCAAACCCCCCCCCCCCAAATTAAAATATACTCTTATCTATTAGTACATTACTAATATAAATAGGAAGTATTGATTATTTTAAATAACTCACTTTTATTAGGATGGTAAGAATTTTAAAAGTTATTCAAAACATATAAATGGTTTTCTTTATAAAATTTATGTATTAATAAGAAAATTCTATCTTGAATTATACTTTGGTAATAGAAAAAAAGAGTTAATTTTATCTGCTCAAAAAATTCCAGATGTTTACTAATTGGACAAAGAAAATTCAATATCTTAATTTAGAAATATGAAATTTTAAAAGTTTTAAATTTTTTTTTTTTAATAAATCTCCACTTTATGTATTTCGAACAAATTATCAATATTTTTTTATATAATGCTATATATTTCATATATTCTATATAACTTCTTTTACAGTAGCAGTAACAATAATAAAACTAATAAAAGATTTTATAAATTTAAAAAAGAAAACAAAAAATAATATCTATAAATATATATCAATAAATACACCAAACATCTTTTTAAAACTTGTTTTTTTATATATGGCTATTATAAAAATAAAATAATACTTCAACATTTAGACTATTTTATAATACAATCTTTTTCAAGGAACACTAAAAAATACAAATCTATAACAATAAATATAAAATATCACATATTCCAAACAAAACCAAAAATATTAAAAAATACTAAAAAATTATGTTTACCTCAACACCTTTTTTATTACAACAATCTCACAACTTTATCAATTTTTTTACATTTATATACCCATCCAAAAAATGCGTTGTTAACCGAGAGATTATCGCAGCCGCCTTGCAAGCAAGTAGTTGGTTGCAGACGGTTGTGGGTTCGCGTCCCGGGCCGATGCTATGACATATGGAAAAAAACCTCACATGTAATTAACAAATCAATCTTTTTTTCTTTTCTATTAACATTCAATAAAAAACAAGTTTTAAAAAGAAGTTTGGTGTATTCATTTATATATATGAAAAATTATGAAGTATTTTGAAAAGAAAAACTGTGTCGTCAAGCGTTGGTGGCCAAGTGGTCAGCACAGCTGCCTTACAAGCAGTTGTCCCGGGTTCGCTTCCCGGTCTATGCTTTGACACATGAAAAAAAACCTGTAGATGATATTTTAAAATTCGTTAATATCTATAAATGTAAAGATAATTTATATAAAAAAAAATTGTTTGATTTTTAAACTCAACTTTTAAATTTCTTATTAAAAAATTTCAAAAAGCTTAAATTCTATTAGTTTTTAGATTAGTTAAATGTTTATGAAACACATACTTTCTATTATAATCTAAAAAAAACTTTATGAATCAAGACAAATCTCTGAAATAATTTAGAAGACATTTCATCACTTAAAGACATCTGAGATAATTCAGAAGACATTGCTGTAACTAAACGTCTTTTACCACAGATGGAAAAGTTATTTAAGAATAAATATTTGGAGTGTATATAGAATTTTAAAGCTAAATTACCACTATTATTTTTAATCATTCCACTACAAAATGGATTCTCCAATTTAATTAATTTCTTCTGATCCTTAATTTCTCTTTTCCTTATCACAGTGACAAAGTTCTTTACTTTTTCTATTTATCTTGCATGTAATTTCTTTCTAGTTTTTTTGCAATATAATGAGACTATTTTAAACAGCTATCATTCATGTATTGTCATCTCTTCTAGCAGTATGCCTAACCCATTTCCATTTTGCTCTCCTAATAATTTCAGTAATGTCAATGATGCTTATTTGTTCTCTCATCAATGAATTTTATTTTCACTCTCTTCTTATTGCACCTAATATAAATTTTTCAATTCTTTACAGAGTGGTACTAAAGTCCTTATTATTTTTCTGTAAAGTATCCAAGTCTGAGATTTATAAGAAAATATTGGTAAAACACACATATTTAAAACCATCTTCTTTAAACACATAAATATATTTCTTTTAATACTGTTATTTCTACCAAAAGCATTATATCCAAAATTAATTGTACAATCAATTTTATCTATGATATTTTCATCTGTATTAATAATCTGCCCAAAATATTTGTGGTTGTTAATTTCTTCTAATTCATGATTATTGATCTTTATCTGTTAAATATTACTTTAATCTTTTTAGATGTCTGCCCATTCCTGGGTCAGATTGACCTTAGGTCAACATGGGTGTGACAAGAATCTCGGCCTCAGGGTGGCCTTTGAGTGTTTCATCATCAGATTTTCAATTGGATGGACGGTTGAAGAGTTGGAATTTGAAGTAGATTGAAGCCTGTCCATTAAAGTATAAGGATTGACTATCTTAATATATATTTCTGAGCACTTATAGCATATATATGTAGAGATGGTAATCTGAACCAACTGATGATTGCTGGTTTAGCATGAAATATGTATGTTGGTGATTATTTATCTTTTCAACATATATGTGTTCAAGTGTATCAGTGTTATGAGATAGTGTGGAGAGTGATGGGGCATGTGAAAGTCTGTGCTCACATACCCTATATATTTAATCGTTTTAGTTTTAAATCTACTTTTTTATTTTCATCTTATAACTCTAGCAACATTTCCTAAAGTTCTGAAGCATTATTTGCAAAACAACCACATCACCTGCAAAATGTAGATGACTTCAATAATATCCATTTACTTTTACTCCCTTAGCTTTCAATTTTAATTCATAAAATAATTATTGTAAAACGTTTATAAAAAGTTTTGGAAATATGGAGTTGCCCTATCATATACAATTAATTATTAATATTTTTAGTGTTACATATAATCTAATCACTACTACTGCATCTTGATAAATATTTTTCAGAATATAACAATATTCTCAGTCTATATTTTGAGAATTTAAAGCCTTAATCATTACGAAAATATTTATAGAATCAAAGGCTTGTTTATAATCTACAAATCCAAAGCACAATGTCCATTCATATTCATTGCATCCTTTCTATAACTTCTGTCCATATTTGGATGTGATGAACTATGCTTGTTCCTTTGATTGGTTAGAATCAATAATTCACTGTAGAAGAATGGTAATTATCTTGGCACAACTTTTATATATGTAATAAAAAAATATTTGCTATTGATTTAAAATATTTTTGAATCCTAAAAAAAAAAAAGTAGAAAATATAGCCTTAAGATATTTTCAAATTATTAAAGTAGATAATAATCATCATTGTTAATTTTTTTCCATAAAACAATTACAAAGTTAACTTTTTAACAAGAAATCGTGGATTTACTTCAATTGATGGCCTTATGTCGCAGAGATGAAGACACGATTGAACACATTTTTGGTGTATGCAGTTATTTGCAAGTCTGTAGAACATTTATTAGGTTAATTTATAAATCTAAAGACTCATTGATACCTGCATTGATACAAGGAATTAAAGCGGGAGTTTTTGCTGATATTAGAAGTGCCACTTTTTTAATATATAGTTTATGGATAACTCGATGTGATATTCTCTTCCATTCCAATTGTACAGATCCTCTGAAGATTCTAATTAGGAAAATCAGTACGATAAAAGAAAGAGACAATCGAATTTCACCACAAGATTTATTCAATAGCGCATGGGATCTTGACATTTAAAGACCAGGTTGGATATTATCAATTACCTTTTTTTGGAAAAATATATATATATAAAATTGAACTTTTATTCTACATTTTTTATTTAATACTTAACACTTGGCAGAATCTGCCTATTGAACTTTAATTTGCCAATTGATTTTATCATACAATACTCTTTTCTTCATAGCGTAAGCATGTGTTTTAAAGACCTACAGAGGTCCCTAGTGACGATTTTTTCAGACGCTCATTGCTAAGGTTTACAGCCTTGTTAAAACTATTACTGAAATAATAGTGAGCGTTTAATAAATTTATAATTACATACAATACTATGTATTTATTTATTTTTATTTTTTTCTGGATTAAGAAAGTTTTTTTTTTTTGATAAAAAAAAAAAATCCAAATGTAATCTATGTTGTAAAAAATGTTAATTGTACCATGAAAATGCTTTTCTTAAATATTAATTTATTTAAAGCTAAATATTATTTTATTAAAAGTTAATTGATTAAAAGATATTATAGATCTGCTTTACTTTTAAAAAGCTGTATATCCTAATCTGAATGGGTTGCGAAGATATCAACAAAATAAGTTGCTAATTTAGATTAATCATTCTTTTATTACTAATGTTTTGTCAATAGAATATATATATGAAATATAAATACTTTATTAGGAATTACTATACAGAAAAAGAATCGGAATTAAAACCAATTCTTTTTTTATGTTGCACTTCAAGTATACAATAGTCAAATATGTTTAAAAATACATATATACAAGCAACAAAGATTACAAATTATAAAATTATTATATAAAAGCCTTTTTCGGCAAATTATGTTTTTTTGCCCTTTTCAATATGTCTCCACGATTTAAAGCACATACAGCGACATCTATATCAATACATGAGAGAAGACAGATAAACAAATGGATATCTGACACGATCTATTATGTGATTTTTTTCCCTCAATTCTACTACAAAATTACTCTGTTATATATATTGAATGGATATATATCCACATATATTAATTAATTAACTATCCATTCTTTATCCATTAACCACTTATTATTTAACTTAATGGATGTTTTGTATATATTCATACAGTTGTTTTTATTATACATGATGTAGTTTGTTTCATATATTTTACGCCTATTAACATTTTTAATATAATCAAGAATACTTATATTATCAATACAATTTATTTTATGTCCGTACTGCAAATAATGAACATATAACGCAGATCTATCATCTTTCCTAGCAATAGCATCAATGTGTTCTTTGGCTCTTTCTCCCAATTGCTTTGATGTCTGGCCATAGTAAATCATATTACAAAAATTACATCTAATTTTATAAACCATTCCTCTCTTATATTTTATATCATCTTTCATCCTACAATTAGTTATCAATTTATCCAAATTTTTGCTATTAGCCCATCCCACGTTAATGTTTTTATCTATATAATTTTTACTTTTTTTATTTAATATATTATATACACTAGGCAAATATGAAATTTTTATCCACTTCTTTTGTTTATTAGTCCTACATCTATTATTATTCGTGCTATTTACTCCATGTTGTGAAAATATATTGTCAATACTACGCGCTGCATATCCATATCCCATATATGTTTGTTTAAATTTATCCTTCTGTAACAGCAATATTTCTATCTCTATTAAATCTATCGTTCTTATATTTAAAATTCTTAATTACACTCATCTTTTGTATCCATGGTTGTTTTGAATCAATTAATATAATTTTTCTTAATTTATAATCTTTAATAAAATGCTTAATTATAATATCATTATTTTGATTTAAAATAATTTCAATATCTAAATACCTTATTCCATTATCAAAATAATGATATTATAATTAAGCATTTTATTAAAGATTATAAATTAAGGAAAATTATATCAATTGATTCAAAACAACCATGGATACAAAAGATGAGTGTAATTAAGAATTTTAAATATAAGAACGATAGATTTAATACAGATAGAAATATTGCTATGTTACAGAAGGATAAATTTAAACAAACATACATGGGATATGGATATGCAGCGCGTAGTATTGACAATATATTTTCACAACATGGAGTAAATAGCACGAATAATAATAGATGTAGGACTAATAAACAAAAGAAGTGGATAAAAATTTCATATTTGCCTAGTGTATATAATATATTAAATAAAAAAAGTAAAAATTATATAGATAAAAACATTAACATGGGATGGACTAATAGCAAAAATTTGGATAAATTGATAACTAATTGTAGGATGAAAGATGATATAAAATATAAGAGAGGAATGGTTTATAAAATTAGATGTAATTTTTGTAATATGATTTACTATGGCCAGACATCAAAACAATTGGGAGCAAGAGCTAAAGAACACAATGATGCTATTGCTAGGAAAGATGATAGATCTGCGTTATATGTTCATTATTTGCAGTATGGACATAAAATAAATTGTATTGATAATATAAGTGTTCTTGATTATATTAAAAATGTTAATAGGCGTAAAATATATGAAACAAACTACATCATGTATAATAAAAACAACTGTATGAATATATACAAAACATCCATTAAGTTAAATAATAAGTGGTTAATGGATAAAGAATGGATAGTTAATTAATTAATATATGTGGATAAATATCCATTCAATATATATAACAGAGTAATTTTGTAGTAGAATTGAGGAAAAAAATCACATAATAGATCGTGTCAGATATCCATTTGTTTATCTGTCTTCTCTCATGTATTGATATAGATGTCGCTGTATGTGCTTTAAATCGTGGAGACATATTGAAAAGGGCAAAAAAAAAACATAATTTGCCGAAAAAGGCTTTTATATAATAATTTTATAATTTGTAATCTTTGTTGCTTGTATATATGTATTTTTTTAAACATATTTGACTATTTTATTAGGAATATAATTATTAAAAGAAATAACATTATAGAAATATTCCTAAGAATAGTTTAGACTCTTAAAAAGTTTCCCAATTTTTATTAGAAAGGACAAGGATTTTGTCAGACTATACAGACATTTTTCATTTCAAAAATATTAATAACATTAAGCAGAATTATAATTGGTTTTAAATCAGTTTTCCACTGATTCATAAGAAGTTTTCTAATTTTTTTTTTCTTTTTATTCAAAATGCTTAAATATAAAAATAATATTTTTCAGCTAGCATGGGAAATTTTACTATAATTTTTACAAGTACTACCTCTAACACTCTTAATGAATTTATATGTATGTTCTATTTCTTTATTATTTCTGACTTGCCACTAAACTATTAATCCCACTCTTATCTTTATAAAGTCATAATCTTTTTTCTCAAAATATGACTTATTAACATAATATTAATCTTTGAATTTACATGTTATATCTAGTGATATACAAGATTCAAACTATGATTTACAATGCAGAACTTGATTTAGCGAGTGTATAGAAAAATCTTAAATTGTATATGCATATATCTTGCCATTCCTAGCTTCTCTCATAGTTTACTAAGTAACCCCTCCGTAATGGCGACTAGATAGATCACAACTACTAAAAATCACATCATCTCCACCATCCAGAAGATGAGAAAGTGAAAACCCATACTAATCCCCACAGACCCCCACGTCCCAGTCACCCCTCTAAGGACTAGGAATCAGGCCTCGGGGATATGTCCAAAGCTCAGACACTTTCATCCAATACCCTTACTAATCCCCACAGCACCCTGATCCCCATCAAAACCAGGCTTGTGAGACCTTCCAAGCACCAGACCCTGCCATCTAGATGGCAGAGATGAGTGACACAGCAGCCCTGATCTAAAGTTTAAACCATAGTAGAACTCTTTGGCCTGAGTCACCCAAGCATGAAACTTTCTCGTCTTCACAGCCAAGACATGAAACACTGCAGCACTAATCAAAAATTTAAATCTTATATGCTTACATCATATGCCATCTACAGATTATCACATAGAGAACAAAGAGATCAAAACCACAATGCATCACATCATCTCCACTGCCCCAAAGCTGAGAAAGATGAAACCCATACTAATCCCCATAGCACTCACATCCCAGCCCCCCCATAAGACCTAGTGTCCAGACCCCAGGAACCTTCCCAAGTTCCAGATTCTCTCATCTGAAGCCCATAATAGAACCCAATACATCCACATCCCAGCCCCCCTCCAAGACCAGGAAGCAAGCCCTGGGAGTTTTCCAAGCAGCAGACTCAGTCCTCAAGACCGCAGAGATGAGTGACACAGCAGCCCTAATCCAATGTTCAAATCATAATTGAACTCTTTGGGAATTTGAGTTTTGTCCATCATGTTTCAGTGTCCAGACAACTTATAAAAAACTAGAAGCACTGGTAGATATTAAATGATAAAACTAGAAGCACAATCCATATGATGAGCAATAACTGTTAACAATCCAATGTCATAATAATGGCTAAATTCAAAATCAAAGTGCAAATCTCCAGGATTTCCAATGCCTTGCATAAAAAATTTCTCATTACTTTCCAAAATCAAGAACTTTAATATGTCTTGCATTATGTGTTATACCATAATCTAATTCTAGATCTATAGAGCAATCAAAAGATGTACACAGAGTAAAGTATCCATTAAAATTGCATACTGAATAGTGTCCATCATGTTTCAGCATCCTGATAACCTATGAAAACCAGAAGCACACCCATATAATCAAATGTTAAAAATTATTGATGATTTGTACAGTTCAGCATTCAAAATAAAAAAAAAAACGTTTAATATAGAATGTATGGTTGAATAATCAAGCAACACTTGAAATCAAATGTTCGGATAGTCTAAAACAATACACTATAGTAGAAAAAATTGTTTTTCACAAGTCAAATCTCAGATCTAAAATGCAAGCACAAAACCGCAATGAATAACGTTACCATTTTTAACAAATGAATGAGCCATCCAAATCTGGTTAAAGAGACATAGTCAGTGATCCAACATCAAATGCATAGATAAAAGATAAAGCAACACTTGAAATAAAAATCAGGTATAGTGAAAAACAATTGTGGAAAAATTCTTTCTTTAAAATTAAAATCTCAGGTTTAAAATGCAAGCATTAAAGTCTAAATGAATAACGCTACTATTGCTAACAAATAAATGAGCTATCCAATTCTGGTAATGATCCCCAAAGCACCATTTTCCAACACATAAAAACTAGGTTATCGGCCCCCAGGGATCCTCCCAAAAATCAGATACTCTCACTCAGTCAGCAAAGCTGCCTTGAATCAAAATATTTCCTGAAAATTAAGTCTTTCAATAGAAATCTCCAGAAATTTACATGGCTTTTAACAGCTCTTTAAAGAAAAGTTTTAATCATGCTTGCTTGTTGTCTAATGCACCATAATTCTTTTAGAGAAAAAAAATTCTCTAAAATATAATTTAGGTAACTAAAACGGAGCCAGTAACATGTGATATACTATAGTTCCTCCTTAAACGAAGTCAAGAATCTCTCAGCAATTATGCCCAGAGAAACTTGTTAGCAACTTTATTTTCCATTCCCAACTCTTAAGTTTTCCCATATTCTGCTCCATCCCATTTCCATAACATAATCTTTGTCAACTCTATGGTCTTTATATCTAAATCCCCCTTATCTTTTCCCAAACCCAGCATAAAAACCAATAATCCACTTTTTGTATAATCACTTTTTTCATATTCTTCCCTAACTTCATTATATATAACCTTTCTGTTTTCAAACATTTACATTCAATTAACAAATGCCTAATATTTTCAATTCCTTCCTTACATAATTTACAAAATAAATCACCCATATTTTTCCATTTACATGTATATTCTCTTGTTGCTAAAGATCATGTTCTAGCCTTAAACAATAAACTACTTTCCTTACTATTATTATATATTAACTCACACCTAATATTCTGTTTATTTATATATATTTAAACTCTTTTTACTCTCCATACTAGTTCTCCACCTCTCTCTAACGCTCTATTCTTTATTAATAAATCTATTTTATCCCATTCCTTACCACTATAACACTCGACAATCCTCCTAACACAATCATCCCATCTTTTGTACAAATATACTGATATAAATTCTTTATCCAAATCTCTTGCATACCGCATTACCTTTCTCACCCATCTTATTGCCTGCTCTTTACTCGTAACCCAATTAAATACTATTTTGGCTATTCTTTTATTATCCATAAACTGCAATCTACCAAACATTTTCATTTTACTTTTTGCGTCTCTCATATGAAAACTTGACCATCTCTCTAGCGGACTATAAAGTCGTAATCTTGTGTTGAAGATTTGCAGAGATCCCTCTAGTGGCAAATTTAACGCTCAAGGTGCATAGTATTAAGGTTATAGCCTTAAATATATATGTACATATGTGCTTAATAAATTAATATTTACAATCTTGCATTGTTCCAAAATATCTCTAACTACAAGTTCTCAACATTAACTCATTTTATTTTGTAAGATTTCGCAAACGTTAGTGTTTAATATAAATTGTGACTAATTAGTGAAGAGTTCAACAGATTCACACTTTCAAATCAAACTGCTTTAGATTTGCCTATATAATTAAAAAATAGGTTGAAGAGTGGACGCTCTTATCTTTATAAAGTCGTAATTTTGTGTTGAAGAGTTACAGAAGTCCCTCTAGTGGCAAATTGAACACTCAAGGCTCATAGTATTAAGGTTATAGCTTTAAATATATATGTACATTCATGCTGACCATGTGCTTAATAAATTAATATTTACAACTTTGATATTTATTATATGTTTTTTACATTTAAAATAAATATTTTAAAAATACATTTGATGGAAAAATATCAGACCGATGTTATGAGCATAGAAATTCAGCTGTTTAAAGTTTCTAGCTCATTTGAGGGGTGAGGGTTGTTCATGGATGCTGTATAGTAAGGGGAGATAATCTGAATATTTAAACTAGTAATTGCAATATAATGATATTTATGACAAGGGGTGTACTGTTAAAATTTTAAAAAAATCCAAAATATTAGTTTATAAAATGTTAATTTGTTAAATAAACATTTATTTAAATAAAATATAATAGAACTACAGTGAAGTAATTATACATTAATTAAAAAAATGTAAATAAACAGAAAAAATTCATAAACTTATTAAATTAATGAATTTTGTTATAGCAATCTTTTTACTTGCTATATATAACATTCTCAAATGTGAATTTTTAAATTATGTTTTCATGATGTTACTCGTAAGCATATCACAAATTTTTTTCTATGCACGTTTTTTTTAAAAGTTTTATATTCAGTATGTATTAATAAAATCGTTAGTAAAAAAGCGTGAAATACTTTCACTAAATGAAAAAAAAAATCATCAAGAGTTGGTGACCTAGCGGTTAGCATAGCTGCTTTCCAAGCAGCTGGTCCGGGTTTGCTTCCCGGTCAACACATTTGACTTATGAAAAAAATATTGATTTAATAAGAAAAAGTAAGAAGTCATGTTATGGAACTGGCCATATATTTCTAGAAATTGAATCATTGATCAGAAAAAGTATAAAACAAAAACAGATTCACGCAATTGTCACTTGTGTGCCTAAAACTGAAAATCGTAACTAAAGTAAGAGATAATGTTTTTTTGAATGGAAAGTCTTAAATCTACAATTAAAAGATATGAATCTTAAAAATGTTATGGTTGACAGTTTTGTGCTGTTTCAGAAAACCTTAAGTCTCTATGAACAACTTAGCCAAGAATATGGGCACACAATTCTAAACAATTCACAGTGAATAGTGTAGTTATATGGATTCTGAAACTGTTTACTATGAAGCTGCTTCTGCCAATAACAAAACCTCTACTGTATTTTCATTAGAATTTAAAAAAACTTTTAAAAGGATAAAAATGTCCAGAAGAGGCTTTTAACTGTGATGAAAAGGTGTTGTAAATGTATAGGTGCTTTCCCATTTTACTATTAATATTATTAACTGACAGCCAATCAGATGTTATAATAGCTGTTCAAAACCTTAAACACATGACAAAGATTTTACAAGAAAAGGGTGACCACCATTCTCTCTACTTTTCTTTCTATATATCTAAGCCAGTCGTAAGCATTTAGAGAAGGGTGGCCACCATTTTCTAGTAAAATCTTTGTCGTGTGTTTAAAGTTTCGGACAGCTATTATAACATCTGATTGACTGTCAGTTAAGTATTATAATGAGCACAAAGAGATTTGGCAGTATCTCGGTTTATTTCAGTTTCAGCTATCTGTGTTTCATAAATTAAAATATTATTTACATACTTTACTGCTAGTTATATATTCTAAAAACTACTGCGTAGTAAATTGTAGGATTTCGCATTGTATGTTTGTTATTTGGACTCAGTGAGTTAATTGTGAATATATTTAAAGCTTCAAGCTTTCAAACCTAAATGCTTACAACTGGCTTAGATATATAGAAAGAAAAGTAGAGATAAGGGTGGCCGCCCTTTTCTCATAAAATCTTTGTCATGTATTTAAGGTTTTGGACAGCTATTATAACATCTGATTGGCTGTCAGTTAAGTATTGTAATGAGTGCAAAGAGATTTGGCAGTATCTTAGTTTATTTCAGTTTCAACTATCTGTGTTTCGTAAATTAAAATATTATTTATTAATATTATTTTTTTAAAATTGTGTTTATATTATAATCTTAATTTATGTATGCCTAAAGCACAATAAGCAATATTTATTGTAATATAATCAAGACTTATCAATACAATGTGAGCTATATACATTGCTTATAAGGGAAGGCTTGGAATAAAATATAGCATAATTTCTGGCTCCACTGTATACTTTAATTATTTTTATTGGCTTAAAATTTTTTTAATGTCTGTAACAAAGATATGTACACCATGATAAGCCTTTGATTCAAATAATTTCTATCAGTACGCTGAGTAATACTCTAGCATTATCTGTTGAAAACCTGTGTAATCATAATAAATTATCAGCTGGAGATTAAATGCATTAAAAGGCAGTAAGCACTGTTTATTCAAGCATACAATAGATGGCAATAGAGAGCTGTTCTTGTTTATATTATACTGTAGTAAATTAGAGACACCATGTAAATTTTCTTAATTATAAAATAAAATGTTAAAACAAAATAAAAACAATACAAAGAAAGAACTAATTTTAAAATGGCATAAAAAAGAGAGAATACATGAAATATACTCACAAATGTAATGCCAAAAATAAGAAAATTTTATAAATTCTCAATAAACATACTTTAATTAAAAATTGCCAAGAAAGTAAAATTATGACTTCTCAGTTAAGACTGGAGAATGATGTCTGTTGATTAAGGCTAAGATATTATTAATATATAATTACTTCCCACTTTTTTATCTTTTATAATTGTTTATTGTTGAACTAATAGAATAAAAACAAAATTTTATACATATTTGATCCATAATATTGTTTAGAATAATTTTTGCCAAAGGAGTAAATTTCAACGATATTATATAAATTTTTTGAATAACAAGAATAAAAAATTAAAAAATCAAAGCACAACTATAATACAAAATATACAAATATATAAATTTTAATATTTAAAATAAACTTAAATTTTTTACTTTCAAATAAAGAAAAATCCTTAACATTACAAAATAAAGTTATCTTACAAGACATTATATTTTGATGTGACATACGATGGGATTAAATTGGAGAGGTAATTCCTAGCAATTATTGAATTGTTCTAATAAAATTATAAAAATAATCCTTTGGATAATACTATATAATAAAATTAAGTTCGATTCAATCCAAGATATACAGATTTTAGAATTTTAAAAAAGAACTGATTTATGCTTAGAAGTTGAACTTGCACCTTTAGATTCTTGAATATCGAATTTAAAGCAAATTCTTGAATATTGAATTTAAAGCAAATGCTCTATCAACTGAGCAATTCTGTCAAAGGCAACATATAGTAGAAAATTGATATATTTATATATGAGAGTTGGTTCAAATCCTCCTGAGTCCTTCAATTTTTTTTTATATAGCGAGGCTAATTATTATTATATTTTATTTTTTCCTAAGAACAAGATTAATTAGAGGCTTCCATACATTGTATATTGCCACACTGGGTTGACTTATAGGATTATTTACCATTGTCATATGAGCAGCTTTTTACTCATTATCCAATATCTTTGCATTTTTCCAATTAAACATATGGATATTAGTACATACATGATCTGCTATGGTAGACTCATCTGTCTTTTCTCTTTTATCCATTAGTTTGTGCTCTTTTAATCACTGTTCAACAGGGAGACAGGTCTCACCAATGTATTTCCTTCCACATTCACATGGTATTCATATACTGAAAAACAAAAACTGCATCTAACCTGTATTGTCTGTTTGTGAGTTATTATTAACAAGTTGTTTGTATTTGGGAAGTTTAAATAGTTTAAAATTTTATATACATTCAACATTCACTCATAAATGATGGAAATAGTCCAACATATCACATCTTATGTTTTCCACATTTTATTTTTATTATTTTACAATATTATGCACATACACATATATATATATATATGTATTATACATATTCACGGTATTTAGAGATACATGTGCATACTTTATATATACATGTGTGTTTAAAGTGCATATTATGATATGGTTTACTACTATCTTCAAATTTTAATAACTACATCAGAATTTGGAACCAAATGTCATAGATATATTGGAACAATTGTAAATGTGCATATTTACATTTTTATAAAATAATATTTTTATTAATATATAAATATATTAAGTAACACAAACAAAAATACACATTAAATAAATTAAACATTCATAAAGTTGTAATGTTATTACAATGCTCATGTTTATTAAAAGTGATCAAATTTAGGAGCAATAAAGTGAAAGCTAACATATTAGAATAAAATATGAATTAGGTGATGAAATTTCCCCTCTTTTCTTCCAATACATAAGTTTGTGATTAAGACCTGTAGAGGTCCCTACTATCGCATTTTTACGTGCATATTCTTGAGGTTACAGCCTTAGTAAATATTAATCCACATTTTGATAAAGATTGGTCAGATATGCTTTGTAATTTTTTTGTATCTTTTTTGTATTTATTGTAAAAATATGATTAAAAAAATCATATGCAAGTACAATAATTTATTAAACTAGTTTAGTGTTTGTGAGATCATAGAATCTTAATGATTTGAATTTTTTTTAAAAATGAAATCCTAGTCTGAAGTCATTACTATAACAAGAGTAATGATTAAACATCAGTGATGAAACTACATTTAAAGTACTTGATTTCAGATAGATTTTCTTAATAGTGAAAACTTCTTAAAGAGAAGTATTTTTTGTGTATTCTATGGTATTTAAATTAGTCCATATGAACAGGGCTAGTTCTGTAAACCAGAAAAAAAAAAACACAATTGTTTGAGAGAGCACAAAGTAAAAAGGAGTATTAAAGCAATAGTGAAGCAAAGAAGTTTTATGATTCATTAAAATATTGCAATGCAATTGAATTTTATGTTGTAAGAGAAAAATATAGAAGAGAAAATCTTTTATACTTAGGTATTTTCTATATATTTATAACAATGCATGTTCTAATTGTCAAGAACTGGATATGTTTTCCTGTTGATTCTTTTTTGTATTTGTTGACAACTTATTGTAACAGGCTGTGGCAATAAAATAGTTTGCTTGGGTGAAGGCCAAAAAAATTAAACTGATTGGTCTGGGTTTGGGTGTGGTTTCTGATAGAGGTATTTTAAATGCTTTCTCTTGCTAGCATTTTATCAACAAGGCTTGTTAGAGCAATTAGCGAAGCTCTTTGTTTTTTATTTACAAGCTTAAAAAATTGAATCATGTGATGTATGACTTTATTTTTATTGAATATTTATGGTCTTTGCTTTAAGTCTTAAGTGATGTTATATTGCTAAGACTGCTAATATATGATTTGGCTGAAAATATCTCAGCCCCATATAGCTATTTGAGTTAGATAGCTAGGTTTGAAGACATGTAGGGGTCTAAAAATGTCAGATTTTCTCCTCAATAGTTAACTCTTAGATAAATACTGGCTTTGGGTTAGTATTTTTAGATCTAGTGTCTGAAGCTACCCTAGTACCTCACTGAGGAGTGCCAAAGCATGAAACCATTGGTCTGGGATTTGGGTGTGGTTTCTGATAGAGGTATTTTAAATGCTTTCTCTTGCTAGCATTTTATCAACAAAGCAGCAATTAGCAAAGCTCTTTTTTTGATTCTATTGATATATTTCCAAAAGTTTGTTTATTAATAATCAGAATTTGAACTAATAGAATAGCTTTTCTTTTACCACAGCTATGCCACCTAATGTATAGTTTAACAACTAATAGGTGCAAGATGATAGTGATTAATAAATTCCTATTTAATGATCTATCATCAATATCTTCAGACTAGTTTTTCGCTTATGACTTTCATCACTGAGGAGTTTTAGATTTTGAAACATTACACCTGATAGACTTTTAGAATCTAATGCATTTTCGTTTTAACAACCATCTTTTACTCTTTTGTTTTACTATCAACCTATAATCCCAAATTAAAAAAAAACTTATGTCTTTAATTATAAGCCAGATCTGAAATCAGTTCACTATCTATAAATAATGGTATTTTTAGTTTTTTAACAACTATAGGCATCTCTATTCGGTGACCAGGACTGATAAAAAAAAAACAATAAAACATTACATGATTTCAGCTTGCTGAACGTACCGTGTAAGCTTTAGTCATGTGATAGAGCCACGTGATAATTATTAGATTATAAAATGTTTGATTTATTGTTGAGATCAGCATTTTATTTGATTTTTTCTTACAGATTAGTCTGATCCTAAATCATATCTTTATAACAGTTTGCTTTTCCAAAAGCGGTTAAATTATTACTTTTTTTTCTCATGTGTCATAGCATTAGCTGAGAAGCGAACCCGCTAACCTGGGACTACTTGTAAAGCAGCTGTCACTGACCTCTCGACTACCAATGCTTTACCATCTTATAATCGTAATTAAAACATTTCATTAAATAATTAATTTCTAAACGTATTTTATTTATCTTTTCTTTTTTTAAAAATTGTTTTATTCATCAAAGGAAGTTCTTATTTAAATAATTATTTTATATTGTAATTATTTATTTTTTAAGAATTTTCACATTTGTTTTAAAACCACATATATTAACAAAATATTTTTAAATTCTCTGATATTCTTTTAAATTGTATTCTTCAGTATGTTCTAGATTTCTTTTTGAATGGAATGTAATTTAAGGTCGTAATATTTTAAAACAGAGCTGGTTAAACTTTTTAGATTTTGTGATCCATGGACATCGTAACATATTATAGTCAGAGAATATAGGATTAATACTATATGTTAAACATATACTTTTATAATGCTATTGTGTTTGGCTGAATTCAGACTCATACCAACATTAATATCAAAAATATGTACACTCACAATTTAATATGCATAATTTATTAGAACAAATATACAATCAATAAATACAACTTGACATATAACTTAGTCATAAGTTCTAGTCCTAACCCTTCCAGCTGTACTGGACAGCTTGCTTCAAGTTTATTAATACAAAATTCAAGTTTTTACATAATGGGTTTACATACAACACACACACACATATATGTGCACATATGCACATTTTATATTATACAATGAATACATTTTAATTGACATTTAATAAAATTTAAAAAATGATTAAATTTCACATATGTGTTCTATTTGTCAAGCACATATTTGACTTGTTATAAAATAAAATACGTGATTATATATATATATTTCGTGTGTCATAGCATCGGCCGGGAAGTGATCCCACTAACCCGGAGCAGCTGCTTGTAAAGCAGCTATACTGACCTCTCGACCACCAATGCTTGACATTATATTTTTTAAAGTTTTATTTGTAATAATACAAACAGCTTATGCTAAGTTTACTCAAAAAACAGTCAAGTGATATATTAATTTGTTAACATAACATACTTGAACTTATCATACTAATAAAATTATTAAAAATATCTTTCATAATTAATTTTATATGGAAAATATACATAAATTTCACTGCTTTAATAATAAAGACTTTTTCCTTTCCTTTTAAAAAATAAATAAAATTAGTCTTGAGAGGTCACTCTAAAAAGATTTGATTGATTAATTATAATGTCTTTAAACTTAGATTTTAAATGTTTATTTTCCATTTATTTTTTAATCTAAAAGATTTTTGAAGTCTTTTTCTTTTTGTTTAAATAAAATTTAAAATAATATTGTTCTATATAGACATATTAGTATCATAGGTCTATTAATTATAACATTTTTTTTAGAATATAGAATTGTTTATTAATTCTTTACTTTTTATTTTTTTATTTTAATCCAAGCAAAATTATTACTTGAACATTAACTCTTTTAAGGGTTTCTCTGATCAAAAATGATCACAGCTTCAAGTTGCTCAATTCCGTCATTTTTAATGCTACAGTAAAGATTTTATGATCATTTTAAAATTTGAAAAAGTGCCGTAAGATGCTGCCCTCTCTTGAATTATTTTACAAGTAAAAAAATCAATATATTTGAGATTTAGACTTCAACAATGGTGGAGGGCTGATTTCTCTTGATGCTGATTGGTTGGTTCTCATTTCTACAAAAGAAGAGGCTTGTCCATAATTTTTCATCACTCCAACTTCATTGTTTTGCATTTCAAAATGAAAACGAATGTTTTAGCATGTTTTTTGTAGTATTTGTTTTACATATTATAAATTATTTTCATAAAATATACTGAAAACATAATTATTTTAAAAAAAACAGTAAGATTTTAGTAAAAAATTGTATACTTTTACAGGAACATAAATCGAAAAAGAAACCAGCATAACAATTTTGACACCTGTCAACAGTTTATATTGCCCCAAGCCCTTTATTTGATTTTCAAATAAAAATTTTGCTGACATTTATTTACATATAATGTATTTTGGTAAAATATGCTGAAAATATAAATTATTTTAGGAAAATAGTAAGATTTTAGTAAAAAAATTCTTTAATTTTACACTAACATAAATTGAGAGGGATATCAATGATATCACTAACACTTTCTGATTTGTTTCCAAGTTTCATTTTAGGTCTTTCCAATATTGAATATTTTTATAATTATAAATAGAAATTTATTTTTGAAAAAACTTTTGTTCACTTTCATAATCTGACAAATTATTAATATACTTTTTACAAACAAAACTAAAATGAATATAATATTAAAAGATGAATATATATTTTACTGCTGATTCTGTAATTGACCAATCAAAAGTTTAAAATTTTAACTCACTCAGTCAAGCAAAATATTTGTTGTTTTAAAGGTTAAGTTATATTTTTAAATGTCATTTTAAGGAATTACTAAAATAACTCACCAGTTACTTCATGTATATATGTTTATCTGTGCTTCTCTGCATATAGCTGAAATAGCATCATAGAACTAATTCTTCATCAACTGATGGTTTCTTTTAATAGAGACCAGTCTGGGATTGTCATTACTGAGAAAGGCATAATCAACTAACTGTTGGTCATCAAGTGGTTTCATTGTGACTTCAGGCCAGCAATCTAATACTATGTCAACTATAGATGGATACAAAGAAGTTGGGTCTACCTCCAAAATATATCTAAACTCCAGTTTTGTGAAATAGTAGACCACTGTTGGATCTATTGTCCTGAATTCAGCCACACTTAATTCATGGTAGTTATGTGTATAGCTCTGGAATCCAACCAACTCTGCTAACTGCTTCTCCAAATATTATTTGTCAACTCTTTACTCTTTTTATCAACTCTTTTTATGTAGTCAGCTGAGGTAACAAAAACACTAAATTAAAAACAGTTTTTAATTAAAAACTGGTTTTCTTATCTCTTGATTGGAAAAAGTTAATGATATAAATTCCTTTTAATAAAAAGCTACTTTTTGGAATTTTATCACAAGTATTATCTACAAAGATTTTTAAAAATAAATAATAGAAATGTTTACAATTATAAGTTCTATTTTATCATAAAACATGCTTGTTTTTAATTTTAAAATTAATCTAAAATATTAATATTTATTTAGATCCTTTTAAATGTTTACTTTATAATAAAATTTTATTTAAGTCCAAAATTATTTAACCTTTTACTAGGATTATTTTATTCCAGGAAATGTAGAAAAATATTTACAATTTTTTTTGTCTGTGTTTATTTCTCCTTTTTCTTTCATCTTTATACATATTTGTGCACAGACATTATGTTATTGGGTGCCATGTAACAGAAGTGTTACAATATATATTAACAGTACAAAAATGAGAGCAATGAGAGAAGCTTTATTATGTGTCCAAACATTGGATGCCAAATTTATAATGGAAAAAATGAACAAGGAATAAAAAAGAACCATATTTATATGCCCTAGTTTGGAACACTAAATCTATACTGGTATAAAGGTGAGAACTTGAGAATTTCTTTTATTAATGCTCATTTCTTTGATCAGGTTAAATCTGTAACTGTACAAAATGAGAAGAAGTTAGTTGATCTAGTTGTTGTAATAAAATACCAATACACACGAATACTAAAATCTGTAATTGAATTCAAGAATATTTACTTTTATATACCCTATAACACATACAAAGTTAATGTCTATAATAGTATTAATTGTACAATACTGAATGGGTAATAATGTAAATAGGCTAGCTAAAATTAATAGTTCTGTACAAGTAAACCAAATCTGTAATGGAATAAAATGAGCAAAGATTATGTAAGATCTATTAATATAATAATACAAAATCTATATACTCAATAAATATCAACCCAATTGGATGCCAATATTGTCTACACAATATAAAATATTACATTCGACGATCAGCTTTTCAAGCACATGCGTCTTTGCGAGTGGTAAATAATAAATGAATACTTCACTCCACAATACAAGAAATGGTATTAATGCAGGAATAAAAGGAATCCCTCTTATTCCTACAACTCAAATTCTTTTATATGAGCAAATCTGAAGTACTGTTGAGTAAAGCGTGAGAGTAGAATTCTCACTTTAAATTACTATCTAGATGTTTGAATGAGTGATGTCAGTGAAATTGTGTAGAATTTACTAAATGTCACTCTAACTGCAACTTAATTGTAAGTAAATAAGCATTTATTATTGTATTTGAACATTATGTCAGATATATTAATTAGTGGTTTATAATGATATTCATTTATAAATATGTTTTATACTAAGTAGTAAGTTTATACTATATTCACAGTTGAATAAGTTATTAAGCTTAATGATTATATAAAATTTTATCCTAATAATTTATTAACTAGTCTTTATACCAATGAATGTTCATAAAAATATTGGATGCACTTTTACTAACTGCTAAACTTTAATACAATGATAAAATTTATAATATTTGCTAATGAGATTTTATATGTTTATGTTTGCAATGAGATTTTAAATAATGATCAATTTATCACATATATATTAATGTGAATAAGTCTATTAACTCAACTTTAATAAATAACAATAATTTTATTCACAAAATTAATAATAAGACAATTCATAAATATGCTGTAATAATTTAAATTAATATAGAATATTATATTTATTTAAACTATAATATTATGCAAGACATTAGACCTTTCTCAAACCACAAGATAATATTCATTTATATATTGTCTCCAGTAGCCAATATATATAAAACATAAAAAAATTTGTTACAATTTGCCTACTGAGCATTTATCAGCAAAAAAACCAACAAATTATTAAATAAAATATATTATGATTATTTAAATATAAATTTAGGGTTATTAAAATTTTCTTTTGGTTTATATATTGTAACTTAATTAAATGATGGTTCAAATAACTATTACCATATCTGAGTTGTCTGCAATATATATATATAAGGTCATAATATTTAAAATAATGTTGGATTTCTCAAGATATCCCACTATAAAATAATTATAAGCAAATTATTAATAACAAGTATTATAACTCAGGTATATTGAATCACGTGAGGTGAGTACACTAGTAATTCAATAAAATATAACTCAGGTATACAGACAGTAGATCTTATCCACTTTCATTTCTTGGTTTGATGTTAAGTGCATGTTTAAACAAATACTAAGTGAATATGGTCTAGCAGGGCACCACTAGATTATCTGAATCTAGACATGGTTATATCTAATAACCTTTCACATGTACCGGGTTTGAATCCCCTTTTTGGTACTTTATTTCTAATAAAAATGGGAGATTTTGCTTTTTGAGCCATATCACTATAAGCACTAATATTTAGGTAAAAGTAAAACATCTTTAAACCAAAGTGGAGTATATTAGACATAAATCATTTCTTAGATCTTAACATAACAAATGTGTTTCAATATTTTTATAAGTTTACTAGCTCAGATTATATATAACTAATTTAGGATGGCAATTCACTCATCCTTGCATGAAATAGATGACGGGATGTGGTTATAATAATACTAAGAAATCACTAAATATTATAAAATCAATATTTATTTATGGCCTTTAAACAGTTAAACAGCTCATTAATTAAAACATTGATGACGATGATGATGATAATAACGATAATGACAAGGGTTTCAACTACAGCTCTAGGACTAAGCCTAAACATAAAACTAATTTTTATAAAGAAATTCATAATTATTTCTTAATTTTAGCATACTTATATCTTAAATAACTAATATTCAACCACTGATGATGATGAATAATCACACTTAACAAAGACTACACTTAATGAAATATATACGCCTCATTTAATAAAACAAACTAATATTTATTACTGCATTTCTAACATATACATAAAAATTTCTAGATAAACATGAAAATTGACATGAATAATAATAGTAATAATAATTGATTATATAACAATCCTCAGATTAATTTCAAGTTCTTCCCCCTTTCCCTTCAAATGTATTTTGTATTAAGTTGGATGTCACATTGACCATGATTTTCACTTCATGAGAAAAGTATTTCAAGAAAAAATATCTGCTCATTAGCACACATACTTTATAAATCTAACATGTAAGTAGAATGTTAAAAAAAATGTTAATAGAATTGAAAGAGCAAGTTTTAGAAACAAGTTTTAAATTATTTTCTCCCCCTCTCTTCTACCTCTGAAATGCTATACTTAACTTGAAAAAAAATAATCTAATGTTTCAATACTACTTATTATTTCACATTCACTCTCAATTATACACATATAAAATATGACTATGTATGTGTGTGTTTTATCCCAAAATAATAATAATATATTAGTTAAAACTAAAATCATAATACCATAAAAAAAATTGTTTTACACATTAATATTTTTCATAACTGTAAAATTAATAAACAAATAATTTTGATACATTCAAGATCATTTATGAAGCTCAAAGTTATTATTAGTAAGACATTCTTGTTTTTAATCGATCTGAATAGTCTTTAAAAGTTCTTTAAATAAAATATACCACTTTATTGCTAAAATGTTTATTAAGACTGATATCATAAAGAAAATAGATATAAAAAGTCATTACCAATCTTTTGTTTGTGGCGAATTTCCAAGGGTTCAAACTTGTCTTGTATAATGTCTATATTTCTGCAGCTACCATTTTTGTTTTACGTGGGAACAATCTCTTTCTTGAGGTATATAACTATTTGATGATGATGACTATTGAGATTATTTGCTTTAGTGGACAATTTGGAAATCATTATATTAATTTTTCTTCTCTTCCTGTCAAGCATGATTCTTTTAGTGGATGAAATACAGCAGTTGTTTTCACATTTATAAATTTTCTTGAGTTTAAAATCAGTTGTTGGAACAATTAATTGGACTTGATGATTAATATTTATCGGTAGATTAATTCATCTTTCATCTAATGCAGGTGAATGCTTTCTTCCTTCTATTAAAAACATCTTATTTCTCTGGTCAGTTGAAAGGTGTAGAATATTATTTTAGACAGAATATCTTTTCTTTCCTATATGATGTGCAGCTTCCCCAGATGGACCGGAAAAGATGGGACATACATATAATTTTTCTAGCCAGCCATTTCTTATATTTTCAACATTCAATTTAATAGTCTAATAATCTGAATCATAATCACAATAATAATAATTCTTCAAGACAGCTTTTTATATCCAATTTTTAGCTAACTTAACCAATCAGAGATAGCGTCATTTGCTATTTTTGGATAAATTCGTTTTAATTAGATCTCTAATTTATTTTCAACTAAATTATTTTTCAACTGAAAAGTTTAATCCTTTTTCCAGACACTTTTGTTTTAAATAAAAAAAAATAGACTTAATCCTTTTCCTTTTTTCTTACACCTAGGTAACATTTCAAATTTTTGAACTTCCTTCTTTAGATCTTAAGATAAGACAATTTCAAAATTAGAGTTCCCACCCAGATTAAGCTCCCAAAGTGACAAACAATCATTTACAAAAACAAAATTGCTACAAAAATAGATATTTGATTCAACAGATTTCCTCTTTTAACATAAAATTGTACAAAAAAAAATAATTTGACAGATTTAACCCTTCCTTTTCTTTCAATATTTAATAAATGTAAATTTCTGTATGTAATGTACACACACACTTCCTTATTTCAAATCATTCATAAACTAACATTAAATAATATAATTGCTAGCTTAGTAATTATAATCCTATTATTTAAAATTAAATCTGTAACTTTTAAATCCCAATTACAATTATAGAAAAGCAAAATAGAAACAGAATAAGATATTAAAATTGATCAAGCATAGGTTAGTTTTAAAGAAAGTTAAAATGTTGAATATTTGAAATATAAAACAATTAAATAGTTTACACATACACTGCCTATACGTATGCATTATAACTTTGCTTTTTAAAGAAAAATTAAAATTTGAATAGTTTAAATGTGTGTATTACCTTTCTATCAACACACAAACAAGTAAAGCATATAATTGTTGTCCCACTCTCTTTCTGT
Organism: Epiperipatus broadwayi; assembly: GCA_028023455.1. Classification (NCBI taxonomy): domain Eukaryota; kingdom Metazoa; phylum Onychophora; class Udeonychophora; order Euonychophora; family Peripatidae; genus Epiperipatus; species Epiperipatus broadwayi. The sequence goes on from JAQFVV010006282.1 coordinate 1,530,835, forward strand.
CTAAAGCGTTTAAGATTTTGATCTGGTAGGGTTTGAACTTGGATGCCCTACAGCTTTTTTATGGTTATATAAAATGTGATGATGATTTTTGGTTTACCTTTTCTACATGCACATTACTATAAATTTAGCTAGTGACTAAATTGTAATGGCACAATATATATATGTTCATTCTCACACATGTATAGGTTAAATGACTTTTTAAAATGAAAAGATACATTAAATCAAATATAATTGCATAAATAAAATATACAACCTGTTTTACCAAATAATAAAATGCTAATCAATGTCGATGCACAAATGCTCCACTGTCTTTTAATTATTTCCCACAGACAAAATTAACATGGAAAATCAATGAAATATTATATGCTAAAGTATAACAATTCCAAAGACTCATTGCTTTTAAAAATATCTGTAGTTTTATTCAACAAACTGATTATTAATACACTGGCAAAATTTTACACTGTAGTTAACCTTTTAAAAAAGTATTAAGTTGTTGTTTAGATTCCTAATCATTTCTCTTGATATATAATCCTTAACAATGCCATTTTTTCTAGGTTACCAATAAATGTTTAAACACATATTATATCAACTCACATAGCAAGTTAAACTTTTCCAGTCATCTTTTATAAAACTTATAATTATTTCATTTGACAAATTATTATTATTATTATCGTTAGTAAATTATTATTTTATTGGCACATGATATATAGATGAATTTATGTATTAACTTACATGTTTGTAAATACAAATTTTAAAATTTTCTCTTTGACTTTTTCAGTAAATAAATTTCATTTTAGTTGTTATTTCAGGTTTCTCTCAAAGTCTAAATTGCCTTTGAAGCAAATGCCAAATTTTCCATTTTACATCTTTATATTGTTATTTACAGAAAGCATTTTTAAAATATATATATCTTTTTTTTTAAAAAAAAAAATATTGCAAAAAGCACTGTTAACTGAATCGATCGATATACATCATATATATTGTAACACATTAGAAGTATATTCTTATTTTTCTCCTTTTACTTTCTTTGCATTTCTTCTTATATCCATATATTGCTTACAATAAATCCCTTCATATACACTTTAATGCAATTTTTTTAATGATTTGTTTATTTTCCTGACAGTTTCGACGGCCTTGCAGTCTTCATCAGAGTGATCTTAATTTCCTCTACCTTTTTTTATTTTAAAAGGTAGAGGAAATTAAGATCATTCTGATGAAGACTGCAGGACAGTCAAAACTGTTAGGAAAATAAAGAAATCATTAAAAAAAAATTGCATTTAAGTGTATATGAGGGGAGTTATTGTAAGCAATATATTATAACACATATGGAAATATATATGTTACATAAATATTTAAATGGTATGTTAAGAATATTCAGAAAAAAAAAATATATATATATTGTAACATAATTTACATGATCAAAAGAAATAAGTAAAGGAGTTCAAATAACTATTACCATATCTGAGTTGTCTGTAATATATATTAAATAATCATAACTTCAAAAATATTGTTAAAAAATTAGGAATCCAAAATATTCAGTATATAACTCAGGTATACAGACAGTAATCTTATCCACTTTCATTTCTTGGTTTGATGTTAAGTGCATGTTTAAACAAATACTAAGTGAATATGGTCTAGCAGGGTGCCACTAGATTATCTGAATCTAGACACGGTTATATCTAATAACCTTTCACATGTACCGGGTTTGAATCCCCTTTTTTTTTGGTACTTTCTAATAAAAATGGGAGATTTTGCTTTTTGAGCCATATCACTATACACACTAATATTTAGGCAAAAGTAAAACATCTTCAAACCAAAGTGGAGTATATTAGACATAAATCATTTCTTAGATCTTAGCATAACAAATGTGTTTCAACATTTTTATAAGTTTACTAGCTCAGATTATATATAACTAATTTAGGATAGCAATTCACTCATCCTTGCATGAAATAGATGACGGGATGTGATTATAATAATACTATGAAATCACTAAATATTATGGAAGCAATATTTCTTTATGGCCTGTAAACATTTAAACAGCTCATTAATTAAAATGTTGATGACGATGATGATGATGATGATAATAACGATAATGACAAGGGTTTCAACTACAGCTCTAGGACTAAGCCTAAACATAAAACTAATTTTTATAAAGAAATTCATAATTATTGCTTAATTATAGCATATTTACTTATATCTTAAATAACTAATATTCAACCATTGATGTTGATGAATAATCACACTTAACAAAGACTACACTTAATGAAATATATATGCCTCATTTAATAAAACAAACTAATATTTATTACTGCATTTCTAACATATACATAAAAATTTCTAGATAAACATGAAAATTGACATGAATAATAATAGTAATAATAATTGATTATATAACAATCCTCAGATTAATTTCAAGTTCTTCCCCCTTTCCCTTCAAATGTATTTTGTATTAAGTTGGATGTCACATTGACCATGATTTTCACTCCGTGAGAAAAGTATTTCAAGAAAAAATATCTGCTCATTAGCACACATACTTTATAAATCTAACATGTAAGTAGAATGTTAAAAAAAATGTTAATAGAATTGAAACAGCAAGTTTTAGAAACAAGTTTTAAATTATTTTCTCCCCCTCTCTTCTACCTTTGAAATGCTATACTTAACTTGAAACAAAATAATCTAATATTCTAATACTACTTGTTACTTCACATTCACTCGCAATTATACACATATAAAAATATTATTATGTATGTGCATGTTTTATCCCATAATAACAAAATATTATTTAAAACCAAAAATAATAATAATATATTAGTTAAAACTAAAATCATAATACCATAAAAAAATTGTTTTACACATATTTCATAACTGTAAAATTAATAAACAAATAATTTTGATTCATTCAAGATCATTTATGAAGCTCAAAGTTATTATTAGTAAGACATTCTTGTTTTAATTGATCTGAATAGTCTTTAAAAGTTCTTTAAATAAAATATACCACTTTATTGCTAAAATGTTTATTAAGACTCTGATATCATAAAGAAAATAGATATAAAAAGTCATATTACTGATCTTTTGTTTGTGGCGAATTTCCAAGGGTTCAAACTTGTCTTGTATAATGTCTATATTTCTGCAGCTACCATTTCTGTTTTACGTGGGAACAATCTCTTTCTTGAGGGGTATAACTATTTGATGATGATGACTATTGAGGTTATTTGCTTTAGTGGACAATTTGGAAATCATATTAATTTTTCTTCTCTTCCTGTCAAGCATGATTCTTTTAGTGGATGAAATACAGCCATTGTTTTCACATTTATAAATTTTCTTGAGTTTAAAATCAGTTGTTGTAACAATTAATTGGACTTGATGATTAATATTTATCGGTAGATTAATTCATCTTTCATCGAATGCAGGTGAATGCTTTCTTCCTTCTATTAAAAACATTTTATTTCTCTGGTCAGTTGAAAGGTGTAGAATATTATTTTAGACACAACATCTTTTCTTTCTTATATGATGTGCAGCTTCCCCAGATGGTCCGCCAAAGATGGGACATACATATTTTTCTAGCCAGCCATTTCTTATATTTTTAACATTCAATTTAATAGTCTAATAATCTGAATCATAATCACCATAATAATTATTCCAGACAGCTTTTTATATGCAATTTTTAGCTAACTTAACCAATCAGAGATAGCGTCACTTGCTATTTTTGGACAAATTCATTTTAATTAGATCTCTAATTTATTTTCAACTAAATTGTTTTTCAACTGAAAAGTTTAATCCTTTTTCCAAACACTTTTGTTTAAAAAAAAATAGACTTAATCCCCTTTTTCCTTTTTACACCTAGGTAACATTTCAAATTTTTGAGCTTCCTTCTTTAGATCTTAAGATAAAACAATTTCAAAATTAGATTAAGCTCCCAAAGTGACAAACAATCATTTACAAAAACAAAATTGCTACAAAAATAGATATCTGATTCAACAGATTTCCTCTTTTAACATAAAATTGTACAAAAAAAAATAATTTGACAGATTTAATCCTTCCTTTTCTTTCAATATTTAATAAATGTAAATTTCTGTATGTAATGTACACACATACTTCCTTATTTCAAATCATTCATAAACTAACATTAAATAATATAATTGCTAGCTTAGTAATTATAACCCTATTATTTCATTAAATCTGTAACTTTTAAATCCCAATTACAATTATAGAAAGAAAAATAGAAGTATAGAATAAGATATTAGAATTGGTCAAGCATAGGTTAGTTTTAAAGAAAGTTAAAATGTTGAATATTTGAAATATAAAACAATTAAATAGTTTACACATACATTGCCTATACGTATGCATTATAACTTTACTTTTTAACAGAAAATTTAAATATTAAATAGTTTAAATGTGTGTATTACCTTTCTATCAACACACAAACAAATAAAGCATATAATTGTTGTCCCACTCTCTTTCTGTTTAAAGCTTTTGAAATTTTGATCTGGTAGGGTTTGAACTTGGATGCCCTACAGCTTCTTTTATGGTTATATAAAAATGTGATGATGATTTTGGTTTACCTTTAGAATGCACATTACTATAAATTTAGCTAGTGACTAAATTGTAATGGCACAATATATATTAATGAAAAAGTGTTCTATGGTTTAATAAATAGAATGAAGAGATTTTAGAATAGAACTAAAGGCCAACTAGGAAATAAACAAAATATAAAATAAAACTCCATTCACATTATCTTAATCTTTACTAAGGCAATAAACCTCAAGCAATGTGCATTTGAAAATGCGAAGGTAGGGACCTCTACAGGTCTTTGCATTTTCAAGTGCACATTGCTTGAGGTTTATTGCCTTAGTAAATATTACTTATGAAATCAATGTGCATTAAATAAATTTATAATTAGAACTTTAAATTATTTTAATCTTAATTTAAAATTAAAGAAAAATAGAAGAGGGAAAAATATAATTAAAGTATAACGCAGTTCAAAAATTTTAATTAGATTTACTATTTGAAAGGAGAATGGCTTATCTTTTTTAAAAATAAATTCACAAATTCCAAAATATTCTAGGATATAAAGAAAATAAAAGAAACAAAATGTGTAAATATAACTTAAAAATTACAAAATTTACTTTGTGAAATAATCAGGACTAATACAAAAAAAAAAAAAAAGAATACAAAAATTGAAATGTAAACAATTCTATAAAATTTTTGTTTAAAATTATTTAATTTTGTAAAATTACAATATAATCAAAGATTAACATAATTTTGTAAATTATCTAATCAAGACGGGATTGTGTTGTTTTTGCTGTAATCAGTAATCCAATCAATTGATTAGATCATTATGATAGAATTAATGTTATAAATAAAAAAGAATAATTTATTAGAAAAGAAGATTAAAACAGATTAATGATGTGTGTAGTTCATTATTATTATTGCTGATGTTCAAGCAGATTATTCAGCCAAGTTATTGACATTATTCAACATCATTTAAAAATTTTCACACTTTTTCTGCTGACGTTAAACTTTGCTGTGCAGTCTCTTTCATTGTGAATGTCTAATTTTGTACTCCAGCAATATATAACCATTTATGCAAATTCCCTAACATTACCATGCCACACTAGACTTGCAAAAAGGGTATTCATTCAGTTTTGTTTACCTAGGTCCTATACATTTGACAGACTGAGACATAAAAAAGTCATTGACCTGCCACTGCTGAGACGTGTTTTTCAAAGACTACTGCTGAATAAGGCATGAAGATATATGCTGCTCCAGAAAGAAGAAGTTATATAATTTACTACTTCTTTTCCTATGGATTTCTATTATAACATATCATACCATTAACACCTTTTTAGACACTTTATCAATACTTTTTATTTTTTTATTTGGTAATAGAATTAACAAGAACTCTGATGATGACTGCAGGACAGTCGAAACTTAGTTTAATACAAATAAAAGTATTGATAAAGTGTCTAAAAAGGTGTTAATGGTATGAAACTGAACTTCAAGAATACCATATATGAACTGTAGAAACTGTCAAGAAGATAGGGGTGATCATTCTATAAAAGGTTCAGAAAAACTTAGATTAATGCAAGAAAATAATTCAAAGTCTAGACTTAAATGAAATACAGGGGTAATATTTCATTCTCTTTATAAACGTTTTTTAAAACTAGAAACTATTAAATTCTTACAACTGTAATAGTTTGCATGATCAAAATAACAAACCACCAAGCAGTGACTGCCTAACTCTTAGCTTAATGTCTCAAAAACAATGATAAAATCAGCAAGCAAAATTAGCTGTCACATGAATAATATTCATTACTATAACACTACATATGAATTTCATCAATATGTTAATAAATTCCAGGAATTATTCAGCATTTAAATATTGTATATGTTAATAAATCTATATTAAATACCAATAAAATAGTACATTTGGCTAGCATGACATTATGAATGTCAAAGTAATATTTTTACCTACGTATTACATATTATTTCTCCCATTCTTCTAATAATATAAAGACTCTTACATAAATCTAATATTAAAACAGGCAAAACTCACTATATGTATTGCCACATACAGCAAGCTAGAATAATCAATGGATGCCAAAAGGCTTGTAACTTGCTGTGTGTGGCAATACGTATAGTGAGTTTTGCCTGTTTTAGCAACAGTTATATACAAGCATAAGAAGTGGTGGTCATGTGATGTTTATATCTATAACATACAGTTTTTCAAGTATGATGGGATATAAATGGTTATTTCAAGAGTGTATCCACCACATACCTTATAGCATGTAAACAGAGCTATGAAAGTAGTGGAAATGAGTTCTAATGCAATATTGACTTACTGAACTGTAATAAAATATAAAACTTTTAATACTAAAATTACACTAATATACTAATATGATTACATCAATATGACCAATTTAATAGAGTAAATATGAGAGTGATGATAATAAGTAAAATGCAAAGCTTTTATTAAAAAATAATCAAATAATTTATTAAACAGAATAAAATGCATGAGATAAAATAACTAATATATATAATTATGTTAATAGTTCCACAATATTCTTGCTTAAAAACCACGTTTTTAGATATAAATGCTGTTCTAAAGATAAGATCATAGATAGATGCACTGCTGTGTGACAGGGAGTGTTGTTTACATAAATACACAAACTAGTAAAGAAGATTGCCTACAGATAGGATTTCTAATATATCCTTTAAGATTTATTAAACTAAATTAAAGATTACTCTATGTTTTATAGATCCCAATATTTTTTTATATTTGTACTGTTAAAGTGGTATTGTCTTATTAATTTTCTTATTCAGTAATGTTTATCTTTCACAAAACAAGTGTAATATCTACATGGCTCATTTATACAATGTTAACGTCTCAAATGAAACATTCTACCTGATCTGTAGCCATGGAATAATTATTATTTATTAAACTTAGCATTACTATCATAAATACATTTCAACTATATAAGTAAAATATCATTTATTCATTTATAATAACATGTACACACTGCAATACCATGCGATATATGGCAATAAAATATGAGGTATATAAAACAAGAGAATCTCATACCCAAAGGATAATTTAAGAATACTATTATTTAACTAATATATAAATAAAGAAATAATCTATCTTTAATCACTACCTTCAAATATCAAACTAATTTGAATAAAGAAAATTCAAATATGAAACTAATTTGAATAAAGAAAACATTCTATCTTATCTTCTGATTATTGCTAGAAGGTTAATTAATTGTAATGCATACAATTACATTTATGATACAAAAACAATAAGAACAAGAAATCACACATATAATTGTCATTATGCACAAAGATTTATAAATAATTTTATGTAAGTTGATGTGCACATTTTCTTCCGTCCAGTAGGTTTCATGAGAATAAAATTTCTTCAGATGAATTTAATCATTTTTTATTAAGCTATAAATTGAGCAGATATAGTAAATGGAAAATTCTTTATTATCCATTTTAAAAAGCTTCATTTCACAATTGAGATTAAAAAAATATTATTAATCACATCAATCCATGATTGGGTGTTTCTCATTTAAAAGCAAATGATATTGTTTACCACAAATTCTTTTAAAATAATCCATTAAGAAAATGATTAAGTTAGAAAATTTTCAAAAGATTACATTTCTTTATAAACAAAGAGCTTTGCTAATTGGTCAACAAGCTTTGAGATAAATGCTTAGCAAGATAAAGCATTTAAAATATCTTTATCAAAAACCATACCCAAACCCCAGACCAATGATATCATGCTTTGCCACTCCTCAGTGAGGCACTAGGATAGTTTCAGACACTAGATCTATCCTAAAACCTCACTGAGGAGTGCCAAAGCACGAAACTATTGGTCTGGGGTTTTGATGTGGTTTCTAATAGAGATATTTTAAATGCTTTATCTTGCTAAGCATTTATCACAAAGCTTGTTGAGCAATTAGCAAAGCTCTTTGTTTATATTTTACAAGCTTAAAAAAAGAAGTGGGGTCATGTGATATATGACTATTTTTATTTTTTACACTTCTTTATGATTTGTATTAAAAAAATCAAGGGACATTGCATCTTTTTAATATTTCTATAATTTCAGTATCTTTCATAGATTGGCAAAACAAAGCCATTGGGTTACATCAGAAATTCCACAGGTGAGTTTAATTAAACACAAAAAGTCTGGTCCATTAAGCATAGCAGGTGAATCATCCCGTATTTTTTAAAAGCTGAAATCCTTGATTATAAATTTAAATAATTCCCAGGTTAAAAAAAAAATTTCAGATGGCCAATATTTTTTGAATAATATCAGCTCCAGCTATTGAATACTTAATTATGTTTCTGTATTAAGTATTTTAATGATGATCAAGAGGCTAAAGTCCTAATAATATCCTTCCTAGCTAATTATTGTGGCTTTAAGATGTGTAATAACAAATTTAAAATGACAAAATTAAGTTGCATCTTTCAGTGAAAGAACAACAGAAAAAAGAACACTGCATTTCATCACTGACACTTGTTTATAAAGTGCTGAGAATATGATAGAAAAGTGACAAATTCGAACTCCTTTTACACTCGGATGTACTTTGTACAGAAAATGTTCATTATGTGGGCCTGCCAATGGCTTCCTTCCAGATGATACTATACCCCTGGTCATCTTCTTTGTGATAAAAACAGCCCTACAATTTAAATAGAACAATTATTACAAATAAAATTATTATCAAGACATATATACAATTATTTATGTTACACTAAATAAGAGATTATTACCTGGTTTTATTAAAATCAATAAGATTAACATTCCTAAGTTGGCAGTTCTTGTATTTTATGTGCTTATTCATTTACTATCCCTATGGCTTTATATTGAATATATTTTTAATTTCTAAAAAACATTTTTATTATATCTATGTTGGGGGAGGGTTACAATGTGTGTGTATATATATATGTTAATTCTAATATTTTCACGGATAAAAGATGTTATATTATTATTATTTGCAGGATATTCCATCCCGTGTAAAGAAAAAACTAAATGCTGATGTTTCAGTACAATATCAAATATCTTCCTCAGAGCATCCTCTTTCTCAAATCATAAGAATGCGTGTGAGATTTAAAATCGTTTTTATCATTTTCTTTCTCCTCATATTTAAATTCTATTGGTTGAGAAGTTTTAAAATTTAAAATAATATAATATTAATTTTTATTAGCATACTATGCAAATAAAAATATATTTGTGTTAAATAAATTCATGTGTAGTGAAAAATACTGTGTACTTACATGCCATTACACAGTAAAAAATAACTGGTATACATGATATATTATAGTTGATATTGCATCTCATGGTAATTTTTTAATCCTCTCAAAAACAATTAAAACATTTATATAGTAATGTATATATGTATATTGTATCTTAATATAAAAAGAAATAATGTTTTTGGATAAAATCAAAATAAGTTGAATATTCTCATCGATTTATTGATTTCATTATTAAAAAAAAGGTTGTATATGAAAATAATGTATATGTATAGGTAAAAACATCCTGAAAATGACTTGTATAAATAGATTGAAATATAGATATTAATATGTACCATAAAATTGATTGTCGAGAGGTTAGTGACAGCTGCTTCACAAGCAGTTGTCCCGCGTTAGTGGGTTCACTTCCCGGCTGATGCTATGACACATTTGCATCTATAAAATTTTACTTTCGAATATATAATATCTCTGAAAGCAAACACATATATTTCTTATTAGAAATATTTGTTCGTTTTATTTTTAGATCTCAAATTCATAAAATAAGTTCTATCAATACAAGTTAATTATAAGGAAATTTAATGAGAATTAAAAATCAAATTATCTACTTTAAATTAAAGTATACCCATCAATAATGATATTGATCTCTTTTTTGCAATCAATAATTTGCTGTTCTTTTTTATATAATAATAAAAGTTTTCAACATTTTAATCTTATTTGAAAATTACTTAATTAAGATTAAGAAAAAAAATAATAGCTCATAATTTCATATTGCCAATTTTTATGCACTAAATTGATAGAACTAGGTATTTTTTTTTGTTAAAATCTAATTTAAAATAAGGCAACATCTGTTATAAAAGGGTTAGACCTGACAAGTCTATGCTAGGATTTGAGATAAATCTTAAAAAATGTGCATTTTAAAATTATTGGGAGAAAAAGTAGTCCATGGAAAGAAGTAATGAATGAATAATATATATATGTATATATGTTGATACGAAGATATATATATATATTTAAGTATAGGGAATTTGAACTCAGATTTTCAAGCACCCTACAACCATCCACACTATCTCATACAACTGATACACGTGACCACACACATGTAGAAAAGATAAATAATCACCAATATACATATTTCGTATGTGTATCAGTTGTATGAGATAGTGTGGATGGTTGAAGGATGCTTGAAAATCTGAGTTCAAATTCCCTATACTTACAATTAAGCTTCCAGGTTTGTGAAGAGTGCCTGGTTTTCAAATATTTATATATTCAATATAATAACTCATTTTAGTTTATACTTCATTCTACACCTGATATATCATGCCACCTGACTTTGAGTGCAGCTTTGCAGAAGGTAAATTGTTTAAAGAAATTAATTAAAAAGTCTTATATTGTGCCATTCAGATGATGTATGTTGGTTTAACTCAGTTTGAATACTAGGCGAAAGTACCTCGAGGCCACCCATATGCGAAACATTAAATCAAAAATACAATGACCTCGTCCTCTTTACCTATTACCGAGTCTAATTATGAACCAACAACATTATCTGAGACATACATAAATTATTTGCTCACCTGGCCCAAGCTTAGCATCAGGGGAGAGACATGGACAAGAATACTTAAGGGACTAAACAGTTAAATGTGCATAAAAGTACTATGAAAAATGTGTTTTGCGTGCCTGGATCATTGGAAAAGCAATTAAAATAAAATTAGAAAACTCAAGCTTTTTAGTTAAATAATATATTTAATTAATGACTTTTAAAACCTTAATAATGTTTTAAATGGCCTCCACTATTCCCCTGAATTAATGAAAAACTAATTAGACAATAAAAACAGATAGTAACGATATAATATTTTTGTGGTCTAAGTCTTTCTTCCCAATTTTAATAAAATTGTCAACTCGACTCTCCTCGATAAAGCACAATAAAAAATCTTTCGCAAAGCATTTTCTAATTGCTTTGCACTAAAAACAGTTTAAAATTATTTAAGACGTATATAGCTAAATAAGATATACGTAATGAGCTAATGGCAGACAAAAGAGGCGTTATTGAGGAGATCAAGTTGGCAAACAAAGGAAACTGACTCATATTTACTTTACAAACATAAATGAAATTGGAAAGATATTTTAAATGAAAAATTAACCTTTACTTACACTGCAATGGAATATGAAATATTGATAACATGTTAGCAAAGAGGAATAGCGCAGGAAAAGGGTTAAATATAAATAGATAGATGATCACACAAAATATATATATCTCTAAGATTAGTCTAATAGAAATAGTTACATTACAAAATATATAATTAAATAACACAATTCAGAAATGTACTACAATAATGCAATTTAGAAAGGTAAGATCAAAAAGGGTAGAATAGTAAATAGTTCATGAGGAGAGATACAATTACTATCCTGGTTCCTTGGTCATGTTCCCGCGATGTTCGTGGCTTGATCTGTCCGTCGATAGGTATTTGTCCGGACAAGGAAAAATGGAAATATGTAGCATTCTTTCAAGAAAAGTCCCACAGACACAGCACAGAGTTCAGATTAATATTGGTTGGATACTATGGCATTTTGATGGTTTTTTAGGACTTCGGCGGCAGGCAAAGCTATTTGCCTAACCGTCAATCATTTTCACATTCATCAATTTGCAATCACTTTTAGCATGTCACATGTTGAAACTTCTCCATGATTTCAAGAACGACAGTTGAATAACTTTTTGAAGCAAGATCTAAATGAGAAGCCAAAATCTGAGAGGTTCACAGCATAGGATCCGCCGAGCTAATCAATAGCCAATCCTACTAATAAAAAATTGTCAGCATGATAACGAATGAAGGGAAAATCTGAATGAATTCTCCAAAAAGAAATCTGACTGAAAGCAAGCAAGAGAAATCTGGATGAATTCTTACAAGAGAAATCTGACTGACAGCAAGAAAACTCTGAAAAGGCCAAGTCTTTTGTTCTCTCTTCTATTTATACCTTTTTGTAAGCTACCTTCTATTGTTTTGCGTATGATCTTAGATCTTGATAAGCCCCCCCCACATGCTCCTTTGTTTCCAGGTAACATTTTCTAAAAATAACTTTTTCTTTTTTATTCTAAATTTCTTTCTTTAAACTTTGAATTTTTATTAATTAAAAAAGGCCATCTTTAATTTGCCTTGAATGGGCTAACTAATTAAAAACATACATTCCTTTAGAAAATGTTGGTGGGCTTATCTCAAAATAAAATCATATGCCATATTTTAACAAGATTTAAAAAGAAAAATATATTCTTATTTCTTTTAATAAAATAAGCATTTTATTTCAGCAGAATTTTGCATACCTCATATACACCTGGGTCTCTTTTTACGTGGACTTATTTAACACGATTTTGAAGTTATGCGATTCCATGTTTCACTGGAAGTCAAACTCCGATAATGCGCTATTACTTTAAATAATAAATTTCACGTATATTGAAGGTAATAGCACGTTATTGGAATTCGACTTTCATCTTAGTAATTTCAATATTTTCAGTGCTTTATAATAGTAAGTTTTATGCAATAATGAAATTAAAATCATGATTTCCACATTTTATGTATACACACATTAAATTTTACAAGATTATAATGCAAATTTGTTCAAACATTGTGCTGCTAATTTTGCATTTTAAATCATACACTGTTTTTACTTTTTTAAAAAGAACGTAATCAATTATTAATCATTTAGTGTCCGCAAGTTTATTTTTAATCAGTAATAGCAGTGAGCACAATTAAAATTGAAAATTAAAAAATTAAAAACAAAATAAGAATTTAATTTTTAGTTGTTAGATTAATTACTAATTACGTTGTCACTAGAAAACCATTAACAACATGAGAGTGACGTTGGTGCTAGTTGTATTTTCTGATGTGAAGAATCTGATTTTTTTATGAGTTTGCAAACGAACCTGTTTATTGGCAAATCGCAATAATAATTAAAATGTGTATAAAAAATGTAAATTACTGTAAATTATGCATAAAAATATATTGTTTTGAATAAAATTAAATATTATAGTTAAAAAAAGTTTGTCTTGTATCAATTTTTTTCAAATTTGAAAATCTTTATTTGTCATATTTTATTTCCTTTTTTTTTTGCACGAATTTTAAAGTAATTTTACGTTGGTGCTTTGCTTTTATGCAATTTTTGAAAAATCTCAGTCTGTATCCCCCCTTTTTCAAGGTAAGTTACGTCTACTTTTGTGCAATTTCGTTTGCGCGTGTTTTTTGAGGAACCTATCTATCGTGTAAAATGAGACCCAGGTGTATATACGCTTGACGTATATATATGTTTGATTAATAGGTTTTACAAGTAATTTTTTTAACAGCAATTTAATGTTAGAATGGAATTTATTTAAAAGGAAATATTTAAATGCAAATACACATTTAATAAACATAATTAATTTTAGCTTTAATGCAAAACCCTGCTATTGGGCTATAAACTTAATTTAGGTTTACAATACTGATTAAGTTTATAGGAGGCTGTGAAGCATGGATCGGATTTCCGGATCCATTGCTTCATTTCCCAATAGTTAGTGAGAAAAAAAATGTTAAAAAAATGCTGTTGCTTCAGATCAGAGATAAAGTTTTGTGCCAGGTGAGTTCAAGCCTACTCTTTATTTGCTGTAATACTTAATTTGTTACTAACTACGGTGTTTTCTTTTCTTAATCATATAACTATGGTCAGGTCAGTGTTGGTTCTAGTCTAATAAGGTATGTATCTATTTTAATGTCTGTATTTTCCAGGGTCCAGTGGTATGTACTGCCTTGTACTTTTGGACTGGTTCATGACCCTGTCATTTTGGTTTTCTTCTAAGTTTCCATAGTCAATGTCTGTTAGTATATGAATCGTGCCTTGAATATCTTGCATTTGAGTGCTTATTAATATTTTCCTTATCCAGGGTGGCATGTTGTGCCTAATCATTCTTACTATCTGCATTTCTGGATAATTGAATGCACTTAGCACTTTTATTCAATTTACCTGCTTAACAAAAAACTGAGCATAAGTCTCTTGATGGTTAGCTGGGTATCTTTCGTGCATTATGGAATACATCAGACCTTCCTGCCACTCTGCACTCCAATACATTGACATCACTGCATTCTCATATTACATAAATGTTAGTGGTTGTATAGACAGAGTGTTCCACCAGTCTCTGGCAGATTCTTTTAAATAATGACTGGAGATTGCCACTTTTTCTTGCTCTGTCATATTCTGGAATTGGAAAAACATTTTGAGACTGTCAATGTGGTGTCTAGGGTTTCCACCTGGTCCCCTCTAAAACATTGTATATGGACAAACTTTGCCACAGGAGATGTTTCTGGATTAATTATTATTGGTGTAAGGATTTGGTTGCCTTGTTGCACCTGGATTGGGTTCAGCGGTTGATGGTTGTTCATTTCCTTTCTATACTCATTCATCTGTCCATTTTTTTCTCCATCCTGTATTTCATGCTTGACTGACATATCCAAGGTATGCATATCCTTTCCTAATTCATTATCCATCAATGATTTAAGCTGAGTGTCATCTTGTTCCTGTTGATGTTGTCTACCTCACGAGGTCCTATCTTAAACCTATGCCTATATGTATCAGTTTGTACATGAAAAAAAATATAAAATTCTGCCGTGTCTGTTTTTAATATTTATACTACATATGATTCTCCTCACTTTATTTATTTATTTTTATATTTCATTTAAATATCACTGCTATGTTGTCACAATACAATTAAAAGGTAATACACTTACAGCTTGACCTGGCTTTCTCTGACACCTGAAACAACTAAAAAATGCATTTACATTAATATACAAGTTATATATATATATATATATATATATATATATATATATATATATATATATATATATATATATATATATATATATATATATATATATATATATATATATATATATCAAAAGGAATATGTGAGCAAAATATACATAAGTCATGTTTAAAATTATTTTGGCTCACTATGCATACATTGTTATTTTGATCATCTACCTCCTATGGTTTGTTTATTTGTAATCTGATATGAGAGATTGCACTTGCCGACAAATTTATTTGATGGGGGTGCCAGTTGACAAGGCAATGACCATATCAAATATATATCTTAATGGATAATGATCCAAGCACACATTGATAAGGATTTATAAAGTTTAATGCGATTAAAATTTATTTTGAGTTTCACTTTCAAAAAAAAAATCTCTGCATGAATAAGTAAATGCTATTTTAAATGACAATATTAATTAAGTCTAAGATGTATACAACTCAGTAAGGTAACATATCTGACCTGGGTTCGAAACCAGTTACCATTTTGGTCAAGGCACAAAAAAAATCAATTTAAACAGCCTAAAGTACGATTAACAAAACAAAAAAAAATACACAAAAAAAAATTAAAAATAAAAGTAAAATCTCATGATAACCACCATTCCGAATTATGAACCTGGGATTGAAACCAACTACCATTTTGGTCACACCCCAAAATAGATTAACAATTATCAAGCAATTTTACAGAATCACGCATTGAGATCAAAACTGTTAAAAAACATTTATATAAAAACAGGTTTTACTGATCTATAAATGAAATGTATACCACATACACCCATATATATGAATATATATACTTCACTAAATAAGAATATATATGACTACATATAAATATACAAACATATATCTATATAAATATTTTTTCTTATCATGTACATGATTTTATTAGAAAGATGTCATATTGCAGACCACATACTCCTATTATTTCAGGGTAGTAAACACTGGTTGCAACTATGACAAGGAAGCAATGATTGCAGACAGACCTATTCTTTCAGGTTACTCAGCAATTCTAAACTCTAAAGTGTAAGGGGTCTTCACCTAATGGTTACTAAGGAAAAAAAAAACTTTACCTAATGGTTACTCAAAGGATCTTCACCTAACGGTTACTCAATAAATGATTCAATAGCATAATCCAAACTGGGGAAAAAAATCTTAACTAAAGGGTGGCTGACATATATGTTATACAAAAATATATCTTATATATATTTATATCTTTATTAAAATGAACATACACATTTACTATTTCACAAGTTGAAAATTAAATTTGATATTATTAAAACAAAACTTATATTTATATATGTTTGCGAGAAAATGTAACTGCAAAATATTTAAAAGTAAGAAAAAAAATTTTTTCATGGGAAACGAAATGCAGAGAAAGTGAAAAAATATTTGCTAACACCGTACATTGACATGTGTTAATTTGAACTTATCAAACCTTAGATCTACTAAAAAATTTCTATTAACAGAAAAAAAATGTTATCTATTAGATCTTTACAAAAAATTATACAAACGGAAAAAAACATTTTATTATCTATTTGTTCTTTTTTACTAAAATATTAACACACCGAATATACACTATATTTTGAAAAACATTATTACATCAAAACTTCTCATATTTAAGCAATACTAAATAACATAAAGTACGAAAGCTATTTTAAGGGAGGGCGGGTGGGTATTTATTTGACACTTCCACCTCATCGAAGCTATATACTTTATACGACAAAAAAATATGGCAATTGGCCATGACAAAACTCTAATTAGGGGAAAATAATTTGCTATACTCTGATATTTTATTCTCATTATATATTCACTAAAGAAAAACAAACTAAGGGAGTGTTAACTTTTCTAAATGTAAAATATTCATTTTAGCAATTTAAAACTCTGGAAATTTTTTTTTTTATCTTATGACACATTTAACTTGCTAATTAATCTTAAAAATGAAATTTGGCTCACGTTAGGAGACAAACTCGAAAAAATTATACATATACTTTTATATAAATATATTAAACTAAAACAAACTTCTCAGGGTACTAAATTTTGATTTAAAAAATGACATTCGTCCCATGGCGACAAACTCAGAGAAAATTTTTACATATATCTATTATTTCGTGTCATTGAAAAAAATCATATATATGCATACAAATCCGGGAAAAAATTCTACATATATATTATTTAAAACATAAACACTGCCTAAAGGGTGTGAGGAAAAATGTGGGGAAAAAATCTTATACGTATATATTTTCAAATCCCCTATTCCTATTCTTCCAAAAAAAATGAAATTCGGTCCACGTTGGTCGACAAAATGTGGGGAAAAAAAAATCTACTGTGCCAGTCAGATGATGTATGTTGGTTTAACTCAGTTCAAATACTAGGCGAAAGTACCTCTCGCCACCCATACATGAGATATTAAATCAAGAATACTATGACCTTTGCCCTCTTCACCTATTACCGATTCTAATTACAAATCAATAACATTATCTGAGTCATACATTTATTATTTGTTCACTCGGCCCAAGCTTAACATCAGGGAAGAGACATGGACAAGAATACTTTAAGGGACTAAACAGTTAAATGTGCATAAATGCACTATGAAAAATGTGTTTTGCGTGCCTGGATCATTGGAAAAGCAAAATAAAACATTAAAATAAAATTAGTAAACTCAAGCTTTTTAGTTAAATAATATATTTAATTAATGACTTTTAAAACATTAATAATGTTTTAAATGGCCTCCACTATTCCCCTGAATTAATGAAAAACTAATTAGACAATAAAAACAGATAGTAACAATATATTTTTGCGGTCTAAGTCTTCCCAATTTTAATAAAATTGTCAAACTCGACTCTCCTCGATAAAGCACAATAAAAAATCTTTCGCAAAGCATTTTTTAATTGCTTTGCGCTAAAAACAGTTTAAAATTATTTAGGACATATATAGCTAAATAAGATATATGTAATGAGCTAATGATGGACAAAAGAGGCGTTATTGAGGAAATGAAGTTGGCAAACAAAGGAAACTGACTCGTATTTACTTTACAAACATAAATGAAATTGGAAAGATATTTTAAATGAAAAATTAACCTTTACTTACACCACAATGGAATATGAAATATTGATAACATGTTAGCAAAGAGGAATAGCGCAGGAAAAAGGTTAAATATAAATAGATAGATGATCACACAAAATATATATATCTCTAAGATTAGTCTAATAGAAATAGTTACATTACAAAATATATAATTAAATAACACAATTCAGAAATGTGCTACAATAATGCAATTTAGAAAGGTAAAATCAAAAAGGGTAGAATAGTAAATAGTTCATGAGGAAAGATACAATTACCACTCTGGTTCCTTGGTCATGTTCCCGCAACATTCGTGACTTGATCCGTCTGTTGATAGGTATTTGTCCGGATAAGGAAAAATGGAAATATGTAGCATTCTTTCAAGAAAAGTCCCACAGACACGGCGCAGAGTTCAGATTAATATTGGTTGGATACTACGGCATTTTGATGGTTTTTTAGGACTTCGGCGGCAGGCAAAGCTATTTGCCTAACCGCCAATCATTTTCACTTTCATCAATTTACGATCACTTTTAGCATGTCACATGTTGAAATTTCTCCATGATTTTAAGGATGACAGTTGAATAACTTTTTGGAGCAAGATCTAAATGAGAAGCCAAAATCTGAGAGGTTCACAGCATAGGATCCGCTGAGCTAATCAATAGCCAATCCTACTAATAAAAAATCGTCAGCATGATAACGAATGAAGGGAAAATCTGAATGAATTCTTCAAAGAGAAGTCTGACTGAAAGCAAGCAAGAGAAATCTGGATGAATTCTCACAAGAGAAATCTGACTGACAGCAAGAAAACTCTGAAAAGGCCAAGTCTTTTGTTCTCCTATTTATACCTTTTTGTAAGCTACCTTCTATTGTTTTGTGTATGATCTTAGATCTTGATAAGCCCCCCCCCCATGCTCCTTTGTTTCCAGGTAACATTTTCTAAAAATAACTTTTACTTTTTTATTCTAAATTTCTTTCTTTAAACTTTGAATTTTTATTAATTAAAAAAGGCCATCTTTAATTTGCCTTGAATGGGCTAACTAATTAAAAACATACATTCATTTAGAAAATGTTGGCGGGCTTATCTCAAAATAAAATCATACGCCATATTTTAACAAGATTTAAAAAGAAAAATATATTCTTATTTCTTTTAATAAAATAAGCATTTTATTTCAGCAGAATTTTGCATTAACTCATATATATATATATATATATGCTTGACGTATATATATGTTTGATTAATAGGTTTTACAAATAATTTTTTTAACAGCAATTTAATGTTAGACTGGAATTTATTTAAAAGGAAATATTTAAATGCAAATACGTAATTAATTTTAGCTTTAATGCAAAACCCTGCTGATATTGGGCTATAAACTTAATTTAGGTTTACAATACTGATTAAGTTTATAGGAGGCTGTGAAGCATGGATCGGACTTTCGGATCCATTGCTTCAATATTTAATTATAAATATACGATAAATTATTTTGTCTTTACATATCAGAAAACAGCATTGATTTCATTCATTAAAATATAATTGCAAAGCTCCAGATTCTATTTTCATTAGGAGTTCCCCAATCTTGGTGTCACAATTACTATTTGGAGCCACTCATAAAGGCACACAGTTATTCTAACATCAAATAAATAAATAAATATAGAGAAAAAGATAAACCATGAAAAGTTAAAAAAAGAAAAGAAAACATTGGTATCAGAATTGTTGTGTGTGCAATTGAAGAATGAAAAGATAGTCACACAAACATCATAATCAATCCAGATGGAATAACAATATAGTGGTGTGAGAGGCTTATGATAACTAATTCCTATACTAACCTAATTGATTGAAGACAGACAGGGAAAAGAAACAATTGTGTAAAGTTTTCTGTAACTTTCAAAAATCTTAAATGTACTCCATAAAAATATGAACTCTTCAATTTTGCCTAAATTGAAATCTGTTTCTCTTAATTAATGCTTATGAATAAAGATAATTCAATTTCCTGTTTCTCACTTAGCTTCTATATCTCTTGCTATTTGTATGACTAGAAATTTTTTAACGTTCAATAGATTAACATTAAACAAATATATATTGATCAAACAAGTAAATTATTCATACTTATAATGTTATTGCTTTTATTCACTATTTGAAAATTATTAGAACTAACAAGAAATACAATGGTTTACGAATGAAGAAAGAAAAGAAGATATTTGTTTTTATATTAATAATACAAAACAGTTGATTTGCATAAGTTGGAATTCATAGCTGTAAGGAGCTTGAAGGTCTGAGTTTCAAGTCCTTATAATTACATAGACAAGATATTTGAATATTAGTATTCAGCCTGTATTCTTTCCATTTTTCTTCTGTGTATTTAAATGAAAGTATTAAGGTCCTATATATGAGAAGTCAGAGTGATTTAAAGGCAACATGGGTGTGACAATAATATTGGCATCAACAAGAGTTATTCGTGTTCCATCATCAGACTTTTAATGACATGAATCGTTGAAGGGATGTGGGGATGGGGAGTGGAGAAGATTGAAGCTTGTCCATTAAAGTTTAAAGATTTGCTATCTTAATATATACTGAGTACTGGTTATATATGTGTGAGATATTGTGAGGTGGACCAACCAAAATGAGTGTTAGTTCAGCATGAAATACGTATATTGGAGTTCATTTATCTTTTTCACATGTACGTGTTCATGTGTAGCAGTTGTAAAAGATGGAGAGCATAGCAGATTGGGGCTTGAAAGCCTGAGTTCAACTCCTTATAATTACATTAAGTTTATATAGACTCTACTAAACGTAACATTCAAATAATGTGTTTATAATTCTTAAATTAATCATTAATTATTAAGCATTTTGAAATAAAAATAACCAATATAAACAAGATAATAATAGAATAGAATTAAAAAGATATATATGTATATAATCAATTTAATTAACAATAAAAATATTCATAATAATTAATTATAATGATTTTTGAAAAGTATTTTTAAAATAAAATTTGAAGTAAATATATTTTTCGAATGTAAGTAATGAAAAGACAGCCACGTATATACTTCTATAATATTTGAAAATATAACTTGACTTATTTAACACATATTATGATTATTATAAATAATCATCATCATTTTCGACCATTATCAATCCAGTAGACAATGAAAGGCTCTTCAGATTCAATCCATCTTTTTTCATCTCTAGTGTCTTTTGTCCCATCAGTTCAGCACACCTTATTTCATCCATCCATCTCTCATGTGGTGTCTTTCCAGGTCTTTTACAATCTCTTGGATAACACTTTAAAATTATTACTGTGTATCTATTATCATATCTTTTAGAAATATGTCCAACTCAATACCACTTCAGTCTTTTAATTCTTTCAATTCTCTTGCCCATGTATTTTATTTGCAATATCTTCTTTTTTACTCTTAACAACATACTTTTTTCCATACATCATTGAATGGTCTAAAGTCAAGTCTCAGATCTCCAAGTAAGAATTGGTAACATGCATTTATTAAAAACCTTATTCTCAAACACACAGATATATATATAATATTACATTATTACTACCAAAAGCACTCGAACCAAGTTTAATTCTAGGATTAAGTTCATCCATTATGTTTCCATTGACCAAGATATTTGCCATTGTTAAATTCTAACTCATTTTTATCAATTTTATTTTTTTATTGTGAAAAAAATTATTGAACATTACTTTAGTATTTTTAATATTTACTTTTAATTCTACATTCCTACTTTTATCTGATAACTATTGCAAATTTTCCTAAATGTATTATTTACAAAAACGACTACACCATTGACAAAATCTGGATAGCTTAAATAATCTCCATTTACTTTTATTCTCTTGGAATCTTATTTTAATCCACAAAATCCTTCTTGCAAAACTGGTGTCAAAAGTTTTGGAGATATAAAGTGACCATGCTGAACCCTTCTCAATATTGATCTTTTTAGTATCATTATAGAGTATAATTGTTGCTGTTGCATTTTTATAAATATTCTTCAGAATATGACCATATCCTGGGTCTATACATTGATTATACAATGTTTTAACCATTGAAAAAATGCTCAACCAATAAAATGCCTTCCCATAATCTGAAAATCCAAAGCACAATGGCAACTCCTATTCATCGGTCCTTTCTATAACTTCTCTCAATATTTGGATATGATTCACTGCTATAAAGCCACTTTAAAATCTATCTTGTTTGAAATAGATGAGTTGTTATTATTTTGGTAAGAATTCTGTATAGAACTGATAAGAGACTGATGTCTGGAATTTCTAATATTAATACTGTATTCTCCCAGGCATGTGTTACATCTTTATCATTTAAATATTCACTGTATAACTTTGCCAAAAAAATTATATTTCTTCATCTGCTTTTTTTAATATATCAATTATAATTCCATCATTACCTGGAGCTTTTTCATTATTCATAAATTTAATTGCCAGCCTTACTTCTTCATTTAAATTCCTGGGCATATCAAAAGATTCAGTTATTGTAGAAGGTATTTTTTTTGTTTTTTATTGCTATAAAATTTTGATAAAACTCTTCTACACATTTTAGGTCATCTCTCTTTTTAATAATAGTTCTATCTGTTTTTCTTATTGCAGACATAAATGGTTTATCAATAGAAGTTTTGTTCTATTTTATAGCTTTTTTTTCTAGATCACAATTATATTTTTTTATATCATTATCAACTCTTTTTCACACTATTTTACAAAATTCAAGATATTAGTTTTCTCTTAATGCATCATTTTTATATATTTTCATATTCCTTCTTTTTTTTAATAAATTGACATCTCCATAGAAATTTCACTCGTCAATTTTTATTTTTTTTAATAACTATCTTTCTTGTAGTTTTTAAAAGTGCATCAGTTATCTTCCTATTGATTTCATTCAAATCTGAATCATATTCAAAATCTGTTAATATTTGAAAACGATTTGCAAGTTTTAATTTAAATTTGTTGTAATGTTTCTGAAGAATAGGAATATCAACGTTGAATATTATTTTTTTAATGATTTTTGTCTCTTATTTTTGCATCTTACATCTCACCAATTGATGATGACAATCACTTTCTGTGTTGAATTTATTAGGAACATTACAGTCTTGAAATACATATTTCCTGTTAGTCAAAATATAATACAACTGAGCTGTATTTTCATTTGGATGCTTCCATGTTTACTTCTGTTTAACAATTAAAAAAATCATAATATAAAGCTTTTGTTTTTCAGTAAATTCCACAAGTCTGTGACCGTTCTCATTTCTACCACCATAACCAATTTTACCAATAGCTATTTCAACTTTTATTGGTTTAGCAATTCTAGCATTAAAGTGTCCCATGACAATTTTAAAATGTGGTTTTGTCTGATCAATAGCTTTTGTATATCCATATAAATATTTTCTACTTCATCATCACAATGAGAAATTGTTGAGTAAAAACCTTAATTATCTTCATTTGATATCTGATATTAAGTTGAATAACTACTTTTGTCACTCTATCTGATATACCAATAATCTCTACTATGTTTCAGATGTACTTCCACTGTTTTAATTTGTAATACAATATATATCCACTTTTTTAAATCAATTGTTTCTTCATCTTTTTTTCTAATTTCGCAAAGTCCAATAATGTTCCATTTATTGTGAGACAGTTTTTTCCTCCATTTTTGCAATCTTCCTTCTTGATCTGCAATTGTTAGTACCTAAAAATATTGCCATTAAGTGGCAGATTGGGTCTGTAACCAGGATATTTATCTCACTTTCAGCCTTTAGCTGCCAACTGCTGTCTTGGCTAGTAACTTTACAGCCTTCTGGCAATAAGGGTCATGATTTATTTTTGTCTATTGTGATTGTAAATATTTCTTTAAAAAAATCCATTTACACACTTTCATCTTGCCTTCAAGAAAGCTCAACTGATTACAGTTAAGAACTATCGGGTAACTGAGAAAAAAACCCATGGCATTTCTTGATCTTAAATTCAGAGATAAAAAGCAAATAAACTTATTACACCGGTAACACATGTTGGAGAGTAGCTCATCCATGTTTGTATACTATATAAATAATCACATAGTAATAACAGCTGCAACAATCAGAATGTATGGAACGGACTAAGAATTTACCTCTCTCAGTTCCTTTAAGCCTTCAAGAGGAATCAATTATTCTCCTTGCTGTTAAAAGCAAATTCCTTTCTGATACCACATTTACTAATACATTTAATAATAACATTTATTAATACATCGATTTATTACTGATTTTAAATTATTAACATCAGCAAAAATACATATGTATTTTTAAATATTTGTTTATTATACAATTCACATATTTTTAAAAAAAATCTAAAATAAATTGTATATGTTTACTAAGAATGTTTATACAGAAGAGAGAGATTGGTCTTTAGTTCAATGAAAAAGATAATTTTTAGCAATAAAGACAGATTGATGCTGATAAATATAAACACTGAAATTATGAATACTATGCAGTCAGTATAATTATTATATAAATTCAATTGACCAAAACATCTGATTCAGAGGTTGGAACTCAACAGCAATAATTAAAGTAATCATAGATATAAAATTAATACTAATGAACTTTATTTATCATAGAATAACTTCAGCAAATGTACTGCAGATAGTTTTTTTTCCGCATGTGTCATAACATCAGCCGGGAAGTGAATCCTTTAACCTGGGACAACTGCTTGTAAAGCAGTTCTCGCTGACCTTTCGACCACCAATGCTTGACTACTGCAGATAGTTAAAATATATAGTTTTCAATTTTTCTAATTAAGTGCAGACTTTTGGTACTTTAGTAAACTGAGTTGTAATTTAAATCCATGCAACTTTGTTTTGTAACCGAATTGAAAAAATGGCATATATACATAAGGTACAAATAGTGCAGGGGAGATTTTATAAGCAGAATTACATAATTGTACAATATTTTAAAATGAAATCTAGCTATTAGAATGTCTTTTATTGGAATGTTTTAACAGGTTAAATAAAAACTTCAGTTAGATTGTAGATTGTATAGTATTTATTTCTGAAATGTATGAATTTTAAGAACAGTTAGATCACGAGTTCACATAGAAAATTTTTTGACTGCAGTGTATATTTCATTTAAAAGCCTCCAAAAGTTATCCCTTTCATTCTGGAATAGAAAGCTCCGACCCTGGAGAGTGATTTGAGGTTGAATAGCATGCATCCCTTTGTGATGACTCACCTGGCTCCTCATGATTATTGCCCAGACCCTGAGTTTTATGGAAGTGACCTCCAATATGAAGGTTCAATTTAACCATACAAAGCATGGACAAAAGATTAGATCCTTCGTTGAACATTATAAGACATGCAAGTGTGGTCATCTATCAACAAGATACTAATTTTGCGGACTCATTACTTGCAGATGTGCTTCATGTTAGTCCTTTTGGCTGGTATCAAGCAAGATATCAATATTGAACTTTCTCCCCTGATTATCATGTAATATATTCTATGTTTAACTGTTATTATTTGCTGTAATATATTCATTTTTCAATTTAAAGTAGAAATTCAGTTTAATTTTAAAAACTGCTTTCTTAACAATCTTGTTAACAAATTCTACTACTGTTGCTTAATTTGAATTTGAATCCAGGTTCGATTGGAAAATTTTTCATGTTACAAGCAAGTCTCAATATTTTTTCAATCGTATGGATCACAAATAAGCCAGATAGCTATCTAATACTGATTAATAAATAGATATCTAAATATTGTTAGATAAAATGTAAAAGTTTATAGTTCGTTTGAGGTAGTAAGTATAAATGAACTAATTATTAAAATAAAAAAATAATTAAAATAAAATGTCTTTATTGGTTGATTAGAGAGGTTACCCTCCTCTTATGGAAATTGAATTCCTGATTTATTTTTTATTATTATAACTTATTATTTAGTATAAAGGATGATGATGTATGTGTGTGCGATCTTGTTTACATAATTTTAAGTAATTGGGAAACATTTTTGTTAATTATTAACATTTGTTTAATTAGGGTAACTATCGTTTCGTTAACTTAAATGTAAAATTAATCTACAGACCACTATTTTTATTTGGAAATTAATCTAGAACCCATAAAAATTTATATTAAAAATACAAGATTTTCAAGCACCCTTCAACTGTCCATACTATCTCATATCACAGATATACATGAACACACACGTGTAGAAAAAATAAATAATCATCAATATACATATTTCATGCTGAATCAACATTCATTAGTTGTTCCAGATTATTATCTTTCCACACACATATATATATAATCAATGCTCAGTTTATATTAAAGATAGCAAATCATTATATTTTAAGGGACAGGCTTCAATCTACTCCAACCTCTAACTCTTCAGCCATCCATATCGTTGAAAATCTGATGATGAGATGCCCAAAACCCATGCTGATGCCAATATTATTGTTATGCCCATTTTGACCTCAAGATTTTCAATGGTATGGCTGAAGAGTTGGAGGTTGGAGTCGATTGAAGCCTGTCCATTAAATATAAAAATTTACTATCTTAATATAAACTGAGCACTGTTTATATATATATACGTGAGAGAAATGATAATCTGGACCAATTGATGAGTACTGATTCAGCATGAAATATGTATATTAGTGATTATTGATCTTTTCTACATGTGTGTAGTCATGTGTATCAGTGACAAGAGATAGTGTGGATAGTTGAAGAGTGTTTGAAAGTATGTGTTTAAATCCCTATATTTACAATTAAGCTCCAACTATATGAAGAATGCCTGTATTTCAAATATTACACATTGAGCCTGAATCCTGCCCATCCCTCTTCTATGTATTTAAATGGATAAGGTCCTATACATGAGGGGTCAGAGTGACTTGATGTCAACATGTGCATAACAATAATATTGGCATCAGCATGGGATCTGGGTATTCCATCATCAGATTTTCAATAGTGTGGATGGCTGAAGAATTGGAGATTGGAGTAGATCGAAGCCTGACCATTAAAGAATGAAGATTTGCTATCTTATTATAAACTGAGCACTGATTATATATATGTGTGGGAGATAATAATCTGAACCAACTGATGAGTACTGTTCAGCATGAAATACATATTGAAGCAGTTAATCTTAGCCCAAGATTGAGCTTCATGGTTCCATCTAATAACCTATATTCAAATCTTGTGTTCCATCCCACTCCTAATATATATATATATATTTCATGTATATATGTCTGATAAGCGTGCCTAAAAAATTATAAATTTTAGTTTTTCAATATTTTTTAATTATTATTAATTCCTTTTTATTAAAATATATAGGTGCAGCTCAGATATATATATATGCCTTTACATTATTTTAAATTAAAATAAAAAGATTATAAATAAAAATTGATTTATTAAAAAGAAAAAAACTTAACTTAAAAACTGAAAATTAAAAGTTGTTTAACTTATATAATATATCGCACAGATGGAATCAAAACTTTAAAAGTATTATTTTCTTTTTAAAATAAAAAAAAAGTATTTGAACGTACTTTTTTATAAAAAAAGTACAAGATCTAAAGATAAAATATTTTTGTTAAAAGATTCCTATGTAATCTCAGTAAATGGAAATGGTTGTTTTATAAATTAAACGAAAAGCAAACTAGCCCTTGAGGCTCTTATATAAGAAAGTCAGATGAAAGATATAGATAAGAGAACAAAAAAAATTAGATGTCCAATAGAAGTAGCAATGAATGCTCGGACCTTAACGAAAATTTGGAACAGGAAACCATTGTTCAGTGAATCCGGACGATTGGTATAAAAGAAAAAAATATTCAAATTAAAACAGGTCCAGCTTGATTTTTTTGAGAGGGGTGATAATACGCACTTGTCACACTCTTATTTATTTCAAATGAAATGACTGATGAATTATGAACGGTACTATT
This sequence comes from Epiperipatus broadwayi, assembly GCA_028023455.1. Lineage (NCBI taxonomy): Eukaryota > Metazoa > Onychophora > Udeonychophora > Euonychophora > Peripatidae > Epiperipatus > Epiperipatus broadwayi. The sequence goes on from JAQFVV010006282.1 coordinate 1,559,378, forward strand.
GCAGACCCCGAATCATGTGGGTCCTGCAATAAAATAGTACAAGGATTGAACCAGCTAAGGCCACCTTCAGGTGGACCGGTCTTCAAATAAAGACTTTGTGAGAATTGACACCAGGAACCGAGCTCTTCTACTGTAAGATACGAACTGAAATTTTTTTTAAAAAAAAGTAATTCGTTAAGATTTGACAAGCTAAATCTAATTTTTGAAAATGAACTTTAATCTGACTTAAGATTTCAAAATCAGTTATTGATGTTTAATTTTAAATATTTTGAGTTTGCAAATTTAATCATTTCCATTTTTTTTATTTGTTAATATTTAGTGACTAAATTATTTAAATGCATTAAACTTAAGTTGGGTATAGATGACTGCATAGATTCGTTAATGTTTAATTATTTTTTTATTTTCATATTGATTAAAATATATAGATATTCGGTAAATATGATATCTCATGTTGAGTATCTAAAAATGTATTTATTCGAGTATCTTTTAAGTTATTGGTGTCAATGCAGCATCTTATAATGAATGCCATTGGGTTTCTTGTAAATTTCCTTCTGCAATTCCATCAATAACTTTGTATTTTAATCATTTATATTTATTTTAAAGGGCTTTTATTTCAGGCTATTTGTTTCATAGTTAGGTCGATACTGGTAGAGGGATATATGGGTGTTTATATCAATGTAATGTGAAGTGTGTTTAGCATACAGGGCAATGTGCCCAACTGAATGCATGACCCAAAGATGTAGTCATTGTATTGCAATAGATGCAGACATATTTCCTGCACCATTGAACCTTTTTTTAGTTCTATAGATGGGGACAATAAGTCGGCAGTAAGACCGCTCTCCCCCCATATGTAGCATTTCTCTTTAATTATTTTATATACATGATTCCTTCACCAGACAGATGCCCATTCCTGTACTGGATGAGGACCATGTCCTTCAAATAATATCACACTGTCAGATGCACATTCCTGTCAGCATGGTTTTATGCTAGCATCTTCATATTGCATTGGTTGCGACTATATATCTGGAAGCAGGCATTGGTTTGGCTACAAACTTTTAGTCTGAGATTGAATGGTTATTTTGAAAAGTTTTTAACTGAGTAATCTATGTAGCCTATCTGTACTCAAAATTCTAAAGTAAAAGTTATTAAAATGTCCATCTGTGCAGACTGTTTAAAATAGTAATTTAAATTTAAAAATTAATATTAAAATCTAAAGATAAATTCTAATACTCAATTTTATTTATATGTGCATTAATAAAATGTTTTGTGTGTTAATTACTGGCATTGGCTTGTTTCGTTTTTTTAAAAAATATTAATATATTTCTTTTAAACAACTTTTAATTTTCAGTTTTTAAGTTAAGTTTTTTTCTTTTTAATAAATCAATTTTTATTTATAATCTTTTTATTTTAATTTAAAATAATGTAATGGTGTATTATATACCGTTACAATATATTACAGGAGCAAACATTCTAACCAAATATTGATTTTATAAATAGTTTATTACGTGTCAATTATAAAACTTTTTCTTTTTAAACTATTTTTTTTATTAAACTGTATATTTTTATAAAATCCAATATGGAAAATGCAACCATTAAATGTCCAAAAATAATAAAAGGATTGGAAATATAATATTGTTTTAATCTTGGGGAGAAATTTTAATTAAAGATTTTACTGAAAAATAAAATGGGGAATGAGATTAATAGATTTTAACTTTGTGTCCAATATGGAAATAGATTTGAATATATTTTGGAATGTTATCTAATGATTGCATCTTCAAAAACAATGAACAAAGAAAATGTAAGATTTTGTTATATCGGAGATTAGAGTTTGAGCTAGAAATAAGAAAGTAAAAGCATTCCACAAATACCTGAGTGGAATATAAAATGGGGTGATTTTACACACCAAAATATAGTTACTACTGAGAGAACTGTATTGCCATCAATACTACATGCAACTTTGAAATCTAAGATAATGATCGAGTAGAAGCCAATCACCTTTACAACCCTTGTGAGTCATTTTCCACTACTGTACCATCTTGCTCCTGCTCTAGAATGAAGTAAAGGCCCAACCTAAGAACTTTGGAATGTTCATCAGAAGCTTGCTGTCACCTGAGAACTTGCATGGATTCCTAGCTGCTGTGCATGAGCTGACTTTTTAAAATGGATTCTTAAGAAATTGTGCAAGGTAATTATCTTCATGCCACCTGAAAGTAAATCTAGCCTAACTAATCTCATCAAAATTTTTTTTCATGACTGATTTAAATTTGCATCTTTCTAATATGTAAATTGCTCTCAAATAATTTTGATAAGTCTAATTCTCTCTTGTATGCTCTAACTTTTTTTAACGTTGGTGTGGTCATTTATTTATATGTATTTATTATTTGATTTTATATGTATGCTTTTGTTATTATTAATGTGCCAATTTCAAGCAACCTGATGAACTGAATTTCTAAAATCTTTTCTTTCCTTTTTTAAGTAAACCTCCATGAATTAAGGTTATTAATGTCCCCTCAGAACATAATGTATTATTAATTAGTATGCTCGCCAGATTGTTTTTACGAGTCAACATTTTATATTGATTTTATTATAAAAATTGTAATTTGTTCAACTCCAAATAGAATGAAATAATTCTACCCAGGATAAATCCATAATTTAAGCTTTGAAATCTTTTAAAATGTTATTTATTTAATTCTGAAAGGGTGACTTATTAGTTGTTTTCTCTATAATTGCTATTTTTACTTTATTTCTTTATATTCTTAAAATATCAAATATTTAAATATTCTAGTTATTATCAAAATCCACGAAGGTGGGATTGAATTATTTTAAATAACAAAAAAGGAAGGGGGTAAAATCTTAATATATATTTGATTAAATCTTCTCTATACATATATTATAGCGGCATAGCATATTATTTGTATAAGTTATAGCATTGAAACAAGGGGGCATTTATTTTTAAAGCAGTAAATCCTATTCAATGTTATTAGTGACATTTATCTGTACTGTGTTAGTGACATTTGGCTTATCTTTGTGAATATATTATGTATTTCTAATCTAGGGGCTGCAACAGGATTGAATCCATGGATTTCTTCTTATGTAATGTCCTGTGGATAGTTGTGCTTCTCAAGACTACCTTTATATAAAAGGCCTCTGCATATCAGTGAATCCAGAATTTCTGGGCTATGCCATGCCAAACCACACTTTTCTAAGCACTGCTCTAAGAAAGGAGTCTTAAGACTTCATTTTCATCCAGAAGCACAACTTTTTCTTGTTACTTCTTCGCCATTATGTCAGTACCGCCACTTCATAATTTATTATTACTTTTGCTTCATGACCCAGTTTTGATGTTATAATATTAAAATTGCACTCTGCTCAAAAATATATGTAAATGCCAAATATTACTAATTTATTAATTAATAATGTTATATCAATCTTATTATACAATCCCACCATCGCAATTTGTTATTTCTATACTTAAGAATATATGCCTTGGAGAAAATGCAAGCGTTCTATCTCCTAAATGTTAATTAAATTTTCAAGAATTAGTTTGTTAACTAATGAAATATAATTGTTAATGTATTTTATTCATTTTCACAACTGACACAGCATGAAAATAGTTTTTCTTATACACCTGGGTCTCGTTTTACACGATAGATAGATTCCTCAGAAAACACGCGCAAACGAAATCGCACAAAAATAGACGTAACTTACCTTGAAAAAGGGGGGATACGGACTGTGATTTTTCAAAAATCATGTAAAAGTAAAGCACCAACGTAAAATTACTTTAAAATTCGTGCAAAAAAAATAAGGAAATAAAATATGACTAATAAAAAATTTCAAATTTGAAAAAAATTGATACAAGACAAACTTTTTTTAACTATAATATTTAATTTTATTCAAAATAATATATTTTTATGCATAATTTACAGTACAGTAATTTACATTTTTTATACACGTTTTAATTATTATCGATATTTGCCGATAAACAGGTTCGTTTGCAAACTGGTAAAAAATCAGATTTTAATTTTTAATTGTCAAATTTAATTGTGCCCACTGCTATTACTCATCTTTTAAAAATAAACTTGCAGACACTAAATGATTAATAATTGATTATGTTCTTTTTTAAAAAGCAAAAACAGAATGTGATTTAAAATGCAAAATTAACACGCACAATGTTTGAACAAATTTACATTATAATCTTGTAAAATTTAATGTGTGTATACATAAAATGTGGAAATCATGATTTTAATTTCATTATTGCATAAAATCTTACTATTATAAAGCACTGAAAATATTGGAATTACTAAGATGAAAGTTGAATTCCAATAATGTGCTATTACTTTCAATATGACGTAATTGCGTGAAATTTATTATTTAAAGTAATAGCGCATTATCGGAGTTCGACTTCCGGAGAAACGTGAATCGCGTAACTTCAAAATCGCATTAAATAAATCCGCATAAAAAGAGACCCAGGTGTATATGTAATGAATCTTGGAACACTCCCTGAAATAATATGTTAGTCACCATGTTTTAGAACCATAACCCAAAGCATTAATAGCAATATTATGTAATCTTTTTAATAAATGATTGGCATCTTAATATCGTACCCACCAAAGATGTGTGTTAATGTATATATATTATTTAGTTGATAAAAGAACATATGAGAATCATTAGCATGAATTTCAATATGTAATTATCTACCATTTGTTAGACCACTCATTCATGTACACATTAATGTATATAGTTAATTCATTATATTAAACTATTATTTATTGTCTAACTTATTTGAGTAGTTTGAATTCTTTTCTCTCCACTTTACATGTACAATCATGCATATGCCTATTGTAGATATGTTATAATGTAGTTAAGATATGTCTCATTGTCTTCTCTGCTCTGCTAGTGGGCTGGATTTTAGAATAAATTATTGCGTGCCATCATTATATGTTATTTATTAGATGTTTGATCTGGAGCTTGGGGAAATGGTTCGAATCCAGGTTGGTCCCTGACCTAAATCTCGGGCTTGACTGGGTTTGAAGTACATTTTTTGAGTTCCAGCCCATGTTAGATGGATAAACATGTTTTGACCAGTACAATATATTGGTAATTATTTATCTTGTCTACATGAGTGGGGGCATGAGTATCAGTGATATGAGATAGTGTGGATGGTTGAAGGGTGCTTGAAAGTCTGTGTTCAAATCCCCTATATTTACAATTAAGCCAGATATCTGACGAATGTCTGTATTTCAAATATTAAAAGTATAAGTGTAAATATTTCATAAGAATTCTATTGAAAAATGAAATTATATGAAAAGAAAAAAACAAAACTTTTTGTTACAAATATATTATTTATATAGTTGTATGAGATAGTGTGGATAGTTGAAGGGTGCTTGATAATCTGAGTTCAAATCCTCTATACTTACAATTAAGCTCCCAGGTTTGTGAAGAGTGCCTGGTTTTTAAATATTTATATTTAGTGTTTATTCATTTTTAAATGACTTTAATCTTAAAAAATAAATAAATTACATTATTAAATGGTTTTAAGCCAATAAACATCACATTACCACCACTGCTTATGCTTGTATATAACTGTTGTTAAAACAGGCAAAACTCACTATACGTCTTGACACACACAGCAAGCTAGAGCAATTTTATGCACAAGCCTTCTGGCATCCATTGATTGCTCTAGCTTGCTGTGTGTGGCAATACGTATAGTGAGTTTTGCCTGTTTTAATTATTAAATGGTAATGATTATGTTAAAAAAAACTCCAAACTTCAGATAACATTTCATATGTATGTACTGAATTTAGTTTTATCATATTGTAACTGTAATATTTAGTGAAGCAAATAAAGTTGCCAAAAGATTATTCCTCTATCGTTAAAAATATTGTATTATCGACTCCTATAAATTGGGTTAAACAAATTGAAACCGTAAATGTGGTATAAGTGGACAATGAAAAGCATGTAGAGAAAGAAAGAGTATCCAAGTAAGATTTATATGTTATATGGAGTAAAGGGTAATTTTATTATGTCCAGACAATATTTAATCTAACTAAGAATATCTTTGTTCAAATTTAGCCAAAATATATATTTTCTTATATATATAAACATATTACATGGGTAGGGTATATAAACTATAAATTTATTCGTATCTTTTACGTAAGCAATAACATGTGTCTTTTCAAACATTTATTTGTATTTTTTATATATGCAATAACATGTTTTTTTTTTAAATATATCTTTTTTAAATATATATATATGAGTGTGTTTAAATATAATTATGTAACGTCTGCTTAAATGCCATGGCTAAATCCAATACTCTGTTATGGAAATATAATACTTCTCTCTATTAAATATCTGTAATCAAACAATAATATCTCATGTTCAAATATGTATAAGGTTATTAAACTATTACGTATAAATGAATTATTGATATGAACTAAAAAAAAATACAAATTCAAATTTAAAATAAAAATAAGTTTTATTTACAAATAAAATTAATATATGTACAAAAGCATGAATAATATATATGCGCTTTACGTATATAATTTATAAAATTCATTGAGTATTTTAGATTAAACATTTTATATATTTTACTAGATGATATATATATAAGTGCGTGGATAAATATACTCGACCTCATTAATTCTAAATTAATTTAAGTAATTAAAAACATAATATTTTATTAATTAACAATTGAAAATATTTTATAATTAGGTGAGTGGAAATGCAATTATTTTTTATACAAGCAATTATATTCTAGATGAACAGATTACTTAATTAGAAGATAAGTATTGTTTGATGTTTAGTCTAAGCATTGTCTTTTATTTTGTTATAATCCCTTTTCAAAGCTAATTTTGTAAAGTCTTCTTGATTAGGACATGGACCACAGTAAAGTTAAGGATTAATCTACAACCAATGGATGCGTATATGAAATTGAACCACGATGAAAATTGTTAAGGTAGCTCAGTGAACTATAAATAGGGGTCTCTCAGAAGATTGATTCAGTATGTGTTGAGTATGCTTTAATTATGCTTTAATTTTTTATTTCTATTAGTTTATTCTTTTTTTTTTGCCCATCAGAAACAATGTTAAAATATAATAACAGATTAGAGAAGCTTACCGTCTACTCCATTCTAGCCATGACAGAAGAGTGTAGTTCTACCATAAAGTAGAGAAATTGCTATAATGTACTGGACAACCATTACATAGATTATTGCGTTGAGATTATATGCAATTTGTATGCTCCCTAACTTCAAAAGTGTCAATAACTTTGGGGAAGAGACTATGCATCATTAAGTGAGAGAAACACTGACAGATGCTGCCGATTGAATAAAATAAAAACACATATTAATGTTGTTTCATTAAGTAAGAATAATCCAGAAGCTTTGCAGAATATCAGTAAACATAGCTGTGTTATACCTAATGCACAGAAGTCTATAAGTACATGAATAACTAGATGAAAAGAGTAATTATACTATTATAACTTAATCTCACTAACATTAGATATTTAATTTCCTATATATGTACATTTCACTTCCACTGAAAGTTTTGTTATCGTGTGTGGGTGTGTTTAAAAATCACAATGGTAAAGATTTGCTTAATTTATTAGATGTACCACAGTTTACACAGCATAATATAAAAGGAAATAATTATAACAAACAACTAACAAATTATTGCAAACCCTTGCCATTCATTAAAAGGTTTTTTAGTATTGTTTTATTAATTATTTTAAAATAAGAGTTAATAATGATCATTTCCACCAGCCCACAATTTATTAAGAGTTAGAATAACTATTTAGCCATTAATGTAAATAATGCAAATTAATGAACTCTGAATTGAATGAAAGGATGCATAGACAGATTAAATAAATTAAGAAATATTGTTGGTCATCTGCATAAAAGTTTAAACAGGCAAAACTCTCCATACAGTAGTGCCACTCAGTGCAAGCCAGAGTAAACAATGAATGCCAGAAGGCTTGTGGATAGTTCTACATTCCTTCTTTCATCTGATAACTCCTACAATATTTCCTGCAACTCTGAAGCTTTATTTGCAAAAACAACTACATCATCTGCAAAATCTAAATGACAAATAATCTCCATTTACTTTCATTCCTTTAGCTTCTCATTTTAATCCACAAAATACTTCTTGCAGCACTGCTGTAAAAGTTTTGGAGATATGGACTCACCCTGTCTTACCCCCTTTCTCAATATTGACTTTCCCAGCTTCATTATGTAATCTAATTGTTGCTGTTGCATTTTTATAAATATTTTTTTAAATATAGCAATGGATCTATACCTTGATGATCCAATGCTTTAATCACTGAAGAAATGTTTATAGAATCAAATGCCTTTTCATAATCACAATATTAATACATAGTAAATTGAAAATGTTAAGATATAAAAAGAAATTAATTGATATAAAGTGAATAAAAATATTTTCATACTCTCAAACTAAGACTCTTTAGATTGGCCTATATAATTCAATTTAGGTACAATAGATGGCTGCTTTTATCTTTTCAAAAATCTCTAGTGCTTTGGTTTGAGAGTATCCTCAGTATTCAACAAACCATCATTGAGATACTATAACAATGTTATACTATATATGTTTAGAATGTAAATCTCTTCTGTTTCAATTACATACATATGTCTTAGCACTAGCAATTAAAATTGAATATTATATAATTTCTAATACACCTGGTCTCGTTTTACGCTATAGATAGGTTCCTCAGAAAACACACGCAAATGAAATCGCGCAAAACTAGACGTAACTTACATTGAAAAAGGGGGGATGCAGTCTGTGATTTTTCAAAATTCGCATAAAAGCAAACCATTAATGTAAAATTACTTTAAAATTCGCGCAAAAAAAAATAAGGAAATAAAATATGACTAATAAAAAATTTCAAATTTGAAAAAAAATTGATACAAGACAAACTTTTTTAACTATAATATTTAATTTTATTCAAAATAATATATTTTTATGCATAATTTACAGTACAGTAATTTACATTTTTTTATACACGTTTTAATTATTATAGCTATTTGCCGAAAAACACGTTCATTTGCAAACAATTAGCGCCAACTTCACACTCATGTTGTGTCAGTGGTTTTCTGGTGACAACGTAATTAGTAATTAATCTTTGAGACGATGATTTTATTAATTGTTTATGAAACTAACAACTAAAAATAAAATTCTTATTTTTGTCTTTAATTTTCAATTCCGTTTAAAAATCAAATTTCACCGTAAGTAATTTTTAAATTGTTAATTACAATTAAAAATCAGATTTTAATTTTTAATTGTCAAATTTAATTGTGCCCACGGCTATTAATGACCTTTTAAAAATAAACTTGTGGACACTAAATGATTAATAATTGATTACGTTCTTTTTTAAAAAGCAAAAACAGAATGTGATTTAAAATGCAAAATTAACATGCACAATGTTTGAACAAATTTACATTATAATCTTGTAAAATTTAATGTGTGTATACATAAAATGTGGAAATTATGATTTTAATTTCATTATTGCATAAAATCTTACTATTATAAAGCACTGAAAATATTGAAATTACTAAAATGAAAGTCGAATTCCAATAATGTGCTATTACTTTCAATATAACATAAGTGCGCGAAATTTATTTAAAGTAATAGCGCATTATTGGAGTTCAATTTCCGGTGAAACACGAATCGCGTAACTTCAAAATCATGTTAAATAAGTCCGCGTAAAAAGAGACTTAGGTGTAGTTCATAATATTAACATGTAATAAATTGAAACATTTTGTGGATGTTAATATGTTGAAAGAAATTAATGGATATAAAGTGAATAAAAAATATCTTCACACTGTCAAACTAAGATGCTTAAGATTGGCCTATATAACTGAATTTAGCTACAAAAGATAAGACAATACCTATAATGGTAAGATAAGACAGCTGTTCTTATCTTTTCAAAAATTTTTTATCTTCTCCTTATTATAACAATGTTACACACTGTGCTTAGAGTGGAAATTCTTTTTGTTTAAATTATATAAATTTTAATAAAAGAGAAAATATAAAAAATATTATTCTAAGAGAAGTGGTTAGTGAAATTCTGAGTTTATCTGTTTGCTTGCTTTTCATTAAAAAAAAGACAAAACGTATATGTTTAGTTAAAAAGAAAAGAGAGTAATTAAATACAATCTTTATAAACAGAGCAAAACTCTCCATACAGTATTGCCACCTGTGCTAAACAGAATAATCAATGGATGCCAGAAGGCTTGTGCATAAAATCCCTATCTAATGCCTACTCATCCAATATCCCCAGACTAGTTTTTGGCTTGTGGCCTTTGTCAGTGAGGAGCTTTGGATCTGAGAGCACTGCATCTAGATCTTAGGATCTAATGCAATTCTCCAGTACCCACCTTTTATCTCTACTTAACTACAAAACTATGAGAATGAAATTGAAAACACAAAAAATATTTTCAATCTAAACTAGAAACTAGTCTGGGGATATTGGATGAGTAGGCATTAGATAGGGATTTTATGCACAAGCCTTCTGGCATCCATTGATTACTCTGTTTAGCACAGGTTGCAATACTGTATAGAGAGTTTTGCTCTGTTTATCAACAATTAATGTGCTAGTATAGAAGATGTGATCATGTGATGCTTAATGGTTTAAAATCTTTATACTTGATAAGCATTCTAAACATAGATTAAATTTTAAAATAATCACAGTTTAAATTATATTTCTCATTCTAATTTACAAACAGCTTAAATTAAAGTTTAATCATAATTTGATTTAATATTGCCTAGCTAATATAAATATATTCTTATAAAAAGGATTGCCTAAAATATTAAATCATTTATACATACAAATGCATGTGGAGATGTGTGTAAGAGAATAATATCTAGGCAGTTGTCCATGTGTTCATTGCATGATTAATGCAATCAGTATTATGTAGTCAGCAAATATGAGTTAACAAAAGAGATAATGGTATTGATATATAAAGTGGATTGGAAATAATATAGAGAGTGTACCATATTGATAAGTGTAGAAGAGAAATACAAGCTTAAAAAGCAAAATCATGTGTTATATGCCTTGATTTATTGATTATTATAAAGTGGATTGATATTCATAAATAAATTTAAAGATGTTATTTAATTACATCTCAGCATTTCTGTTATTCCGAGTTTGATAGTCTATTGCAAGTTTAAGTACATACACAACCAACATTAATTGTAATTGCTTTGTTAATGATTAGGCTTTATGCTAAAGATATTAATGCTTTAGGCTAGACCATGGATATTTAAGTATGTATGTGTTGAATGTTGAAAATTAAAATATCCCAAAGAAGAGGTAAGAAATTCTTAATGCTATTATAGGTTATAGTGAATTATATTATTAAGTAAGATATTATTTAGGATCACAGTCAATTGCACGATGAATTAATTATATGAGTTCCAGATTTCTCTGTAACTTGATGGCATTCAATAAAGTACCTGCATATTTATTGCAGGGAATACAATATAAACCATCACATCATGAAGAATGACCATTACTCCATAAACACAATTTATTTAAATTAATTTTTCTATTAAATAAACCTTATAAATATTTAAGTAATACATTTATATATTCATAAAATTTAATTCTATATAAACGATATAGAATAATTTGAGTTCACTAATAGATTTTCTTTGATATACTGATAAAATTAATAATAATTCAAGAATTAATAAAGATTTTACTTAAAGTAAAAGAATGCAAGCATTTATTGTTACCAATTAAAAAAATAAATGTCTTTGAGACAATAAGAATGAATGCCTTATTTTCAAACCTAAGTGCACTTATGTAGCTAATCTTAAATGTCTTGGAATGAGAACATGAATATATATTAAATCATTCACTTTGCATCTATTTCTTTTAATAATCTTGATCATTAAATAGTTTAACATTTTCTAAAATTAACATGAAATAAATTTTAATATTTCATAAGTATTAATAAAATTATTAAAAGAAATGGATGTAAAGTGAACGATTTAATATATATTCACACTCTCTTTCCAAAAATACATAAGATTGGCCTATATAAATGCATTTAGAATTGAAAATAAAATGGTCACTCTTATCTTCTCAAAGTCTTTTCCTTTTGGCTAGAACAAGAGTATCTTCACCTTTAACACCACTGATTTATAGTTAAAATAGGCAAAACTCTCCATACAGTAGTGTCACTCAGTGCAAGCCAGAGTAATCAATGGATTCCAGAAGGTTTGTGCATAAAATCCCTATCTAATGCCTACTCATCCAGTATCTCCAGACTAGTTTCTGGCTTGTGGCCTTCATCAGTGAAGAGCCTTAGATCTGAGAGCACTGCATTAAGATCTTAGGATCTAATGCAACTCTCTAGCAGCCACCTTTTATCTCTACTTAACTACAAAACTCTGAGTTTAAAACTGAAAACACAATAATATTTTCACTCCAAGCCACAAGCTAGAATCTAGTCTGGGGATATCGGATGAGTAGGCACTAGATAGGGATTTTATGTACAAGCCTTCTGGCATCCATTGATTACTCTGGCTTGCACTGAATGACAGTACTGTGCGGAGAGTTTTGCCTGTTTTAACAACAGTTATGAGCAAGCATAAGAAATGGTGATCATGTGACTTATTTATAGTATGACACAAATGAGAAGGGATTATTATCTTCTAAATAAAATTACATAGATTTTGAAAACTAAAATCTTACTTTGCAATAAATTAATCCAGTCTACTGATGTTATAGTAATATTTTCATATTAAATTTCTAGAAGAGGTACTCTACAGTTTAGATCTCTGGTAGCATTGTGGATTATAAGAGCTAATAGCTTCTGAATCAATTTTCATTGGAGAAAGTAATAAAAAAACTTATTAGTTTGGTCAGTCGAATAGAAAATGTGCACAACCTCAAGTTTTGGCGTTTGATTATCACACAACTTTTCAAGTAACTGTCTACAAAAAAAAATTTAAGGTCATATATTTGATGACCTTTTACATTAGGCAAAATGAGGATTTTATTGGCAGTATGCTTTTAATAATATATGTTGAATAAAACTTTAAATTACATATATATGATAGGGGTTCGAACTCAGACTTTCACACGACCCACCTGATCACACACATGTTGAAAAGATAAATAATCACTAATATACATATTTCATGCTAAACCAGCAATCATCAGTTGGTCTAGATTACTATCCTCACACATATATATAATCAGTACTCAGCTTTATATGGTTTAGCATGAAATACATATATTGTTGATTGTTTATCTTTTCAACATGTGTGTGATCAGGTGGGTCAGCAATATGAGATGGCACTGAGAGTGGTGGGTCATGTGAAAGTCTGAGTTCGAACCCCGCATATATTACATATATAAATGCAGGTTTAAGCCTGTACAATGTATTAATTTATATAAATAGTGTGTAAAAGGTCTGCCCATTCCTCGCATATGTATGTATAAATGGATCATTCTCCTGTACATGAGGGGTCAGAATGACTAATATGTCAACATGGGTAGGATGATCAAGGGCTTTGAACGTTCCATCACCAGATTTTCAATGAAATGGAAGGCTGAAGAGTTGTGAGTTGGAATAGTTTGAAGCCTGTCCGTTAAAGTATAAAGATTGGCTATCTTAATATAAAGCTGAGTACTGATTATATATATATGTGTGAAGGATAGTAATCTAGACCAACTGATGATTGCTGGTTTAGTATGAAATACGTATATTGGTGATTATTTATCTTTTCAACATGTGTGTGATCAGGTGGGTCAGCAATATGAGATGGGACTGAGAGTGGTGGGTCGTGTGAAAGTCTGAGTTCGAACCTCGCATATATAAATGCAGGTTTAAGCCTTACAATGTATTAATATATATGATAGACATTATTTCAATTTGTATTTTTAATTAATTAAAAATGAAATCTTTTCTAATTAGTCAATTCTAAGACTTTCTTCTTTTTAAAAAAAAAATGTATTAATTATTTTTGTACATCATGTTCAGACGAAGCAATAAATTACACAATGTATTTACCAGCGGTATCTACCATATAGCATACATGACAAAAACAGCTGGAAAGTGAAGTGTTGTAAGATTTTTTTATTATTATTGTTTGATAAACATATTTTAATTAAAATTTCTAAAAAACATTGTTTTTAAAATCTCAAAATACTGAATTTATTTGCTATTATTTTATCAGCTAAGTGATATATTATATACAAATGTGTGTGTAAATTTATATATTTATTTATATATGTATACTATATAGACAAAACAATTTGAAATCTTTGTTTTTTATTTCAAATAACACATATACTTAAGTATCTCAATATATATAATTGTTTTTTTTTTTACATGGAATATTAGATAAACTAAATATTCATCTCTCAGTACAAAACCACATATGAGTATGTAATCATATTGAAGTTAGTTCGATGATCACAATAATAACACAACTATTAAATATTATTATAAGTTAGTTATTCAATGATGATATAAAAATGGTGTTAAGGTAGAATAAATTTTAAAATAATCAGTGAAACATCATTAATATCTAGCATTGAATGTCTATTTGTATACATAAATCTATATTTAAGTCCATAATATTAAAATATCAAAAGCAATTGGAAAATGTACTTTTAACCAAGCAATTGTTCACTTGTTATCTAAAAATATATCTAGATTGGATATTATTAATTATAGATTAAGCCTAAATATATTTTATAGCAATTCAACTGATAGTTTTAAAATCGACAAACTACTAAATGGACATCAAATTAATTATTTAGATAATTAACAAATCCAGTAAAGTTGAAGGTCGTGTGAAAGTCTGAGTTCGAATCCCTTATATATTACAAATCCAGTAAAATAATTTATTCTGATAAGTTTTCTGAATATAAACAGTTTTTTAAATGATTTTTTTTGTCTTAAACTATTTAGATTTGAATATTTTTTGGATTAATATACTAAATGTTCAGGATTTCACTGTGTTGTTTAAATCTAAAAACTTTTAAAGTAAAATATTAAGTTAATAAGAGTCTATTTCTGATTAAAATGGTTTATTAATTTCATATAATAAATCTAATCCGATAACTTTTGATGAAGATCATTTTCAAAAAGACATCACTCACCAACTTCATTTTCAATCCTTATTAACCCATTTCAACATCAAGGTGTCTGTGAGTTCAATTCAGATTCTTTCATCTTTAGCTTATCTTCTTTACATCTCCCCACCAAATACTTTTATTTTATTTCTTTATAGATTTTTCACAAAGTCCTAAAATTTATTTTAAGATTTCAATATCCTGTATCTTGTTACGTCCATCCCAGATTCAATTTAACTTTTGAATATTTTCAATGATATTAGTGATACTTTTTTAACCTATGTATTCATTTTCAATATTTTTATATTAATCTCAACAAACATATTTCCATATGTTGCTGTGAAGTCTGAAATGTTTTTTATTAATACTTCTGTTTGTCATTCATAATTTAATTAATCGTCTTTGCATATTGTCGAAATAAAGGATCATTTTCCAAGCTATTAAATTACATATTTATTTATTAATTTTTTTTACCCTATTATTATTACTATTGCTATTTGAAATAAATCCATTTTACATTCATTATATCTAGAATAACTTAATAAACTTTACACCTATACATCTTTTAAGAGAATGATTAAGATTGATTTAGCTAATAAACCTGAGATAAATAATTAATTGAACATTATATTTAATTTAAGAATGCGAGAGACTTAATTTGCTAGCCTCGTATAAAGATACATATTAATTTGTATCAATATAGTTATTTACACAAGAGATATTATAACCGAATATACGTATTTAAGAATACAGTAAGATTATTACACATCAGTAAAAAAAACCCTGAGAAATTTATTTATCTTAAATAATATGCATTATTTAGTTCTGGAGTATTATTAATATTTATTCTATGAGAAAAATAAACATGCATTTCTTTTCATTTGCTTTCATAAGTGCGCTACCGATTATAAACGCACTCCATATGAAAACGCATTCAATTCACCCTGTCATTTTTTGCTCCTATCTGATTGCGACTTGTACTTCAGTGTTACAATATATATCTTTTTTTTTAAAAAGAAAAAGTGGCTTTATTTATGTACACATTGTTATAAACATAAAGAGTGTAAATAAAATTTATAATAAAGATGGTAGTGATGGTAGAGTTACAATGAGAAACACTGAAATTGTTAAACAATAATCTATGCATCATTTTCAGTCATAACTTTTTAAACATAGACAGTGGTCAATATGCAAAAAAAAAAAAACATCTGAAATAAATTTATAGTCATGAAATAAACATAATATTTTAAATTGATATTATGTTGTTTAAAAAATTAATTTTATATTTAATTATTTCCCAAGATTTTTCTGTTCTCTCTGATGTTTTGAAAGGCTAAAAATCTTATTCAAGATAATAAAAAACACTTTTTGTCATATGAAACTTTGGAGAGAAACAAATAAAAATGTATTAAAAATGAAAATTAGATGATAAATGAAAATTAATTGGAAATTCAAGTTATAAATAATAATAATGATTGTCTGATTCATCTTAAAACATTTAACCTAAATGTGATAGATATTAAAGTTGAAAAGAGATTTTCTTTTTCATGACTAGATATTTTTAATCAGAAGTTTATCAAGATAGTCTGTTTTTATGTGGTTATATTAGTTATGCATACTATCACATGCTACTTACAGGCTTAGCCATTTGATTAGATTGAGTCTGATCATGGCCATTAAGATGAGATTTAAAAAAAAAACATTAAAGATATTTATCAATAACAAAGTAATATTTACTGAGGCTATAACCTCGATAATATGCGTGTAAAAATGTGATAGTAGGGACCTCTACAGCTGTTTTAACCACAAGCTTACGCTATGGAAATTACTTTAATAGATTTCTAACTATAAAATCTTTCCATTGACTCGTTGTAAATCGAAAGATTTCGCGAGTATTAATGTGTAATAAGAAATGTGGACTTAATCAGTGAAGTATCGAATAGCTTCACTCTCACAGATCTAACCGCTTCAGCTTCACCTATTTAAATAGAAAGTAGGTTGAAGTAAAGAAGGGTTCCCCTCTTTTCTACCATAGCGTAAGCTTGTGGTTAAAACACCTGTAGAGGTCCCTACTATCGCATTTTTACATGCATATTATCGAGGTTATAGTCTCAGTAAATATTACTTACGTAATCAATGTGCGTTTAATAAATTTATAATTACAATAACAAAGGTGAAATATCTATACAAGTATGTTTTTAAGAAACATTACTGTAAAAGCATAAATGAAACTTTAAGCCAAAATAAATGAAAATCTTAAATAAAGTTACAACATACTAGCCAATACGTCAGAGCTTCAGAAACTATATGACGACTAATAAAAAGTACATAACCAACTATGTATGGTCATAAAAAATGTCTATATCTTTATAAAACATATAAAAGGTAGTTTATTTTCAAAAAAGTAATGAACATATTGTCCTTAAGAATGTATTATAATGATAATAATATGCTTAATTCTGAATTACTAATTAATATTAGTGAAATAATATTTTTACTATAAAAAATTACAGTCTGTGATTGACAAATAATATAATTATTAAAGAAAAAAGTGTCGATACGCAGTTGACAGAGGAAATATGAAAGGTGTGAGCCTAAATACTAAAGAAGGTTAATTTTCATAAATATAATTATACTCCTTATTTTAAACTCTTTATTGCAACATTTTATATATAAAATGAAGCTTCCATTATCCCGCAGTTTCATTCAAAGCTATAATACATTAATACAGAAACAATATAAACAAAATGACATCAAACAAATAAATAATAAGACAAAACAATTGAATGAATAAAATAAAGAAGCAAAACAAAATATAAATAAATTAAAATATATAATATATATATAAAATAAACTAGATAACAAATGAAATAAAACTAATTAAATTATAAATATGTACAAAATATTACTAGAAGATATTATAATAGATGTGTCAGTTGAAATCTTAAACTGGATTCTAAGAGATTGTAAAAGATCTAAAAAGTGACCATATTTGAGATGGATGGATGAAATAAGGAAGGGTGCTGGGGTGATGTGGAGAAGAATGACTAGAAATTGGAGATAGATTAAACTTGGGGAGATCTTTACCCTGAAGTGGATCAACAATGGTTGAAAATAATTATGATGATATTCCTATTTGTATATATATTCACGAATATTCATTAATTTATATGTACTGTATATATATATATCAATATCTTCTAATTACTATTGCTTATTGTAAATTACATTAATTGTAAAACAGTAATATTATAATTTTAAATTATCATCATATTTATGATCTTACTTAACAATAAGCAATGATAGTTAGGGGATATTAAAAATAATAAGAAATATATACTGTACATATAAATTAATGAGTATTTGTGAATGTGTATACTACCAGGAATATATATATATATACATATTCTGTATAGATTTATATTTTAATTAATTTTGTTGTTTTATTTTGTTTGTCATTTTGTTTATTTATTTTTATATTTTTTTGTTTTTTGTATTTTAATTTATTTATATTTTCTTCTGCTGCTTCTTCTTTATATTACTCATTCCATTGCTTTGCCTCATTATTTATCTCATATTATTTTGTTCATACTATTTCATTTATTAATACATTGTAGCTCTGACAAAGACTGCAAGACAATCAAACACCAGTTTATATGTAAAAGTCTACAATAAAGCATTTAAAATAAGAATTATAATTGCATTTATATAAAATAATATGGCAAAATAAGAAAATAAAAAGATTTTACGACATTTATGAAGATTAATTTTTGTAAGTTTATTGTAACGTTTAAGAGCATAGGGTTACATCAGGAAAATAAATGAAATAGAGAAATTATTTTTGTTTCAAGTAAACAAAATATTGGATTAGATTTTTTATATGGTGATACAAAATGTAACAGATGTTACCCCACATTTAATTCTTTTGCTGATCCCAACATAATTTACTAAAACAAGTGTTTTGTGTCAAGCATTATTAGCTGAGAGTTGATCACAGCTGCCTTGCAAGCAAGTAGTTGGTTGCAGACAGTTGTAGGTTCACCTCCCGGACGATGCTATGACATATGAGAGAAAAAAACAAGTGTTTTCTGAAACACCAGAAATTCTTTGCACCATGAAATGAATTTTATAATCAATTAGTGATACTTTTTAGTGGCTTGCTTCTAATTTACTCTATCATATTATAGAACTTTTGGTGTGTCACATTATCATAATTTTGCAAAACCTTGGTTTTATTAGGATGCACTAAAGTGAATAATAAATACTTGTGCAAATCTTTGGAAAATAATTTTATCAAATATCAAAATGGAATATTGATATTCTATATGTTGTCTGTTAAAATGAAAGTAACATTTTTTTAAAAAATTTGAAATGAGGGGCATATCACTCTCATAGATATTACACAAGGAAAATCCATGCTCTTAATACACGTAAACTCTATTATTTTTATTAGAGAAATCATATTCTCTGTTTAAAATTCTGATAGTGACTAATAAGATTTTTGCAAATTCTGAAAAATAAATATCTTTATAAACTCTGATTCTACCAGAATTTTACTTTGAAGTAGTTTAAAGACTTATTATTAAATTATATTTAGAGGGGGAAATATTTTTTTATATATGTCATCAAAGGATATTATAAAAAATATTACAAAAAAATCAGAATATTGTGAAGACAAAAAAAAATGTGAAAGCAGTACACAATGAAGAGATTTTTAAAATTGGCTTTCTTCGATTACAAAATAAACCACAAGAAAACTGTATTGAAATGCTACTCATTTGATTTTCAGATTACAGATATACAATGTATTAATAGGCAAAATAAGAGTCATAGATCACATGACCCTATTCTCTTAAGCTTGTAAGTTATAAATAATGAGGATTGCCAATTCCTCAACATGCTTTGTGATAAATGCTTAGCCTAAGCCAGCATTTAAAATATCTCTGTCAGGAACCCCCACAAACCCTTAACCATGGTTTCATGCTTTGGCACTCCCCAGAGAGGTGCCAGAGTAGATTCAGACACCTACCCTGGCACCTCTCTGAGGAGTGCCAAAGCACGAGTCAGGGGTTTGGGGGGTTCCTGACAGAGATATTTTAAATGCTGGCTTAGGCTAAGCATTTATCACAAAGCTTGTTGAGGAATTGGCAATCCTCATTGTTTATGCAATGTATTACTTTAAAAAATACCTGACATGTGTATAAAAATGTTTTGAAAGCTACCAGAATTTTTACCTAGTTTATGTTTTTCAATGTGAAAAAAATCTCAAAGAAAGAAAGATTGTAATGTTAGTTATATGGTGAATTAGAAAAGGTGGATTGTAATCTTAGTACACAAATAGTGCTATAAATAAAGTTTTATTCAATGAAACATAAATGGTAATTAACAATCTTACTGTCACAGATAAACAGTGAAATTATAAAAAATGCATTTATTTTTCTAAGAAATATAGGGGATTTGAACTCAGACTTTCAAGCACCCTTCAACTATCCATACTATCTCATACCACTAATATACATGACCACATACATATACAAAATATAAATAATCATCAATATTCGTATTTCATGCTAAACCAGCACTCATCACTTGGTCCAGATTATCATCTCCCACACACACACACACACACATATATATATATATATATATATAATCAATGCTCAGTTTATATTAAGATAGCAAATCCTCATACTTTAATGGACAGCCTTCAGTCCACTCCAACTTCCAACTCTTCAGCCATCCATACTATTGAAAATCTGATGATGGAAAGCCCAAATCCCATGCTGATGCCAATATTATTGCCATGCCCATGTTGACCTCAAGTGACTCTGACCCCTCATGTATAGGACCTTATCCATTTAAATACCTATGTGTATATGTGTGGGAGATGATAATCTGGACCAACTGATGAGTGCTCGTTTAGCATGAAATACATGTATTGGTGATTATTTATCTTTTCTACATGTACGGGTTCATGTATATCAGTGATATGAGATAGTATGGATAGTTGAAGAGTGCTTGAAAGTCTGAGTTCAAATCCCCTATATTTGCAATTAGACTCCAGGTATGTGAAAAAGTGTCTGTATTTCAAATATTTTCTAATAAATCTAACTTCATAAGATATAAATTTGCCTTTCAATTAAAAAAAAATGATTTCACACTTTTTGTCTATAAACAGTTATATTTTTGATATTTCTATCAGTAAATCAAAAATTAATATTTAACAAATACTGTTATGATTAATACTATTGATAATGGATGCAATTAAAATTTATTTATTTATTTACAAAAGTATATATATATATGTAAAATAAATAAAAATATCCGTTATTTAAAAATAATATTGTAATTATAATTGAAATAATATTTTTAAACGGTTTATAAACAATTCAAACAATCTTTAAATCCGCAGAAGTACTTTCGGTTTGAATTGTTTATAAACCGTTTAAAAATATTATTTCAATTATAATTACAATATATATATATAATATTTTTATCACATATATTTATATTCCTTTTTTCTTTTCAAATTTGATCCAGCAGTATAATAGTTTTATAATAATATATCAAACCCAAGTACTTGTTATGAATTGAGATGTTTTCTTATAGAACAATATGTATTATAAATGATTAAAGAAATAGATTCAAATATGGAATTACCTAGCCATTTCCTCAAACAAGCGCACATTTTTCAAGTGATTAACTCAAGAAATCTTGCTATTAATTTGATTATAGATGTTTTTGTAAATATATGTGAGTGTAATTATATTTTTTAACATCATATTTCATATTAGTGTTATATCCAGAAATTCAAATGATTACCACATCGCAATCCTCTTTGTGGTACAAGATTACATATTATGAATAAAAATATGTTAAGCATTTACTTTACAGTGTAACCATGCTAGACACTATATCAATTAAAAAAAAAAAAGTCAGATGTCACATGACCTAATTTAATAAACTTGTATTACAAATGTTATATACAGAGCTCACAAATAAGCTCTTAACAAGCTTTGCAGAATATCCCCAAACCCAGACCGGTTTCTGCTACTGGCATCATCAGTGAGATGCTAGGATATTCAAGCATTAGATTAAAAATATCAGGATAAGCCTAGCACTTTATCTAAAGTAGAACTATTAATGTAGTTATGCATTAGATAAAGTACAGGGCTTGTCCTGGTATTTTTAATCTAATGCTTAAATATTCTAGAACCTCACTGATGATGCCAGTAGCAGAAACTGGTCTGGGTTTGGAGATATTCTGCAAAGCTTGTTAAGAGCCTATTTGTGAGCTCTATATATACACTATATCAATATACACTACTCCAGTTGTATGCCCTATCCTCTCCTCCACAAAAGGCAAAAAACTAAAACTAAAAACATTAAAATTTGTAAATTTAATAAATATTATGATATGGCATCAGTCTTTTTTTATTATTATCTCAGAACATTGTAAGCAAGTTATATCAAAAGCATATACATTTTATGCTTGTTTTTTATCCTATCCAAATGTCGGTATATTTTGTGTAATAAAATGTCTTCCAAGTGTAAAGCTAAAATTCTTATGAAGTTTAAGAAAATTTATCTTAAGTGATAAAAGCAAAGTTATTATTTTAGTAGTAGCAAAAAAAAAAAACGTATAAAAATTATAAAGAGTTTAATATATTTTTCTACAGTCCAGGCTTTTTCATACCTGCACTCCAATATGTATTATGTAGGGGTTTGAACTCAGACTTTCACATGACCCTCAACTATCCATGCTATCTCATATTGCTGACACACTTGATCACACAGATGTCGAAAAGATAAATAATCACCAATATACATATTTCATGCTAAGCCAGCACTCATCACTTGGTCCAGATTATCATCTCCACACATATATGCCATCAATGCTCAGCTTTACATTAAGATAGACAATATTCATACTTTAATGGACAGGCTTCAATCCACTCCACCCCACAACTCTTCAGCCATCCATTTCATTAAAAATCTGATGATGGAACATTTAACTGGAAATTCAAAATGAGTAATGGCAAGTAAGGGTGACTGTACAGATTTCAATGTTGATATAAACTTGAAAACATCAAAATAAATAGTAATGCTATAATTTGTTGATAATCAGGCAGCCATTACATTTCCATAGTTATTTAAAAGAAATGATATATCTTCCAAACTGTGCTTAATTGTGATGAAAGTTGGACACTTTTCTATTCATTTTATTTTAAAAAATAAAAATATCAAAATAGTAGGTCATTTATTATTTTTATTTTTTGAATAAATGTGAATGCACAATATATATATATATGTTAATGTGATCCTTCAATTTATTATTAACAACTACATTATTACTTTTAATTTGATTTATATTATAATCTTAATTTATATATGTGTATTATACCCATCAAAAAAAATCTGCCTTATATATGTGTGTGTGTTTAGTGGAAAGTTCCTTATACTTCTAGTTCATGAAATAATACATACTCTATTGTAATTATAATTTAGCAACAAAACTTTAATTTAGCAGTTGAGGCTGGAAGATATAAAGTTATGAAGAAGACTGCTGGGGTAATCGAAACTGTAAACAAGAGTGGTAAATAAAGCATTGTGTAACAGTAGTAAAGTGCATGGACAATTTAGTATTACATAAAATACGAGGTTGTGGGGCACATGAGAATTTCGAACAATATATAATCGATGTCAAGGTTTCACTGTATTTGCTTAATATTTATATAATTTATTAGCAATAGAAATAAATAAATAGGCAAATAAGCTTGCAGATATTTATGAAAATTTTTTTAAATGCACTTAATTATATTGATATCCCACTTACTTTTCATTAAACCACTAAACATCACATCATTAATTACTCTGGTTAGCATAAGGTGGCACTACTATATGGAGAGTTTTTGCCTGTTTAATTTACTTTTCATTGCATAATAAGATAAAGTAAAACATTTATCACCAATATACATATATAAAATCATTACTGTTTTATTTTGTATTTTTTATAAAACATTTTAAAAATATATTTTATAAGTATTCATTTGAGCATTTCATCATCAGATTTTTAATTGGATGGACGGGTGAAGAGATGGAGTGTGGAATAGATTGAAACCTGTCCATTAAAGTATGAGAATTGGTTATCTTAATATATATATCTGAGCACTTATAGCATATATGTGTGGAGATGGTAATCTGGACCAACTGATGATTGCTGGTTTAGCATGAAATATGTATATTGGTGATTATTTATCTTTTCGACATATATGTGTTCAAGTGTATCAGTGTTATGAGATAGAGTGGAGAGTGGTGTGAAAGTCTGTGCTCATATACCCTATATATCACATATATAGACACAGGTACATAATAAGCCTGTGTTTCAGTTATTATAAGTATTTATGAGTGTGTGTGAATGTAACTTCTCACTTTGCATTTAACTTTATACTTTACATCACGAAATGTATTTTAAATTATTTAGTTTCTTTTATTCCTATGAATCACTTGTTTCTTTTATTCCTATGAATCACTTAAAATGCTGATCTTTCCCATGAAAAAATTTCAATAAAATCAGATATTAAAGGTCACACTCCTTCCTAGCTTTAATGAAATGCTTTCAGTACTAAAAATATCTGAAAAAAGACATTCTATAACTATTCACTTAATGTGTCACAGCTTAGATTTTTGACCCTTTTTAAAAATGTATAACTGCAACTGTTGTAATAAAAGAAAACTTAACGATGTCTGAAGAAAACTGAAATTAATATTTAGTGATCTTACAAATGCACATTCTTTTTCTTATATAAATACAAAAACAGATTACTTAAATTTATTGAAATGCGAATTAATTGTATTAGAATAAAGTTCGTGATTATACTTCATTTCAGAATCAAAAATTTTAATCTTTTAAAGTATTTTGTAATTTTTACTTGTATTAAAAATCAGAAAAAAAAAGAGATTAATTTACTGCTGATTATAACTTTTTGTATATATTGCTATTAAACTATCGATCGAAAAAATAAGCGTTGAACCTAGCTTAACTGTTAAGAACCCAGATTATCTGGAACTACAAATATTTGTGTCTCAATTGTGTTTTTTCAATTATCAGTCTTATATTATTTCATGAGCAAAAAAAAACCAACATTATTTATTTAATTGTCTGCTGATCTATATACTTGGAAAATATAATGTATAATACTATTTCATAATCTGGCTTTACAATGACGTCTTATTGCGCTTTGGGCATTTATATTATTTTTGCATATATGTATGAGTGTTTTGTTAAGCTAAATAATTTATAATAAACAGTAATGTTATTAAATCAATAATTAATTATTGATTAAAATAATAAACGATGATATATTTGTTAAACTAAATAATTTATGATAAACATTCATATTTAATTCAATAATTATTAATTAAAATAGTATATGATCAAATAATAATAAACGTATTAATTATGACATTTTTTTTTTTAGCTAAATGGGAAAAAGGGAACTGCTATTAATAATCCTTGCATAGACAATACATAGAAATTGAAAATCAAACATAATGTTTGATTAATAAAAAAGATTATACATCTGTATAGACTTCTTAATATATCCTCATGGTAAACTACAAGACAGCAATAAGATAAAAGTCTCAAATATTTTTCAAATAAAAGTAGTGTGACCTTAGAAGACAATCTCAGCATTCACATTTTGTTATTTGTTAATAGGTGTTGAATCTCAGTTTATTAATAATAGTACTGCATCACTGGCTCTAGTGTCTGAACCCACCCTAGCACCTCTCTGAGGAGTTCCAGAGCACGAAACCATGGTCAGAGGTTTGGGGGGGGGTGTCCTGACAGAGATATTTTAAGTGCTTTCTTTAGCTAAGCATTTATCACAAGCTTGTTGAGGAATTGGCAATCCTCATTGTTTATAACTTACAAGCTTAAGAGTATAGGGTCATGTGATCTATGACTCTTATTTTGACTAGTTACTGTATCTCTGGTTTTAAAAATTTGCTTTTGTAATATTTATCCAGTTTGGGAGAATATTGATAATGACATTAATTATTATAAAACAGGAATTTCATCTCAACTATTCAGACTGGAATTTTTTTTAAAAAAAATTTCATCTGTCAGGAGTCAATCCAGGAATATTTACTCACCAGAAAATAATTTATAAGCTATCTTTCTCTTTATTTGTAACTAAGATACTAGATATTAAACTTTTTAATAGTGTAATGACTGAATCGTGTACTCAACACCAATAGGCATATGATAACTTCCTGAAAGCTATATACATTTCTATTACATAATCTGTGGAATGTTTGTGTATAATGTATATATTGTAAATAAAGATTATTTATTGATTTTTGTAATTATATAAAAATTATTTCAGTATTTAATTATTTCAATTTACTTGCTAATGCTTTGGTACACCCAACTTCTAAATTCTTTTCATACGATAGACTTAGCACTTTTCTTTTACCATCTATTAGTATTACTACTCTGTCCCCCATTATCATCCAACCCTTGCTGACTGATATACTTGCCATGATTTGTCAAACAAGTAGGTGCAAAGTACTGTGATTTCTTAAGTGGTCATTCATTTGTAGTCCAGTCTATCAGCAGTTGATATTCCCTTCCTGGCTCCTGCCCATTTTGCTGCTGTATTGCTATTTAAGATTTCTGATTTCAGTACATCTACATAATTAAATTTTTATTTCATTGCTATGTAGTTCATCTTTATCTGGATTTCTAGACAAAGCATTTGCATGTGAAATCTCTTTCCTGTTCTTAATGATAGCTGATAACCATCTGATGACATTGTGTTTTTCTACTTCAACATATATGGGCTCAAATGATCATGGCTTAGCTTATCACTTATTAGTATTCCAGTAATGTCTTGTGACTGGTTACAATGTAAAAGGGTCTACCAAATACATATTGATGAAATTTATTTAAGCTACACATAATTTCCATGACATCTTTGTCAATCTGATTATAGTTTTTCACATCATTAGAAAGGCTATGAGTTGCTCACCTTTGTAACATGGATGACATGAAACTGCCCCCACACCCTATTCTGAAGAATCCATCATTAAGTGTAGTTCAAGAATTTGAAAGTGAAGCAATAATTTCTCCAAGAACAGCAGGATTATGGTTTGTATAAAAGCTTTCTTGTGGATTTAACTAATGCCATTTTGGGCTTTTCTTTAATAATCCACATATATATTTTGTTATTTTAGCCTTATTCTATAAAAAGGGTTTAAATAGTTTATCAAATCCAGAAATGCCTGAATTTCTTTAATGTTTCTGGTTGCCTTTTCCAATGATCTTTTTTTCTTGGGTGAAGGTTGTTTACCCTTCTCCAAAACTATATGTCCTAGGCATATTAATTTCTTCATGTTTCACATGCTTTTCACACCATCTAACTTGAATCTGAATTTCTGAAATTTTCCACATACCCTAAACAGTCTTTGATGAAGTACCTCTTTCAAGCATGCTGATATGAATATGTTGTCAAAGTAAGGTATTACACCATATAATCCCTGCAATAAAGTATTGATTTTTGCTTGAAATATGCTCAGCACTATTGAAATACCAAGTGGTAATTGATTTCATTTAAAGAATCCCAGAGGGATGGTTAGAGTTAATATTTTTGCTGATTTGCTCATCATCAGTATTTTGTGAAAAGTAGAGTTTAGACCCAGGTTTGCAAAGTGGAATGTGTTTTGAAGATTGGCCATATCTCTCTCATATTAGACACTGAATATGTTCCCTTATTTAAATATTTATTTACCATTATCCTACAATACCCACTTATTCAGATTTGGCCATTGGGCTTTGTTATTACAACTATAGGCATGACCCAATCTGACATTTCTACTGGCATCAATATGTCTTATTGACCAATCTCTAAATTTTCTCAATTTCCTGTTTTTTGTTGAATGGAATTTTTTACAGTTTACACACAAACAGATGTGTTTTCAACCAACTCATTGGCTACTGGTCCCATTGATATTATACTCAATTCCTCACTGAATAAATCCAGATATTTATTTTGAATTTGTTGTCTGATGGAAAAACTTTTTATACTACTAACTTGAATCATTATTGCATGAGACCATTTCCTTCTGATTATAGGGCTATTTTTCCCTTTCTCTATGTACATCAGTAATTTAATTATTTGCTCACGGTTATCTAGTTAGCACATTTACTTGCCCTGACAATTTCAGCATGTTCCTTTTTACATCTTGAGCCTTAATGTCTGTTTTTTATAGGGTGCTGCAATCTGTCTTGGATATTATGGACATCCTTGAGCCATTATTTAACTCCATTGTGATGTTTTTTTCCACAAATTTGTAATTTCATCTTGAATTGCTTCAATCTATGCACTTCCATGTTTTTACAACATGAGTATTAAAAGACTTACATGCTCCCTCTTATTTTTCTGCACTTGAGTTTTCTCTTGGTCTCTTTGTCCCCAAATTTCCTATATATGCATACCAAATACCCCTTACTACCACATTTAAAACACATTACCTGCTTCCACTTATAATTTTTTTCTCTATGATCTAATTTTCTAAGCAGAAGCACATGGTGTTACTTTCCTTTTTGCATTCAGGTTTTTATGGGTTAATACATTTTTTTATCCAACTTAAAATCTCTTGTATTAATATGCTCTTCAGGTTTAGTTTTAAAAGCATGAGCTTGCCCTAAACTTAGCTCATAAGCTATTTCTTTCTTGATAGCAACTTCCATAAGTTAGATTAATCTTTGTTTATGCTGATGTCTTATCCTGTCATCAAACATGCACAGAGTAACTGGTCTTTGTGTAGTTCTTTGGCAAACTTCCCATACCTGCAATTTTTCACTAGCTTCCTCTGGGATGAATTATATTCCTTTATTGCTTTATCCTTAAACTGTTTTCTTTTCATTAAATGTAATTGAGCAATATGGTGGAATGATCAACAGCTAAAATGCTAAAATTTTTCGACTGCATCAAGTTTTGCTATCTCTCAGCTCACTAATCCCTGAAGTAAAAATAACAATATAGTGCAGAATCTAATTTTTGAGGACCAAGAACACAGTGACTCATATAATGTAAAATAATTATTTTTTTTATAATAATTCCATCCAGTTTTCAATTTATATTATATATAAGAATCTTACGTTGCTAAGGGAGACCAAGATGGCAATCACGATTGAAAATTAGTACAGAACCTTGTTGTTAAATTTTAGAAATCAGTTAAATTTAAAATTCAGGAAAAATATTCATTAACAAAATTAGGCTACCCATCGTACAATACACTGATGCACATTTCATTGTTAAATATCCACTATTAAAACAAATAAACCAATCACAACATAATCACAGAATTCAGTAATTTATATGCAGCTTCAAATAAACAAACTTCACTTTCATATAACATTTAAATGTGTATGTGTCTTTGTTTATACTTGTAAATATAATAAAATGGTGTTCTTTAAAGATTAAAAATATATAATTAAACCAAAGGGCTAAGAAGAACTCTTATATAATACAAGAATAGATAACTTGTAAAATTAAATCTTGTTTATTTAGGTAGAAATAAATTTAAATAATGATGTATTTAGATTTTAAATAATTCTATTTAAGCTATTTTATATATAAAAGACATATTATAAATAAAAAAAATAAAAACATAAAGAGCTCTGCTAATTTGTTCTAAGAAGCTTTATTGATAAATGCCAGCTAAACAGAGCATTTAAAAATCTTTATCTTGAAAACCACTCCTTATCCACAGACCAATGGTTTCATGCTTTGGAACTTCTCAGTGAGGTGCTAGGATAGTTTCATACACTAGATCTAAAAATACCAAGCCAATGCCAGCATTTATCTAAAAGTTAACTATTAAGTAGAAAATCTGAAATTTTTAGACATCTAAATGTTTTCAAACTTAGCTATCTAACTTAAATAGCTAAACGGGGCTGAGAGATCTTCAGCCAAACCATATATTAACAGCCTTAGCAGTATAACGTTACTTAAATCTTTAAAACAAAGACTATAAATAGTCAACAAAAATTAGTCATATATCACATGATTCAATTTTTAAGCTTGTAAATAAGAAAAGAGCTCTGCTAATTTGCTCTAACAAACTTTATTGATATTCTAAATATGGCTAATTTTTCTGCATTGAAAGTAACAAGATCTTCATTGCCTGAAAAGAAACCATTGATAAGCAACTACTTCCAAATTTTGCATATAAATTGTAATTGAGTCAAAGTAAACTACAAATATATATCATTTCTCAATCATATGTCATACCCTATAAAAGCAAGTGCTTGAAAATTCAGTGTTCATTTGTGTGAAAGATTCCTCCTGCAAACTGTATAATTCTAAGTATTAAATTTGCCATTACAACAGGGTTGAAGTCAAAAATTCTGGCTAGCAAAGTTATTTGACATTCACCCATGGAAGCAGATAGCTAGTCTTGTGATCATCATCATCAAACATGATTTAATAACAGAAGATTAATTAATTATTTACTTACCAAAGCTGATGAAATTCTCCATCAAAGAAATTTTAATCTTGGAATTATTTTACAAGTATATCCAAATATTCAGTCTTCGTGTAAATTTTGAAAGGATTTAGCTTGCTATAATTGGTAGATTGAATTTTTACTTCACTCTCAAGTTCTTTGTAAATAGTCAATTTAGCACACATGTGAAACTCAAATTTAAGCTAATAGATGTGTTTTTGCTAAAATTTTCCCAAAAAACTTAACCCAATGGGAGATTGAAAATGGAATAGTATTCCTCACTTCTTAATAGCACAATCAAAAGGAAATTAATCATCTTAGGAATATCAGAACTAATTACCTCCTTAATGGACTTTAAAAATATGGAATGAACAACTTTGTTATTGTGTTTAAATTAAAATACCATGTCATAAATCGATGTCAACAAGATTTTGGAAACTAAAAATAAGGAATTCACCATATATATTATAACCTGGAAGTTTTCAAGTAATAAATAATGAATATATTTACAAAACACAGGTGGCAATACTGTATGGAGAGTTTTGCTCTGTTTAAAAAGGGGTTTTGTTAAGGAGACCTGTTGAAATGTGCTTATCAAGAATGAGAATTAAGATTCATAAACTTTTATGAGTAAGGACTGTTGTGTAATTTATTTTCTTTACATGTCTTTCTATTGTGTAATAATTTTTCATTGCATGTATTAGGATTGATCAATGTTCTCATGAGTAATAAAAAGA
The DNA here is from genome assembly GCA_028023455.1 of Epiperipatus broadwayi. Classification (NCBI taxonomy): domain Eukaryota; kingdom Metazoa; phylum Onychophora; class Udeonychophora; order Euonychophora; family Peripatidae; genus Epiperipatus; species Epiperipatus broadwayi. Next base: position 1,590,737 of record JAQFVV010006282.1, read on the forward strand.
CCTGCTAATATGGTTTCAGTATTTAAATTGATGTGTTTAAATGTATTACTTGAAATAGATGTTGTTTATTACTATCATTATTATTAAATAACAGTATTCTTAATTTCTCTTAATGAGTATGAGAGGTATGTCTTATATAGCTTATATCTTGTTTATTTATGTCCTATGATATCATCATATAAATGTGTTTAAATTACTTAATATCTTATATCTTTTCTTTGCACTTGTAATTTTAAATAAATAAATATCTGAACATTTATAAGTTTAAAATGTGTTTAATATAAACAAATAAATAATATGTTATAATTTAAAATGTTCTTATAATATAATACTAAGATATAATGAGTTATTCTATGGCTGTAGATCAAGTAGAATTTTTGATTAATAACTTCATCTTGCATAAATGGGCCCTGATGACAATGTACTTGTTTAGAGAAAGTGAAATGTTTTCCTAAATGAGGGTATAAAATAATGATACAATTTAAATAGTGTGTTATAATAAGGGCATATTAGGATCTACAAGCCAAAGAGAAATCTATTTTATTTAGATTTAATATAATAAGGACATTTAAAATCCCATCTGGAGACAACCTTCTTTATTAATTATGTACCTGTATAAACAGCATCTAGAATTACACATCATTGCATCTAGCTGTAATCTTTTCTTTTTGATAACAGCACTCATAAGTAAGTTTTTTATATAAAGAATATTACTTTATAGTAATAAAAGTTATTTTATAATTCTTTAGTCCATATTTATGCATTTTATTTTGTTTTAATACATATTTTAATTGTTATTTTAAATAAGGACTTTGTGTTTTATTTTTGATTATCATCGCTCTAAGTCATTAATGAAGTCATACAGGAGTAATTTAATCATTCAATTTTGGGTATATTTTAAAATAAGTTTATTAAATGAATAATATTTATGTTAAACTTTTCATCATGGTCTATGTGAACTTCTGTCACAGCACTTTGTTTGTATGCTGAGAACTGGATGTCATCACAAAATGCCCATTTGCATTCAGTCATATTCTAAGAAGCTTTATCACACAAATGCATGAGTCTTTATGATATTGAGAGCCCTGGGAAATAATATTTAGATTATAGAATTACTTTGTTAACTGAGATAATATGCTAGCTGCACATATAAAATTAATATAGATTTATTAGCATATACAATATTATTGAAATGCTGCATAAACACTGAGAATTGTTGTAATTATAAATTTATTAAACGCACATTGATTACGTAAGTAATATTTACTGAGAATTGTTATGAATATTAATGTTTTCATGCAATGGTGCAGTAATGGATGCTATTAATATCAAAAGTGTTTTTCTTATTAGTTAATTATTATATATTTTTTAAAAGGATAAGCTAAAAGTATTGGCAATCACTGCTTGGTGGTTGTTTGTTTGTTTAAGGAGAGTTAGACCATAACATTCCACAGCTAATTTAGAATAAATCCTTTATTATTATTTTTCACTAATAATAATAATAATAATGGCAGTTCTTTTACCTTTATTATCATCACTATCCTTTAAACCTTGCAGTTCTTAAGGCATTTAAAACAATAAGATCAGGATGGTCTGATACGACCCTAAATGGCTATTGACTTTGAAGAGCCAAAATCCTGGGAATAAGACAACCATTACTGGTTTCTTCCATTGCTTCACACATGTTTCAAGAAGCTGCCAGAAGATGACAAAGAAGAGCATGTGTTCCCTGCAGATGATGGAGAAGAGCATGTGTGCTCTTTTCCTTCCACTTTTATAATTACCATCTTTTTGTTTTTTGGAATAATTAAGCCAATGGGAGAAATCTGGGTGGTGGGTGTATTTATCAATTCAATGTTGCCTCTATAAATGATCTGATATTGTGTAAAAGTAAATTATTATCAAATTCACTTTTACACAATATATTTTAATTAAATATTTTTTTATTTACACATTTCAATTAATTTTATTACAGCTATTTATTATTTGTCTATTTTATTTATTGATTTTCTCTCTCTGTGAATTAAAATCTCATAACTTATTATATATATATATATATATATATATATATATATATATATATATATATATATATATATATATATATATATATATAGTCTAACCTGTATCTCGCGCATCCTCACTTCCAGATAGTATATGGTATAAAATAAAACGGGTTCTATCTCTGTTAATAATTAATAAATAAAATATTCAGCATTGAAATTAAAATGTTTCACTAGCTCAAATTTAAAATACGAATAAGGTTTAGTTTATAAAAATAAATTAAATACATATTTAATATTTTCATGAAACTTGAAGTGAAAATACAGGTGAGAAGATAGATTACATTGAGCCAATATCCTACAGGATACTACCTCAATGGCATAAGAACACTATCCCCCCTTATTACTATTTCAAATAACAAACTCATAGTATTCTTACGACTTTAATAACTTCTACTCACTAAGATTAAACTAATAATTAAATCTTAATCTTCTATTTAATAATCTAGCTCAATAAAATAATCTCGGGTTCATAAAGTTTATTCTAAGTTAATTTAAAAATACGGTAGTAAAATATGAGAAGGGATTTTATGTCATAATCTACTACACTGAAACTAATAATAATAAATAACAGTAATAATATTCTTCATTGTTTAACTAATTCTGTATAACTTTTCTTTTTACTATAAATTTTATTACCATAATAAAATAATGAAATAATATAATATGATCTTATATCTTCATGTAATGATATAATAAATACGTGGTAGCATTTTAATAATCTGACAAACAAAATATGTGTGGCAACTGATAGCATATAATTTAATATAATATTGTGATAACTGGTTTATGACCAATAAAATAATGTAAGATTATGATTATTTAATTATAATGAATACCAATAAAATATTTAAAATTCTTAAAATAATTCTCTATTTATCTTTTGTGCAAAATTATATATTTGTTTCAATTATTATGCATATATCTTGCGCAGATGTGGATAAATAAATAACTCGGACGCAAAATTTTTGAAATAACAAAATTTAACAAAGTTTATTACTAACAACAAATAAATAAACAATTTATTTACACTATTTACAGTGGATATCCTTAACTTTTTTACTTTACAGTTTGATCTACTGGGTTATAAAAAAAAAAAATTTATCTTTCAATTATATCTTTATTTAGATTTAGGACAAAATTTAAAAAAAAATGTTACTATTTGGTTTCTCATTATGGTTAACTTATTACAAATATATTTATCTACTTTATTAGCAACAACATTTTATCCTTAATATTATTAAACTATCTTATTTTAAAAAATTCATACTTAGAAAACATTCTATAGAAAACAAAATTTTATAATGAGTATGGATTTCTCAAAATATTAAAAAAAAAATTTCATCTTGCAAAGTCAAAGATGTTACACAAAATATTATCCAAAATTCAGTACTAGATTTTAGTATTTATCACACAATGTTTGCTAATCATAATATATTCTTCTTTAAGCCTTACTTTAGTATGATATAAGTGTAATCATCAATACATGTCAGTTAATCAATAAACAAAAATATACTATGCATATTGTTTACATAATTTACTTTGTACTATTGTATTTTAAAAATATGCAATGCTTATTTTCTCTTAAAAAAAATACTAAAGCATTTAAAATTATTATCACTTTAAAGAAAATATATTTGTTTAGATACTTTATTTTAAAAAAGTTTATATTTCATTTCCGAAATAAAATTCAAAATATATTCTATGATTCTTTCTTTCCTTAGGATACTTTGGATCTTCAATTTTAAGTTATAACGTCTTATTCCTTCTAAGCAAATAAACCAATCTTATGCAAAACGATAGCATAACCTAAGTTCTAAATTGTTTATCATTTCTCTTAAACATATCTTACTGAACGATGCAGTTACATGAAATAAAGATAGTGAAAACAGATGCATAGGATTAAGAAAGAAAGCTAGAGTATTACTCTTAACATATCTCAAAATCATGGCACAGTGCAAAGAGGTATGACATTTACCTGCCTAATATCCTCTAGTACAGGGACGATGTTAAAGCTATTTCTTCAGCTTTATTAGAACATCAAATATTTAAAGAAATATAAACACTGTCCAAATAAAATGTGTATCAGTCATAGGGCTTTGTTAACTATGCTGATATTCACATAAAGACTAAATATTATTTCCATTCCTTATAACATCCTATTTCTTAAAACATCATCTTGGTTTCCTGTTCACTACGTACTTCCAAGACACTATCTCAGCATTATTTCTCAAGATTTTCCACATCTTACATCGATAAATAACTATCTGCATTTACAAAACAATAAATAAAATTCATTAATAGTTAAACAATCTAGCTGTTCCACAAGAAAAGTCTACTTACTTCATTATTCTATATGTCTAATCATATACAATCTACTTAGACAATATTTGAATATCCAATAACATGAAAATTTTAAAGAATCACATAATTATTTGTTATGTTGGATTATATCACTAATAAAAAAAAATCGTCGTATGCATATTTTCAAATCAATCCTATCTCATAATGTTTTTTAAAATGTTGTATGAAATGCGGTACATATAAGTAAAAAACTTTTACACTTCATTCTTCCAATTTATGGATGATCTAAAGAAAACAAAAAAAAATACATTATAAATTATCAATAGTTATTATTATTACCAATAACCTTTATCTAGTCATCGTGTTCAGTAGGCTTCCTTTATCCACTTGAGCATTGCAGATATAAAAAAAATTCACACCCATACACTTTATATTAAAATATTTTTAGCTAAATTATTAGATTGTTATATTATAAAATTTTAATATTAATAAATTAATGTTTTTTATGTTTTTCCTAATCTTATATAAAAATTTAGATTTAAACTAGGTTAACAAAATAAAAGGAATCAAAACTATAATTACATATTTTTTTGACGATAGTTCCTGATAAGTCCAAAATGTTTATTATTTTCTCTAGAGTTTTTAAAAATGTTCTCCTCCAAGTGTGTTAAAGTTTAAAATAAAAATAATTATTAATCCATTTAGTAAAATTTATAGAAAATAATCCTTGGTTTTAGTATTTAGGATGATAATTATTAAATCATAATATTAATTAATCCCGTGAAGTTTTTTTTTTAAGTATTTTCTCTGCCGGCATATCCATGCATATTCCATCTAATTTAGCTTTAGTTATCCGATAAACTTTTAAGTACTATTTGTATTTTTATGGATCCATCTTTTATTCAACTATATGTTCACTTTTTTATATAAGTTTCCTTCTTAATACATTTAAACTTTTGTTTGGTATTTTTATATATCACTTTAAAAAAATAAAAAAAAAAACCTTCAAGTACTTTTAAACAAATCTTTTCTAAATACATTTTAAATAATTCTAAGACCGGATATTTTAATATCAAAAATGCTTCTGTAACATATTCTCCTGGGTTCTTTCTTTAATTCTTGAAAATATTTTTTAAAAATGTTACCTTCAGAAAGGATATAACATTTTACTCCTTTGAATATCATATTATATAAAATAATTCATGAAATATAATTGTCTTATTACTATTTAAAAAATAAATCTTGGATAGGCTTATAAATAATACGTTTCAATACATTTTTTTTTTTTTAGACTCCGTATAATGTCCGAGCTGTGGTTTTTTATGTACCAAAACAGTTCTCTGGTGAAGTATTAATAAAGCTGTATCAATAAATATTTCAAATATTTTTTCAGCATTAGAACTTATATCCATTTTATTTCGTAGTATATCCATTTTTATTGCGAAGTTTAGGTTAAATTTTTAGATAAAATACGACTGATAAACAAACTTTAGAAAATTTAACAAAGCATGTTAAATGAAATTATTAAAATATTTTTTAGTTTACACTCTTTTTTTGCAAGTTACTTTTAAAATATTAATTAGTTTTTGTAAATAAATTATGAGAGAGCGTTAAAATTGACTAAATAATAATTTTAAAATACTATCTTTTTGATAGATATAATTTACCTTTCTCTGGTTTCAATACATTATTAATCTCCCCCGATAACTCCGTGCAAATCATATTTATAGTCTGTAAGAATACCTATTCCTATTAGTTAATTCTTACTTTAGCTTGAGAACAAATTTACATATTTTTTAGTTTATAGTAGAATTAAATTTCAAAATTAGAAATTATGACGTAATAAAATTTAAAAAATATTATTTAAAATATTACTTTTAAATCAATTATTATTTTATTAAAATTATTTAATCTTTTAAAATAACTTTTAAAATAACATTTAATAACTTATTCCATTTCTTAATATTCAATTTATCTATTTTTATTTAAATAAAATATTTAATTTTTATATTATGAATGTATTCATCTTTATTACATCATTTAAGCATGTTATACGATAGTTAACTTAATGTTTAATACTATTTACTTTTATGATAGGCAATAATTCTATCCAATTCTATAATATAACTTTTAAAATATTTTAAACTTTGTTATTAATTCAAACAAGCGTGTGTGTGAAAGTATAAGTATACAAGTCACATGATTAATAACTTTGACAGACGATTTTCAATCTATTTCTCTGCCTAGACTAATAAAATTGCTACACTTATTATATTATATAAAATAATTATAAAATTTGGAAGAACAATTTAGAAAATATAGAATTAGATATAATTTTCATCATCATAAAGTTTATTTTAAAATATACTATATTAATTTTGATTATTAAATATGACTATAAATTTAAACATAGCATTTATTAAATTATCAGTTTTAAACTATTAAAATCGAATTTATTAAATATACTTTTAATTATTTATAGCTGTGTTATTTAATATGGCCAGCTTTTACAACCATATGAAACAATATTTTAAACTTTACTTAACTACTTTTTAAATGATTTTATATACTAATATTTGCTTTAACCTCAAATTGTACTTTAAAATTATAATCGACAAACTATAATTAATGTATTAAAAGAACATATTCTAAAATTTAAAAATTTTAGTAATTGACTGTTAAAAACTATTACTGACCTATAGAAAAGGGCACAATATAAATATATATATATATATGTTAAAACGAAGATTTACACGGGTTAAATATATAAAATTCATATTTTGCGGGTTCATCCATGTTAAAAATTTTTTATATTAATATACTGACATTATGACTTGGTCACACAAGCCATCCACAGAGTTATAAAAGGTAGAAAGATGGTTGTAGAGGCGCAACAATCACTGATTTGAATAAAATGTTAAAATTCCACCAATAGCAAAAAATGTCAAATTTAGGAATGTTTTTTTTAAAAATCTTTCCAAATAGGAGGAAGTTTGCATGTATCATCTTGCTTATTGATACAATCTGGCCTTTTAAGTATCTCAATGGCTTCTCTAATTTTGCATTGGTAGAGATTATCACATCTGGATATGATCCTGGTACTAGAAAAATCAATTTTATGACCTGAATCTATAGTATGGAGTGAGAGTGCTGATGATGATGAGTGTTGTTTAACTGCATTAGCATGCTCATCTCTCCTAACATTGATGCGACGATTACTCATACCTTTGTAAGAAGCTTTACAATTTTTACATGAGATTTGATAGACACTATGAGATTCAAGAGGGATTGAATCCTTAGGCTTGGTTATTATATTGCTGATCTTTTGATGAGCAGAAAATGCTGTATTTATATTATAGCATTTTAATATACATCCGACACTGTCTGTAGTTCCTTTTACATATGGAACACAAATCCTAATAGCTGATTTATCATCTTCTTGTTTCCTATTTTGTCTATTTTGGGCTTAAAATAAGGCTTTTTTTTTATAAATTTGTAATTATAACTATTTGCTAATAAAACACTATTAATATGATTTATTTCTTCTTTCAGATGTGTCTCATCTGAAAGGTTAATTGCTCTATTTAAAAGAGTTTTGGCTACAGAAACTATCTGAGTTGGGTTATGATGCTATTAGATTTGACAAAAGAAAATCTTTTAGCAAGTTTTATCTTAAAACAGTCCATTCGAAAATTTTAAAAATAACTTTATACAATTGATAATGCAAATGGCGTTTCGTAACATCTGATTTATTTTCAATCACTGATATATTTTCTTTTAATTAAAATTAAAGAAATTCATTTTCGAGAAAGTTCTTTTTTTTCTATATTTGATTATATATTGTGCCCTTTTCTATAGGTCAATGATGATTATAAATGGTCAATTACTAAAAAATTTTAAAATTAATATTATATAGTATTTAAAATTATAGACTATATTAAGCAGTAAAAGATTAATATGATATATTTAATAATAAGTATTGTGATGATGAGAATTGTATCTAATTCTATATTTTTCTAAATTGTTTTTCAAAATTTTATATAATTATTTTATATAATATAAGTAGCAAATTTATTAAGACAGATAAAATTAGACTAAACACCGGAAATGACTACGTGACTGTCTGTAATATTCTATGTATAAGCACCGGTTTAAATTAATACTAATAATTAAAATATTTAAATAGTATATTATAGAAGTGGATGGAATTGTCACACATCATAATAAAACTAAGTAGTATACACATTTATTAATTATTGTTTCAAAATTGTTTTAAAGGTAGTTAAATTGTAATAGATAATAATTGATTTAAAAATAATAATTAGTTAACATTTAAGTCTATTACATCATGATTTTAAAACTTTAGAAATTGTTTATAAATCCAAGTAGGGATTGACCAATAAAAAAAAATAGATCTTGGCAGACAACCAAAATCATGCCAACTAATTGTATAAACAGGGGAGAACAAAAATGTGTTGACTCCAGAGCAGAGGTAAAATTTTAAGCTCTCTAATTTTTTTTTTCTTCAATTTATTAGTCAATTTTATTACAATTTTAATAATATCTTTGAAAGAAACCAACTGACAATTTAAAAATCATCTGAAGAGAATCTTAGAAGAAAATGTTTTAAAAAAAAACGTTTTTCATAGTAATGTTTCACTAACTTTACAGTAACCTGCCAGTGGATTCTATCGAAATATAATCGGAGTTTTCAATAGAAAATGGATAGATTCTTAAAACCAAGTTGTAAATTTTATAATGTTCCAAATATGTTAATGTTATTCGTTGATATAGTTTATATAGCGTATCACTATGAAAGCTGTTTTCGTGCGTATAAAATCAATGAAAGGACATTGTGCGCAAAGTTAATGAAGATAATGGAAAATAAAAATAAGTATTATTCGTATAAGAATAAATGGACAAAAGGAATTTTAATATTGAAATAGTTTGAATTGCTTTCTTTAAGATGACTTGAGAAAATACTCTAGAAAATAGTTAAAGATCGAAAGTAGTGTATATAAAATAATAATGAATGAAAGTGAAGTTTACCAAGGAAAACACTTGCCTAAAGAAAAAAAAAAATTTTACAGAAGAGAAATATAAAATATTTTATCCATGGAAAACGCAATTGGTACTGTAATTATTAAATAATTGTAGTTTAACTAGAAATAAAGATGCATCAACGCGCCGAGGTAATATTCGCCAGAACATTAAAAAGCTTCGTGGGATAACTAAATAAAATGTTTTCTAATAATTTTGAATTAAACACTAAAACTAAAGATCGTCTAAACAGTTTATTAAATGAACTAATTTATTTAAAACTTTAATAAGCATAAAGGAGAACATTCGGACAAAAGAAGAAATAATAAATATTATGGGACTAACCAAGATTTACCGTCAGAAAAATATGTGATTATGGTTTGAATTATTTTCTTTACTAATCTAAGTTAAACATTAAGTTTTACATAGCGATAGGGAAAACAAAATACATTAATTCGTGATATAACATTATATGAAATAATATGTTTTGATTTTGAATTTTAAAATAAAATTGTATGTATGTGGAAATTTGTATATTTGCGATGCTCAAAGAGAAAGAAACCTACTACGAACTCTGATAGGAAGATAAAGATTGTTTTTGGTAACATTTATAATTATTAATGATATATAATGTATGTTTTATTTATTTAGATCAGCTGAGAATCGAATGAATGTAGCGCAAAAGTTTTATTATTATTGTTGTAAAACGCATTTTTGAAAACAACACTCTAAAACACTTTGAGATGTGATTAGATTTTTAAAAATATGCATACGATAATCATTTTATGTGTTATTAATATAGTTCAATATAACCGATGGTTATGTGATATTTTCTGTTAATTTTCCGATTGGGATATTTAAATGTTATTTTAACAAAACGTAGATGTTGATCCTACAGTGTAATAAGGCAAGACAAATTGTTATTATGGAATAGGGAAATGTTTTTATATTAGCAAATTTTGTTTATTGTTTTTAAAAAGTAGTTAGTATTTTATCGATGTTGGATACAGTAAAAATCTCGAGAGATAGTTTGGGTAGTGACTTGGTAGTACGTGGTGATTCGGAAACCAAAAGGATGTATTAAAAACTAGGATGCTACAGGGAGTGAAATAATAGGTAGTTTTAGATGTTAATCAGCGTAGTTAACAAAGCCCTACGACTGGTACACATGTTGTCTTGGACAGTGGTATTTTATATATTTCTTGTGAGTCGTACTAGATGTTTGGTAAAGCTGATTAAATAGCTGCCACATCATGCTTATCGCCAAGGTTATTAGACAATGAATGTCGGACCTATTCACACTGTTCCATACATTTTTGAAGTATATTGCAGATAAGTTATCTATCTATTTTCCCGATATCCTATACATCTTTCGCTATCTTTATCTGTATTTCTTGCAACTACATCGTTATATGATAAGTCTATTAAAAGGGAAACAATAGATATTTTAGAATGTATGTCATGCCATTATTTGGAATAAGAATAGTTAAGTGTTAACGAAGAGTAGATTATGATTATTGAAAGAAAGATGCAGATATCCTAAGAAGGGAAGGAGTTAGAGAATTATTTTAATTCCTTTTAAGAAATGAACTATAATTTTATAAAAGTATATCCGAATAGAAATATAAAAAAAATATTAAATATAATTTCACGTTTTCTTATTGTTAATTATATTTTAAAAAATATAAGTATTGCATATTTAAAAAAATACAATAACATTCGATAATTATAGTATATGTGAAACTGTAACAGGTGATAATTAAACCCATGTTATAGTATTATACATGAGTATGGCTTATGGAATAAACGTATTATAGTTTACGAGCATTGGAGAACAAACGTTAAAAGTAATAATAATATTTGAATAATATGCGGAGTGACTTATATAAAGTTACAAGAAAATGTAATTTTTTTTAAAAACCATATTGATTGTAAAATTATGATGTTATAAATGATGTTTATCCACATAGATAATTTATAATACAGTAACTTTAATATTAAAAGGTAAAGAATGGTGTTACCCATAAAATAGTTAAAATAAGTGATATGATAAACCTAATGAGAAATAAATAAATAACTTTTAAAAGGTATAATAAGTTTAATTAACGATAAAAGAAATATAAATGTGTATAATTCAGCTATTGTAGTGTAAAGAAAAATGAGGATATCCCTTGTAAATAGATGTAGATGGATTTGTTTGTTTTATTTATTTTTATTGATGTTAATAAAATTTTAAAATTTGTTTATTAAAATTTGTGTCTGAGTTTTGTTTTCTCTACATCATTGCATGAATTCACAGGGTATGTTCACAACCATTAAACTAAGTATATGATTGTTTGCACAAAAGATAAATAGAGAAGTATGTTTAATCTTAATTATTTATTGATGTTCTTGTAATTAAATAATTATAAAATTGCATTGCGTTACTAGTCATCAATCCATTATCATAATATTTTGCTAAATTATATGCTATTAGTTGCCACTTGCTTTATTTATCAGATTATCTAAACACTGCCACTTATTAATTTATTTTATTACTTAAAGATAAAAAAGGGGATATTAGATTATTAACTAATTTATTATGGTTATAAATTTGCGATGAAAGAAAAGCTGTACTAATTGGATTAAGCAATGAAGATTGTGATTATTATTGTTTTATTATTAATCTAATTGCAGAGTAGTAGATTATGACATAAAATCCCTTATCATATTTTGCTACCATATGTTTATTAACATATGAATAAATTTAAGAACCTGAGATTATTTTATTTGAGCTAGATGATTACTATTATTATTATTAGAGATAAAAGATTAATACTTTAATTGTTAAATGAGTCTTAGTGATTAGAAGTTGCGGAAGTCATAAGAATACTATGTAGTTATTATGTGTAATAGTATTATAAGGGGGGATAGTGTTCTTATGCCATTGAGGTGGTATCCTGTGGGATATTGTCTCAATGTAATCTACCTTGTCACCCGTATTTCCACTTCTAGTCTCATGAATTCCTGAATATTTATTTGAGTTAGTTTAAAACAGAACCTAAGTTAATTTTAAGAAACTTGAGCTAGTAAAGCATTTAATTGAATATTTCATTAATTATTAGAGCTAGAACCTGGTTAGGTGATTTTCACTATATTATATTTATTTTGGGGGAAGTGGAGATGTGGGAACGGGGCGGTTAGATTATGGCCTTCAACATGATTGGCCCGATGTGTAGTGGAGCTACACACGATTACAAGGTCAGAATATACACTCCATTAAAATAAACAAGCAAAAAAACCCCTTAAGCCTATCTTTGTTAACTATTCAGTTATACTGTTTCAATCAAATCTATATATCTGATTATCACTTCTTCTTATATATGTGGCTATCTGGAGCCTCTTTAATTTGTAACAGGGTTTGAACCTGGTTCCTGTTACAAAAAACTACCTAATAAACTTAAGGGCTGTATATATGAGTGAAGGCAGTACTTCTAGAATAGGGGGAGGATAGGAAGGTCTGTGCATCCGATGTATATATTTGTAATTGAAGATCATTTATTAATTATTATAAATACAGATTATTTTAATATTTAATTATTTAAATTTATCTATACTAAAAAATCTATATGCATGCCCACTTAAGATTTGCAGATCATGTTAGCAACATGCAAAAATGTATTATTAGTTGTATAGTTAAACTGAGAAATCAACTCAATAATAATAAGCTAATATCTGTGCTAAAAGCAAATCATATGCCTAAACAATGTGTGTTATATGTAAGTATATGAAAAGAACTTTTAGAGAATTTGAAGATTTAGAAGAAATAACTGTATTGTCAGATAAAACCCGATTTAAATTTCCAGAAGAATATTGTTTCTAAAAGCACACTATACATCTTACTGAATCAAATACATGTGTTTAAAGTGACTGTAAATTTTGAAACACAAAATGTGTTATAAATCTTATCCGTAGTGTGTGACATGTTAAACACCAGTAAAGTATAAATCTTAAGAGACCTGTTTTCTTGGAATAAACCTTCAATTTCTTTTTTTTATTTAAATAAATTCTTTGTTACTAAACTTGTGTTTATGTATTATCAATATTTATGCTTCCTGACTGGTATTTTAAATACTTCAGGGTATAGAAGTTTGCTTTTACAGTCAGCACTAATATGAATTTTACAGTTTAATTGGAATTTTCACTCTCTACTAAGACTAATTAACTTTATTTATTGACCAATACTGAATTTCTGCATTGCTTATGTGCAAGCTACTTTATTAAACTTACTTGTGTTCTAAAACATTTTATATATGTTGAGTCAATCCAGATGCATATCATGATCATGGTGAAAAAATCGAGCAGCCTTTTTTGATTTAAAAGAGAAATTATAATTTTTCTAATAAAACATATAACTAAATGATGAAAGATCTTTTAAAAAAATAGTGAAATAATAATTTTAATTATAAGCTATATAAAATGAAAACATATAAATAAACAATAATAATGCACCTTACACAATTTAAAAGCAACATTTTATTATTCCATATTCTCACTATATATTAGAAAACTACCAAAATATGATAATCATCATAATTATAACTAACTATAATAAACTAAAATTCACATTAAATTTCATGAATAAGTCCTATGTATAAATAAGGAAAACCTTGAAAGAAATACATTATACATTTTACTTTTAAATTATAAAGTTTAGAGTCTTACATAAAATAGTTTTAAAAAATATTTCATTTGGAACATTGAAAATGCATTTCTAGTTTTAAAAAATATTTCATTTGGAACGATGAAAATGCATTTCTTACATTAAAATATCTAAGCAAGCTTTTTGAAATAGGTTCATATGAGAGTCAACATGATTTTTTAATTCAAACGATAAAACGGTAACATCTTTCTTTAAATCTTTTTTTTCCTGATTTCAAAACGAATTTAGAAGCTCCATGCGTTAATAACGATAGACAGAATGAAAAACTTCAAAATGTTTGATCAGATGAATGAATAAATGTCATTAGGTGTCAAAGTTTTAGTTCAAATAAGTATCATTTATCATAATAAAAATAAACTGATTAAAAAAATTTAAAGATATTTTTTATCTATTGTTTTCTTAATGATTAAACTGTTTATTTTAATAGTTTAAGATTAATAGATAACATATGTTATTAACATTATATATAAATAGTATGTCAAATATTTTATTCACCAGAAGATTCCACAAATAATTTGTGTTTTCCTCTTGATTTGTTCTTACAATTCCTATTATTGTAATCTTATTAAAGATATTTTTTTTAATTTTTCCTTTTTAATCTTTTATAAATTTACATTTGTTGCCAACATTTCTTTTATTTCTCTATCTTTAAGAACATATTCAATTTAATATTTTTTCATTTTCATTTCTTTAACAATTTTATTTTTATCTATTCTTTTTGCTCTTCAACATTAATAATCTTACGAAGTATATTAATGATTATTTTTTCTCTAACTCTTTTTCAAAATTTTCCAACTGATTTTATTCTTTTTCTTAATATTTCAAGGAAAACTTCTTTTGAGCAAAATATTTTACAAGTCTTTTTTTTCATATTCAATCAACAAAGATAATTTTTTTCTTTTGAGTTACTACAGTTCTAATATTTGTAAAACCCTTTTAATAATTAAACAAACTGACTGTACAATTTTTATTGTCATGTGTATCATAATATTCATATATATTCCTTATAATAACTTCTTTTCATATACACTTTAATGCAAAATTTTTAATAAAACTTCTTTATTTTCCTGACAGTTTCGACTGTCCAGTAGTCTTCATCTTTTTTTTTTTTTGGAAAGCAAAAGTTTGAGAAAGCTCTGATAAAGACTGCTGGACAGTCAAAACTGTCAGGAAAATAAAGAAGTTTTATTAAAAATTTTGCATTAAAGTGTATATGAAAAGAAGTTATTATAAGTAATATATATGTATATATGAAAAAATGCAAAGAAAGTAAAGAAGAATAAGAACATATATTTCTAATGTATCATAATAGTTTTATCTCATTTGTTTTTACTAAAACAAATTAAATCATATATATTTTTTAGCTACTATAACCATGTATGTATTTAATATGTTTTTTTGTACTGCGTAGATTGGTTTATTTAATGTTTAGCTAAACAAATATTAATGAGTATCAAAGTGGTAAAGCACAAAAGTTTCAAATAATATGCAAATCTGAAGTGGCAGAAAAAAAATTTTCAAAAAATGTTTTCCAAAGAGTCTTTTGATTTAAATATTGTTTTCTAAAAAAAAATAGTAATAAAAGCAAAACGTCTGAATATTAATCAAAACTATTTCTTTTAGAGAATATATAACAGAACAATTTTTCTTTTTACTTGTTATACTCTTAATGTGAACAGATGCATTCTTGTATTTTTCTGCTGCAAAATAATACCTAATCAGTGCTTGTGTCATAAGAACATCTTGCAAATTTTGTGAATGCCCAATTGTTGAAATAAAAACAATCCATAAATGATATGAAACTTTACATCTACCCTTTAATAGCATAATTTATTGATAAGAAAAGATATTCCAAATGTGAATACAGAATCTTAGTGATCTTTTGTTATTAAAACAGGCAAAACTCTCCATACAGTAGTGCCACTCAGAGCAAGCCAGAGTAATCAATGGATTCCAGAAGGCTTGTGCATAAAATCCCCATCTAGTGCCTACTCATTCACTATCCCCAGACTAGTTTCTGGCTTGTGGACTTTGTCAGTGAGGAGTCTTGGATTTAAGATTTCTTGTCAAATGCTCTACCCTAGTTAAACTTTTTGCAACATTTTCAATTGAAAGTAAAATTGTTTGTTGGGAGTCTTTTGAGTAGCTCTCGGTTTTTCATGAATTACAGCAATGAAATATATGATGCTATAATTCCCTAGCTTTTCGAAGTTATTTTAGTTCTTTTATTTGATTTGGTTAATCCCATGACAGTTTTTGAAAATATAAAGCAATATATTTATTCAGACAAAACATAATCACCATTTTGGAGAGTTTTGCCTCTGTGTTCATTCAGACACCTAATTATAGTCAAAATAAGAGTCATAGATCACATGACCCTATCTCTTAAGCTTTTAAGTTATAAACAATGAGGATTACCAATTCCTCTACAAGCTTTGTGATAAATGCTTAGCCAAAACGTTAAAGATTTAGAACTTGGGTCATGTGACTATAATATTAATTAAAAGCAACGGATATAGATTTGAGATGCATTAGAAAAAGCCAAAACGTAAATAATTTTATTCTCTACTTAAAAATAGATAGATACTCATACCAACCAATAATTGGATGGTAGCAAAATTATCTATAGAATAGATATTTTAAATAAACATTCTAGATTTTTTTAAATATGAAAAAATAAAATTTATAAACCAGATGATGGGACCGGGAATATAGTAACCATTATGCCTTAAGGTTTTGGGCAAAATGGTATTACGCTCTTTTGGCTGTTTATTTCATAAGTGGCATTCACATTGCGATAAGCAAACAATGAATAACCACCAGATATATAGAATTCAATAAATATTTTTTATCTAAGGAATTCATTTATTCAAAGGTCAGTCATAAAAATAAATTTATTTGCATTGTCACCTAGCATTTTTTAATTATTTAAGGCTTATAAAAAATTGATTTAAAAGTAGAAAGAAATGCTACTATTATCTAATGCATATTAATTGAAATCTATAGAAATATATGGTACCATTTTTATATACTTACACTTAAACGCAAATAATGCATTTTTCTTTATGTTCATTCGTGTTGTGTGTATGTGCAAAACAGAAAATTTATTAATGCATTTTGAAAATATAGGGAATTTGAACCCAGACTTTCAAGCAACCTTCAATTATCCACACTATCTCATACCACTGATATATCACACACATGTAGAAAAGATAAATAATCATTTTGTGCTGAACCAATATTTATCAGTTGCCCACATATATATATATATATATATAATCAGTGTTCAGTTTATATTAAGATAACAAATCTTTAAACTTTAATAGATGGGCTCCAATCTATGCCAACCTCCAACTCTTCAGCTATCCATACCATTGAAAATCTGATGATAGAATGCCCAAATCCCATGCTGATGCCGATATTGTTGTTATGCCCATGTTGACCTCAAGTCACTCTGACGCCTCATGTATAGGACAGATGGTAATCTGGACCAACTGATGAGTGCTGGTTCAGCACTAAATACATATATTGGTAATTATTTATCTTTTCTACATGTGTGTGGTCATGTGTATCAGTAGTATGAGATAGTGTGGATAGTTGAAGATTGCTTGAAAGTCTGAGTTCAAATCCGCTATATTTATAATTAAGTTACAGGTATAAGAGTGTCTGTATTTCAAATCTTAATACATTTGAATAAAAATTTTTTTTAAAAGAAATATTAAATTTGTAAATCAAATTGTTTAAATCGATTCTTTTTAATAGCTATAATATATTAATTACCGAAATAATTTTTTATCTAGATGGAGTATAGAAAAAAGCGTACAATAAAAACAAAATGAACACACTCTTTTTCAGTTCTGCTTTTACCTGACGTGAAGTAGTCCAAAATCAATAGTAAAAATATATAATTATAGTATTATTTTTCAATTCAGCTTTTATAATAGACAAAACTCATTTCAACTATTCTAACATGCAAATTACCATATTTACTTTCAATTTTCTTTTTGAATTTAGTTTTAGCATGTAAAGTTGATTTCACGGATCTTGTTAATAAAACATCTTCTGTTCTAATTTTAAATAAACTAAAACAATCTTACAGTGACTCATTTAGATTAAAGTAAATCACATGCACAAAAACGCTTGTTACACTCAACGCTCAAATAAGTTGAACCCAGCTATTATATTAGTGATAATTTGAATAAGATAACGTATCACTTTTTTAAAAAAAAATATTGAGTAAATAAAAATGAGTATAACCCTCACATTACCAAATTTATTAATAAGTTTAACTTTTGTTACCGTTTAAAAATGATCATCGTATTTTTTTTGTAATTTTTTTTATTACTACATTTTTCACTTTAACATATATATTTATTTTAGGTAACAAACTTTATTAACAAAAACTTTTTTGTACATATTTACATGAGGGTTTTAATTAGTTTATATGCTCTACAAAAACAAAACACACACAAAAACAAAAAAGGGAAGACTTGGGCAAACTTAGCTTGGTCTGCTGACATTTCTACTTAGGATCTTCCAAAATAAGTGACACCCTGTTTTTTTATTTGAAAACTACGAGCAGGTAGGTCTAAATTGTTTAGGACCATGTTTCATATCTTGTATGGGTTAGTCCTCCCCAAATTCTTGTCAGTTTGTTTGTTCCGTAAAAATCTTAAACACTGGGAAAAATATTTGTTCCAACTTTTGTCTAGCTTTTTTATCCAGTCATACTTTTTGTTGTCAAAAACAAAGCTTGCCAAATAGTTTAATTGTATGGATTATAACCATAGCGTTGTGTGGGTCAAAAGCGTTGTTAGCTGAGAGGTTATTGCAGTCACCTTGCAAGCAAGTAGTTGGCTGCAGACGGTTGTGGGTGTGCCTTCCAGCCGATGCTATGACATATGGGGAAAAAAATTCTTTATGTGTGTGTATATCATCTGTTTTAAGTTGATAATTGGCACTTTAAAAATTGTGCTGCTTCTTAATTGACTGAAAGCTTTACACCCTTCCATAAGATGCAAGAAAGTGTCTTCATTTTTTTAATGGTGTTAGTAACTTTCAGTCACATGATTACAATTATAAATTGCGTATAACCGTTCAAAATATTTACCTTTTATAACTAAGTATTACATAATAGTTCAAATTTTAAAAAATCTATCATTTGAAAATAAAATTATGAATTCAAAACAGAAAAAAAAATTAAATTGTCATGATTATTTTCGATCAACATCACTCTCTTTAATTTGATCAGACTTCTTTCAGCTATAGCTTCTTGTCTTCACATTACAACACATTTTTTCTTATCTTATTTATCCATCTCACGTGTAGTATTTTTCTAAATGCATGTAACATCAATGATATAAATGAAATCATTTTGAATCAGGAAACAAAGTCATTGATCAATACAAAAAATTGACATATAGAAGAAATTACAAATACCTGAGATGAAAGTTTAAATAATTTTTAACAATAACAAGAAAAGCAGATTGAAACATAAGGAGAAATAAGTTATCATTATAAATTATAATTAGGGTTATATAAATTGAAAGGACAATCTATTCCATTTGCAGTAATTACTAAATAATCTAAACACTCTAGAGATTTTAGAACTACACTTTAATTAAACAATATATTGTTTAAAGCAATAATCAATTGTTTACAGTTTTGAAAGAAACAATTGTAATAGAAAAAAGATCTAGCACTAACATTAAAAAAATTGTAATAAGACAAACATTGATAGAAATATGAATAATGATCAGATTACAATTATAATCATAAATACTCTAGATTATCTAGTTTTAAACTAAATTTTTAGCTTTGTGCTTCTTTATAATTTATTGGTGGATGAAATTCTAGGTTTCTAGAAACTTAAAGATTATTCATCTATGTGGATGTGGATGATGATCAGGGTAGCCCAAGAGTTATCAATGCCCCAGGCAGACTTCAATCTTGGCACTCACTAAAAAATAAAAACAATATAAAATTATCCTACTAATTTTTATTTATAATTAAATCATAAGTAAACATTAAACAAGAAAATACTTTCCTTATTTAAATTTTAACTTCACCAACTTTCTCTTTAGGGAATTCAACAGCAATACTTTCGACATTTATACTATTTTTATTTTAGATTCACATAAAATTAATGATAATTCAATCAACTCATCTTCTTAGAGTCATCGATGAATGAATAATTATTTTATTACTTCCAATTCTGAAAAAATTGTTTCACTGGGCCCTACATTTTTGTGTCCTAGGATTGTTTAGTGTACTAATAGCTCAGACCATTCTGGTATATGATATTTAGATAGATGTGATTTGAAAGGACTTCTCCTTAAATGGAGTCAGTAATTTTTGTGCATATGTTATAGTCTTAGCTAGTAATATCTAATAGTGATACAAATTATGTCTAGTAAGACCATTTTGTTTTGATTTCAGTTGTGTGCTTACATGAGAGCTCACTCCTTTAATTCTAATAAAACTATTAATTTTTGAGTATATATACAGTGGAGCCACATAGAACACTGTATTTTGTTTCAAGCTCCCTTAACACAATAAAGTAGACCACTTTTTTTTATTGATAAACACAAATTATAATAGAATATGTATTGTTTACTGAAGTTAAAACAGGCAAAACTCTTCATACAGTAGTGCCACTCAGTGCAAGTCAGAGTAATCAATGGATGCCAGAAGACTTGTGCATAAAATTTCTACCTAGTATCTACTCATCCAATATCCCCAGAGTTGTTTCCAGATTGTGGCTTTCATCAGTGAGAAGCCTTGGATCTGAGAGCACTGCACCTATATCTTAGGATCTAATGCACTAAGTGGCACTATTGTATAGAAAGGTTTGCCTGTTTTAATAACAGTTATGAGCAAGCGTAAGAAAAGGTGATCATGTGATGTTTAGTGATTTAATACCAATCCTGCCTAATAGGATAGTGGTGGTTATGGTTATTAAAAAACCAAAGACCCCAAAATGTATAGGTAGTGAAATGAGTTCAGACCTATATGACTATATAAGCTAATGAGCTTGGATTGAAAATATTATTGTGTTTTCAATTTTAGACTCGTAGTTTTGTAGTTAAGTAGAGATAAAAAATGGCTGCTGGAGGGTTGAATTAGATTCTAAGATCTAGGTACAGTACTCTCAGGTCCAATGCTCCCCACTGTTGAAAGCCACAAGCAAGAAACTATTCTGGGGATATTGGATGAGTAGGTAATAGATAGGGATTTTATGCACAAGCCTTCTGGCATCAATTATTACTCTAGCTTGCACTGAGTGGCACTACTGTATGGAGAGTTTTGCCTGTTTTAATAACTTATGAGCAAGCATAAGGAAAGGTGATCATGTGATGTCAATACTTTTCAACAATGCACACACACACACACACATATATAAATCAAAATTATGGTAGAAACAAAATCAATAATATAGTTATTAATGATAAATTGATGGTATATTTTACTGAATATGTGTTCATTCATGCATGTATTGAAGCAAAAAGAATAAAAACAATAAGTATCATATTTTTATTTTTTAAATAAAATATATAGCAAATTGTCTGATTTTCGTAACTATTAAATATCCTCAGGATAATATTCGTTTTTTTCAATAACTTTTATTTCTTATAAAAAACACAATAGGGATCTTGTTACCAAAATTTAGAATATCTTTAAAAAATTTTGATGTTTCTAAATCAGTGTTCTAAAATTTTGTAAAACTTTTAGCAACTATTTTATTATGCAGATTTGGAAAAAATTGTAAAGGAAGAATAAATAAATTGAAGAAGGTTTTATTAATTTATATAATCATGTATGGTGCTTTAAAATGGAAAAACAGGTACTGGCATATTGTAAAGTTTATTTACAAACTTTTATTAGATCTTTCTCATTGGCACATAAATCATAGGTAATTATAAAATATATAGCTAAAAGACACAGAATGCTGCAGTATCTCTACCATATACCAGCTCTGTAAAACTGACAATGAAACCCTCCAGAACTTCCTACTTAAATGTCCCTTTCTGCGTGGAGTGAGACATGTCATCAACTTCTGCCTTTCCTTGCACAGGAACACCATCTTCAATCTCCAAGAATCCATAGAAACAGGGGTCTTTGCAACTATTAGATTATCAGTTTCCCCCATCTATGCATCTGGTTGTTCCAATGTGCCATTATTTTTGACAAGAGAGTACATTCAGCGAATCAAAAGCTATTGGACCTAATTTGCTCTCTCAAAACCAGAGATACCAAACTAGCTCCACCTCCACTCCTCACAGACACTTGGGCAATCCTTTAACTCCCATCCTCTGTCATAAGACTCAATCATTCAAATGTTTGTGACCCATGTGGTGCTTGCTCAATGAAGACATGCATCTCGGATTAGCCTGGACTACATACCCTTTTCCACTTCCCATTCTCTTTTCACATGTATCCTTGCCCTCTTATCATGTTGCTTCTGAAATTTTCAATTTATCATATAATCCCTTCCTTGTAAACCTTTTTCTAACTGTATTTGTATCTGTTTTTTTTTGATGAATAAACTTTCATCACTGAGAAAAAAAATGCTGCAGTATTAGATCAAGTAATATGATTTGTATTTTTAAACGCCATTTTATTGTGCCTTAATATGGAAACACCTTTGTCTGATCATACTTTACATAGTTTTTAACATGTTCCAAATAAATTAAAAATCAAAAATTTTATTTTTAGTTAAAATATAAACAACATTAGCATGAGTTAATATAAAGTTAATAAAAGTATTTATTGAACTAAAATGTATCAAATACGTGATTTATTATTGCTTTAAGGCAATGGCTCTCAACCTTTCTTGTGCTGCAACACTTTAATACAGTTCTTTATGTTCTGGCAATCCCCAACCTATAATTTTGCTACTGCTATGAATCAAAAATATGTGTTTCTAATGATTAAGCACCTCTGTGAAAGGATTGTTCGACCCTTTGTGACCCACAGTTTGAGAACCACTGCTTTAATGGGATCTTGTTTACCATTGACTGATATAATAAGAATGAAAAATAAGTGATATTTGTTATTAATCCAACTTTTACTTGAATAGTTAGCACTATAATAGTAGCCTAATTGCTTACATTATGTTGCAGATAAGATAGTCAACTAAATCACAATTGCATGGAATATGTTTGAGATGAACATACTAGGTTTTTAAACAAGGCAAAACTCTCCATACAGTATTGCCACCCTGTGCCAACCAGAATAATCAATGGATGCCAGAAGGCTTTTGCATAAAATCCCTATCTAGTGCCTACTCATCCAATATCCGCAGACTAGTTTCTGGCTTATGGCCTTCTTCAGTGAGAAGCCTTGGATGTGAGAGCACTGCACCTAGATCTTGGGATCTAATGCAACCCTCCAGCAGCCACCTTTATCTCTACTTAACTACAAAACTATGAGAATAAAATTGAAATCACAATAAAATTTCCAATCAAGCTAAATAGCTTATATAGTCATGTGGGTCTGAACTCAATTCAGCACCCATACATTTTGGTGTCTTTGGCTCTTTAACAATCATAGCCACCACTATCATATTAGGCAGGATTGGTGTTAAACCACTAAACATCACATGATCACCATCTCTTATACTAGCACATAATTGTTATTAAACAAGGCAAAACTCTCCATACAGTATTGTCACCCTGTGCCAACCAGAGTAATCAATGGATGCAGAAGGCTTGTGCATAAAATCCATATCTAGTGCCTACTCATTCCAAAATCCCCAGACTAGTTTCTGGTTGCCTTGGATCTGAGAGCACTGCACCTAGATTTCATAGTTTTAAGTAGAGATAAAGGTGAATACTGGAGGGTTGCATTAGATCCTAAGATCTAGATGCAGTGCTCTCGGCTCCTCACTGACAAAGGCCACAAGCTAGAAACTAGGCTGGGAATATTGGATGAGTAGGCAGTAGATAGGGATTTTATGCACAAGACTTCTGGCATTCATTGATTACTCTTGTTGGCACAGGGTGGCAATATTGTATGGAGAGTTTTGCCTTGATTAATAACAATTTGTGCTAGTATAAGAGATGGTGATCATGTGATGTTTAGTGGTTTAATGATAGGTTTTTATTATGAAAACTGATATTCATTTTATATGGTATTGACTTATGCAGTCAGGTTTTTTATTAAAAATGTAAACTACTTCTGAATTTAGTTACAATTTTACCTGACTTTGTCCGGACAGGAAAAATGAATGTTTAATATATCTCTATTTATTTTATAAATGTCAGCATAAATTGTCAAACACTCGTGATTCATAAAACTCTATCCATAGACTAAATTCCTTTATAACAAAATATAACTTTTTACTTTAAATTACGATATATACTAGATAAGTTAACTTTTTATTTTATAACTTTTTAATTTGTTTTTTTTTTTGCAAAAAGTTTCGTTATTCAAAATCTAAATGTTGCAGTAAAAAAATAGAATATAAAAAAAAATAGAAATTAAGTAGATTTTTTTTTCATATGTTAAATTCGTTGACCAGGAATCGAACCCGGGCTTCTTGGAAAGCAGCTATGTTAACCGCTAGGCTACCAACGCTTGACTAAATTTTTAGGTAGATTTGGTTTTGATGAAAGCACATTTTGTCAACATTTTGGAAAAAGGAGTGACATACTTTGTGCAAAATTTTATATCATAATTATTTTTGTTTAGTGGAGGATTTGAATTAATTTAATACAATCAGTTGATAAAATGATATTTAGATTTGCAAAAGAATTCAGGTAAAAACATATGCCTATTTTTATTCACATTTAAATTTTCATGAAAACAGGAGTGCTGTCTAACATTTGATTTCTTAAGATTAAAGTTTGATAGAACAATAAAAGGCCTGCAATTCTTAGTTTAGGCAAACAATTCTTTTTCTGGAAATAACTATTGAGTTAATTTTATTTTGATTGCTACTTCCATTTTTACTTATATCTTTTTGATTCAATGAATGAATATAAAAAAAAAAAAACATGTTAGTTTTCATGATCTACGTAGATAAACAATATTTTTTTTATCTTTAGTAGATGATTAGTAAACAGTGCCCTCATAGTGACAATTTCCTTGCTTATTTAGGTTCACTTTAAATTAGTTATAATATTATCAATGTTAGAAAAATAAAAAAAAAGTCCGATCTTTTGTAAAGGTCTGGATTATAAACATTGTATAATTTATTGATGTTTTGCTATTTTCCTAGGGATTAAATCATCCTTGGCACTTTATATTAAACGATTAATTTACATTAGACAACTAAATTTATATATACACAAAAGTTTGGGAGAAGACATATATTTTTTTTCTAATCTGAAGTTAATCCTCCAGGATCTGAAAAGTCTAAATGATTTACTATATACATACATTTTATATATAAAAAAAATATCTTTTTATAGGGAAATTCATATGAGTCCATTTTCATAAATATAATAGATTTTTACAAGCATAAAATTTATAAAAGAGTCTATTTTTATAGATATTTATTTCTATATGTTTATTTTCCTCTTCCACCAGGCATTAATTGCTGCATATAAATAGGTCTCGATATTCCACAATCAACTAATTAACTTCCTTTAATGATATACCCATCCTACTTACTCATTTAGATTTGAATAAACATAATTAGATTATTGAAGTTAAAACAATTCTTTTTTTAATATTTCAAATAGAAAAGCTATTAATTCTAAAGTAATAGCTGAAATATGAAAGTCTCAAAATTATTAATTTTTTAAAAATATATAGACCTACAAAATGGGATTCCCTGATTTTAAAAATGCGTCTGTTATTCCATTATACAAAACTAAATTGGAGAAAAAAGATTTCAATAATTATTATGGAACATTACCGTTATCAATTGCATCTAAAGTACTTTCAATAATTTTAACAAATAAGGTATTTTTTATCATCGATTTGTGACTTCGTCAACTAAATATAATTTGCAAAAACCAAAAAAATCCTTATAGATATAGTTTTTATTGCCAAGAAAATGCAAAAAAAAAAGTATAAGTAAAATTCATGATTTGTGTATCGTCTTTTATTGATTAAGTAGGACTTTTTTTTTTGTCATATGTCAAATAGCGTTGACCGAGAAGCGAACCCGGGCCAGCCGCCTTATGCTAACCACTATGCCACCAACGCTTCAGTTAATTAAAAAGGTTTTGGAAATAAAATAGTTCTTGAGTAAAGTTTATCATAGTATGCAATAAGAGGAAATGTTATTACAGATCATGAAAAATTTGAGGTGTATTAGAAAAACTATTGATAAGCAGAGATGAGTTTTAATTTTTATTTTGTTTTTTTCATTTTTATGACAATGATTTTTGAAACAGTTTATAGGTAGATTCATGACTTCCATCATCAAAATGAGATCTAGATTTGATAATAAAATTTATAACTTGAATCATTTAAAAGCAAAAATGAAAACATTATTCTCTTATCTTTTAATTTGTATCTGGAAAAGAATGAAAAGAATAACTTGCCAATAAACAATTAATAATGTAGACGTCTTTAAAAGAAGAAAGATAAAACATTTTTTGAGAAAAATATGAAAAGAAAAAGCAACTGAACTGGGTATAGGCTTAGAAATAAAAAAAAACCTATAAAGATAAATTGGAAAGAGCCATAGAGAATTTCGATAAAAGAGAGAAAAAAAATTAGTTGATCAATAATTTTAAATAGAGAAGTAACTATGACATTTGTAATAGCAGAGGAAGAGATAAAAGGCATTGAGAAGATGGTCAATTTAGTTTAAGGGATTTGCCTTTTATCAAATAAAATAATGATGATGGTATACTTATGTAAAATAAAAGTAAAATTAATGAACTAATATTTTTAAATTATTAAAAAGTATTGTTTACATTTTTTAATAACTTATTTGCTGCTGTTGTTGACAAGTTTTATAATTTCAGATTGCATTAAAAAATTTGCCAATAATACTTATTTAATATATAAATACAAGTATAGTATAAATACTTTAAACTAGATGTAATTAGAGAGGATTTTAACCCAGTCTTTCAAGCTCCCTTTAGTCATCCACACCATCTCATACAGCTGATATGTATGCCCACATACATGTGAAAAGATGAATGATCTCAAATATACATATTTTGTGCTGAATTACCACTCATAAGTTGATCCAAATCATCACCCCCCCCCACACACATATATAATCAGTGCTTGGTTTAAATTAAGATAGCAAATCTTCAAAATTAATGGACAGCTTCAATCCTCTCCACTCTCCAACTCTTCAGCCATCCACATCATTAAAAATTTAATAATGGTATGTCCAAAGCCCTTGTTTGCCAATTTTCTTGTCATATCCATGTTGACCATAAGTCATTCTGACCCATACATAAAAAAGAAATTGGCAGAATATAGGTTGAATATGTAATACTTAAATACAAGTATAATATATATCCTTTAAACTAGATGTAATTAGAGGTCAACATGGGTATAACAACAAAACTGGCAAAGAAGAACTTAGAACATGGCATCATCAGATTTTCAGTGATATGGATGGCTGAAGAGTGTAGAGGATTGAAACCTGTTCATTAAAGTTTGAATATTAAACTGAGCACTGATTATATATGTGTGTGTGGGAGATGATTTGGACCAAGTTATGAGTGCTGTTTCAGCAAGAAATACAATATTAGAGATCATTTATCTTTTTCACATACATGTGGTCATGTGTATCAGTTGTATAAAATGGATGCAGATGACTGAAGGGACCTTGAACGTCTGGGTTCAAATCCCCTCTAATACTTATTTAATAGGAAATATATATTTCATTCAAAAGAGAAAGAAGACAATAAATATTAGACTAGATTCGTAAACTAAGCATTCATTAAAATTATAGACCAGAAAAAGATATAACAAAATTAGATCTTCATGAAATGTATTTTATTCAACATATTTTTTTAATTATTTATAAAAATATTTGAAATATTAAATATTTCATAAGTCCAATTATTATAGAGTATATTCATGATATATATGTGTGTGTGCATAATGTATATCCCTGCGTTAGCTTTAAAATATTCTTCATTATTTATTTAACTTTGAAAATATTAATGTAAATAATTATGTGAAAAAAACTATTTTCTTAAGCTGTACATTAAAATAAACTTCTCATTTTTTTAATCCTCAGACAAATTTATCTCTCTTAGGAGATAAGAATCTTTCTTGAAAAATTTCTAGTCAGAAGCTTCTACAAGAACATTTGCATAAGAAAACAAAACACTTTATGCAATTTAGAAAAATTATTACATTTAAATATCTTTCTCTTTGTCTTGCATTGGTGGTCGAGAGGTCAGCGCGACTGCCTTGCACTTGCAGGCAGTTGCCCGGGTTGCGGGTTCGCGTCCCGACCGATGCTATGACATTTAAAAAAAAAAATCTTTCTCTTAATATCATTTTACTATAGAGCTTTCTTCTATATTCATGCAATATATATGTGTGTGGGTAATTTAATTTTATCTCACATTATGTGTTTTTATGAACGCTATACATCTGCAGTAATTTTGCGCGTTTACTAAATTATCTATTTAAAATTAATTTCCAATTACTTTAATACATTAGTATTGCATATCGATTTTCTTTTTTTAACAAATAACATCTATATGGTTATCAATCATTTTTGAAAACGCATTTACAAACATACTTCAGTAATAGTGATATTAGCGATCAGTTAAATTTTCGGAACTAAAATCCATTTACTAAAAACTAATGGATTTTAATTCATTTTAGTAATAAGTTTGCATCAGTACATTCCATTTTTTATATATTGTTACCTTCAATTTTTACGACAGAACTTCATTTTAAGTTATCTAATAGTATATTTAAATATATATAGTTTATTTCTCATACAATAAAAGTTATTAATACATTGTACAGGCTTGAACCTGCATTTATATATGTAATATATGCGGGATTCGAACTCAGACTTTCACACAACCTACCACTTTCAGTGCCATCTCATATTGCTGACCCACCTGATCACACACATGTTGAAAAGATAAATAATCACCAATATATCTATTTCATGCTAAACCAGCAATCATCAGTTGGTTTAGATTACTATCCTCACACATATATATATAATCAGTATTCAGCTTTATATTAAGATAGCCAATCTATATACTTTAATGGACAGGCTTCAAACTATTCCAACTCACAAATCTTTAGACTTCCATTTCATTGAAAATCTGATGATGGAACGTTCAAAGCTCTTGTTAGTGCCAAGGTTGTCTTCCTACCCATGTTGATATATTAGTCATTCTGACCCCTCATGTACAGGAGAATAATCCATTTATACATACATATGTGAGGGATGGGAATAACTTAATAGAATAGTTTTTTTTTCTCATGTGTCATAGCATCAGCAGGGAAGTGAACCCACTAACCCAGGACAACTGATTGTAAAGTGGCTGTCAATGACTCTCGACCACCAATGCTTGACTAATAGAAGAGTTAAAATATTCTTAACTTAATAATTGCATCTTTTTATTAGTTAAAAATATTTAATCTAGTTTATTTAAAAGTACAGCTTATAAGTGCTAAATTTAGTAGTATTGTAATTTAGTTTTTATTCTAGAAAACTTTAAAGTTTAATCAATAAAATTTCAACCAACAGTTATTTTATTTAAATGTGAGTGTGCATGCCAGTAATTTTTTAAAAGTACATGTGGTTATAAAATTAATGTACAAAGTTAATTTAAATAGCTAATATTACAAATATATTTACTTTTAAAGGATATAAATAATATTCTTAGATCTTACAAAAGAATATGTGAATAAATATTCTTATTTTATTGATACAATAACTTTTATTTTATTAAATAATATAAAATCTTTAATGTAATAATAATTTAATATATAGTTATTGTTTAGTCTACTGTCTAGATAATTTAAATTAATTAAAATTATTTTTAGAATTTGTAACTCAGCAGCTAAAAATTGTGACCTCTCTTCTTAATTAGGTCACACATTTTAATTAATAGGTAACATCCAGTTGTCAATCACATCTGTAATTGTGTATCATGTGACTTACTCTATATAAGACTTGACAACTACACTTCTACACATACATTCATCATCATCCTTCTTCAATGCATTCAAGTGTTAATTTTTTTTAGTTAAAAAAAATTATGCATTGCTAAAATAATCATCTATTAGGGTTTTATAACCCAAATTCTTCACTCTTAAAACTACTCCAAACTTACACTATGGAAAATTGTTTAAACAATGCACGTACATTTCAGGAAGTGATGTCACAAATCAGTGAACAATGGTAGATTTTTATTGAAGGTATTGTTATTATATTGTTAGAACTTTCATTAATCTCAATTTACTTATTTATTGTGTTCAAACTTTATTTTAAGAAAGATAGTTCATATATTAAATCTCAGAACTCTTAAATTGTTTTTCATTTATTTTGAAAAGAATTTGTATGCTCTTTCTACAAGGACTCTCAATATGACATTTTATTTAAACTATTGAATATTTAGAAATATTACCAAAATTGCCCTTTTCTTTATTTTGCTGTAATATCCTATATAAATACAATTTATCCAAACTGCTTCAAACACTTTTTAGAAAAACTCTTTATTTGTACATATATATATATACACATACATTTCAAATGTCCTGTGGTCTTCTTCAGAGCCAATTTAGATTAAAGTAAATTGGCTTTGAAGAAGACTGCAGGACAGTCAAAACATGGGTGTATGTATATATGTACAAATAAAGAGATTTCCTAAAAAGTGTTGGAAATGGTTTGGATAAATTGCATTATTATTGAATATTGCTACCATTTTCCAAGGTGTTCTCTTTTATCTTAATTTAATTTATTTATTAAATTTGAACTATTAGCTAAAATGGTAGAACCCAGTAATTGATAAAAGAATTTAGAAATATTAATTATCAACATAGGAATGCTTATTTAAAGTAATTAATGAATTATTTGTCTACATATTTTTATAAATGCTCATTTTAAAATTATTATTGTATAAGCATTATTTTCAAAGGAATGAAATGATTTTTTTATCTATAAAATTGAAAATATATATATATATTACTCGCTACAAAAATCTTTTATGAAAGAAATAGACATTGTTGTGCATTTATTTCTAATAATATCAGCATGCTGAATGCTGATATGAAATATGTATCTCTTTCCTAAAATTAGAAATTAAGTTACTATGCTCCAATAAACTTTATTGTGTTACTGAATATTTGTTTATCCTAAAAGATAAGCTATAATATTGAACTTTATTTAATATTTATTTGGTCTACATTTTTAGTAATATACACTTTAGTATTGTTGAATGTGCTCACCTGTTATTTAATAAAATATTTATTATTATTACAACACAAGTATTACCTATAATTAACTCTGGAAAATCTTCTATGTGCTAGAGCTCTGATGAAGACTGCTGGACAGTCGAAACTGTAAGGAAAATAAAGAAGTTTAAGAAAATGGTTTGCATTGAAGTGTAATAAGCAATATATATATATATGATGATATGAAGATATACAAAGAAAGTGAAAGAGAAGAATACTTCATATTTTAATTGATGTTTATTGATTTAATCTTCATTGTTCTCAGAAGATGATGTAAAGTTTTCAGGGTGTCCAGGACTTTTATCTGACTGTATCCTGTCAATAATATGGAAAAATCAAGATGCGAGCAGTGTTTATTTGGTAAATGAGTATAAAATATTTAGTTTTACATGCATTATATTCATTTTATTTTCTCTGCATTGTTTTATGTATAGATTTAACATGCATTTTCATGTTAAGTTCTCAGAATATTACTAGACTAACAAAATTTTTAAGTATTTTGATTGTTTCCTTTTGGAGTTATTTAGAATGTGAATAAATGTTTGGAAGAGTTTGTGAAGTTGATGTATATTTTTATTATTAAATTACGTTTACCACAATTTTATATGTTTAGCTAAATTTGCTATATTTTTCATATTTTATCAGTTTTACACATCTATTATTTGTTGTTAATACAGGATATATTAGTGTTATCCCTATTTTATATATTGTTTTATTATACCAGTAAGTTTTATTGTGTTGTCATGATATTAAGGACGTAATCCTATATTTAGGAAACCCTCTCTCTTTTTGTTGGTTTATTCTCATATTTTATGATTAGAGACAAGGTCCTAGTTCATCATTTCCCTTTCTATTTAAGTTTATACCATCATCTTAATTTTGACTTTGCTTTTTCATTCTCCTGATGTGTATTTAGGTGGTATATTTATTTAAAGTCATGCATAATGCTCAACCATGTCCTTTATCCTGGCTTTTTGATATGTTTTGAAGGAGACGTGTGATGCTAACTATACATTCATATGCGCTCTTGATAAATCAGAGTGATTTTGATGTGAAAATCTTGTTTATGTGGCTATAAAATGTATAAATCTTCTTCAAAATTCAGTGTTACTAAAGGATGGTAAGATTTTATCTTATTCAGAGTTATTGAATATACTTCACATATGGATTGTATAATAGAAAGTGATTTGGTTAAAAGTGAGGATTTACTGAATTTGTAAGAAATCACATTGTCTGATTTACTGATTATTTTTATTAGTATTTTAAATTGTAAACTATAATTTTATTTTTCATTTGAGGTATTTTATAATTTATATTATTAAATAACTTAATATTTGCTTTTCCATGTCATAAATATTATTTTAATTATTAACACATGAATTTTTTTTCTACAGTACAGGCTTTTTCATACCTGCACTTCTATATGTAATATATAGGGGTTTGAACTCAGACTTTCACATGACCCTCAATTATCCATGCTATCTCATACTGCTGATATACTTGATCACATACATGTTGAAAAGATAAATAATCACCAATATATGTATTTAGTGCTAAACCAGCACTCATCAGTTGGTCCAGATTATTATCTCCACACACATATACAATCAATGCTCATCTTATATTAATATAGCCAATCTTCATACTTTAATGGACAGGCTTTAATCCACTTCACCCCAACTTATGATTTTTTATATTTTTCATCATCATCTGCATTCTCAAAAATCTAACCATGCCACCCATATTTACTTTATGCATTGAGAGTACAAGAGTACATGAAAATATAATATAAAAATCACTTTATTAAATTCTATTGTTGATGTTAAGATAACATCCATAGATGTTATTTTATTTATTTTAAATTAAAATGATAAAATCATTTTATTTATCTATTATAAGATCATTTTACTTATTTATCTTGAGTTAAGATCATTAAATTACTTTATTTTGATATAAGATTATGAGAAAATCTATTGTGATATTTGGTAGCAACAAAATCCCTTTCCTACTAATATCACAAATATCATCCTAGTAGGTTATAAAAGTTTTTATGACTAATTTTAAATGTAATAATTATTTGTTTTGCTAAGACTTCATCTTAAAAATAAGAACATATCTTATTGTTATTATTTGTCACTAGGATCACATTCTTGGGTGGTTTTAAGAAATAAAAAAAAAAGATTATTAATTATTGAAGAATTTATTACTGAAAGAACCCTGAAATTTAATCATCATATTTATTTTAAGAAAGAATACATAACTGAGATAAAATATTTTAAGACAAAATTCTGTTACATAGAAGACTTGAGTTATTTTGAGCAAGAATTGCTATATCTGTGATCTGATTATTTAGAAATTCATTGTGATTATAAGATTTAATGTTTTTCTGAAGGTTTGTGATAATGGCGTTCTAGCTGTATTTTTATATTGGACTATTCCTTATCATCTAATATGTGTGTTGAATGTCTTTAGAAAAATTTAATTTTAGTTAAATATTCCAAATGCATTCAACTGTTAGTAATATCACAGCAAACAGGTTTATTTAGAAGATGTGTTATATGAAGAGTATTGAAAATAACCTAATCTTTTGAGTAATGTGCTGCATAACATTTTAAAAGTTGTTGCTTTAAAGAGAGAGTATCGGAACACTTTTCTACCGATGTCCTGTTCATTAGAGCAGAGTATTAGAACTCTCCTCCTAATGTTTGTATCTGTCTTGGTGCCTTTCATTTAAAAAAGCATGTAGAACAGCTAGTCTAGATTTTGAGCATACTATTCGATGATCTATATATAACCCGGAACTTATTGTCCTGCTATGTTTAGTATGAGGTTTAACATACCTCTACTGACTATGTTACTATCTATTCATCTCCACATGTTACATTTTGTTATATATTTTATTGTTCCTTTTACAATTTATATAAATGTTTTAAGCATATAGTTTTTTTTCATATGTCAAATGTGTCGACCGAGAAGCAAACCCAGGCCAGCTGCTTGGAAGGCAGCTATGCTAACCACTAGGCCACCAACGCTTGAGTTATGAAGTAAATAACAAAAGTAAGGATTATTTTCTGATGAAATATTTATAAAAATATTTATTAGCAGAAACCATCATTCAGATCATCCATAAAGGTACCATGGAAAGGCAAAAGTATTTCTATATCTTAAGATAATATTGACAAGAGTGTGATTTTTTTTTATTTATTCTTATACACTGCATGGTGTTCTGCAGAAGTAGAATGACAGCATTTGGAACTTAAGATTCACAGATTGTGCTTGACTTTATCCCTTTCAGGTTTGAACTTCTTATGAACTTTTAAACAATAAAGCCATATTCATTCCCAGTTTCATTTTTTTTGTCCTGAGTGTTTTTATTGCTATTTTATTTTCATGTAAATCCATATTTTTTATTTTACTTGATGCTTTTTTCCCCCTGTTCTTAATTTTCTTCTCTATTTTTAATACATTGCACAGGCTAAAACCTGCATTTTTATATGTAATATAGGCAGGATTTGAACTCAGACTTTCACACAACCCACTACTCTCAGTGTCATCTCATATTGCTGACCCACCCGATCACACACATGTTGAAAAGATAAATAATCACCAATATACGTATTTCATGCTAAACCAGTAATCATCAGTTGGTCCAGAGTTTATTAAGATAAACAGTAATTTTTCCCCTTCAGTACTTTCATTTGTTTTCAGCCTTGATATTCTGCTTTTGGCAATTTCTAAATAATCAAATATGTCCTAGATGTGAAAACTGGTATATGTATTTAAGTGACATACTACATTAAATTTACAATTATCTTAAATCATATGTCATTATTTTTATCTTGCTGATATTTTTATCTAAGTCTTCAACTTCTTTTCACTTGTTTTTTTCAATATGAATTTCTTTAGACTTTCAGAAAAAGGTCAATATCATCAGTATATCTAAATGATTCAATTTTTGTTTTTCATTTTAACATTTCTTACCTAACAGATTTTTGATTGTGCTAAATATTTGATTATACTTTAATTTTGTTTTATACTTTCGATTGATAAAATAATCTTTTGTGATAATCTTTCACCATTTTTTGTACTCCAGAACTCCTATATTATTATTCTAAAATGTTGAAAAGAAAGACGCCATTTTAGAATATCTGAGTAAGTAATAAATTTTGTTATAAGCTTATTAATAACCTGAACAAAAAATAAAGTATATAACAACCATATAATTTATTTTTCATTTCTTTAAAAAAATTGTTTTTATCATTCTTTAAAAGCAACAAGTAATGAATAGCAAGATAGAAAATTTGAAATAACGGTCAGTTTAATTAAGGCAGTGAAGAAGATCGAGGTAATAATGTTAAAGAGAAATATTATTTAGTAATGTAGAGATAAAAATTATAAAAAGTAAAATTAAAGATAGTAAAATAAAAGATGTTTTATATATTAGATAATTATAAAACAATAAAATAATATTGGTAATATTATAAAGGAATAAATTTAAAGGGTTTTTTAAA
The DNA here is from genome assembly GCA_028023455.1 of Epiperipatus broadwayi. Classification (NCBI taxonomy): domain Eukaryota; kingdom Metazoa; phylum Onychophora; class Udeonychophora; order Euonychophora; family Peripatidae; genus Epiperipatus; species Epiperipatus broadwayi. The sequence goes on from JAQFVV010006282.1 coordinate 1,626,715, forward strand.
AGGTAAAAAGTAAAAATAAAATAGTTTAAAAAGGTAAAAAGATTTTTAAAAAAGGTGTATTGGATGTGTTTTTGTATTATATATATATATAGGTGGATAGAGTATAAATATGGATGTGTATTTATAAGGATATATGAAGATTATATACATGTCTGTGTGTGTATATCTGTGTGTATATATGTATAGTTAAAGGAGCTGTGTATATATATTGGATATACATATGTATATATAGATGTAGGTATGTATTACATATATGTCTTGTAAATTTATATGTATGTGTATGAAGAAGATATATGTGTGTTTTTATGTATGTATATGGGTATTTTATATATATGTAAATTGATGGATATATATTGTAACCATATATTTTAGTATAAAATATATTAATTGATGTAACTAGTATAAAAATTTCTCTTTCTTCTTTTGGTGATTTGATTGGCTTGATTTGCACTTTGAACAGATTACTCTCTTATATTATTTTAATAAATTTAAGTTTGCTTCTTCCCATATACTAACTCATATCAAAACGTTTAACTTTTTAAAAATTTGACAACACATAAAAATTTGGTAAAATATTATTAAAAATAATATTTTGTTTTATTTGTTTAAAATGATCTTAAATTATTAATTTCCATTGAATTAAAAAACCATTTATTCAATTAAATATTAATTATTAAAAATAAATACAGTAATTACGTGTGCGTCTCAATGTAATAAAAGAAAAGAGCGCGAATTTAAGAGAAGATTGTCTGATAGTTTGCTTTGGAGAGAAAGAAAAGAAAATGGTAAAGGCAAATGGTGTAAATTTGATAAGCTTATTTTAAAATAGTTAACAAGTAAACGGATTACCACAAAATTTGCTATAAACGTATAAATAACATAGTGGTATTTAATTATAAGATGAATTGCTAAATTTAAAAGTCTGTTCAAGTCGGCTGGCCAAGTGGATCAAATCACCGGTAAAAATTTTCCAATATTACATTTTTGAAATGTCAGAGCTTCCCAGTTTAAAAGAATTAATTGCAAGAGTTTGGTATGTTTTAAAATGTTTATTATTCTACAATTTGGAAAAATTAAATAAGTATTTTAATTACAGAAGTTTTATGAATCTGAAAATTTGCTTTTTAAAAAAGAAGAAGTTTAAATTAAAATAAAATGTTAAAGTTATCAACATAGTTTAATATTTCCGTTTCTAATTCTAATAAAAATATAGTATTGATTGATATTTAACTTTACAATGCCAGTAATATTTGCTAGTTAATTTGTTTAATATTTGGATAATAAATAGTCTTCAAATAATTAATCAAAGCTATTTTCTAATTTTATCGTCAGTTTGGGATGATTAAATTAATTGCTATAATTAGTATTCCGAGATTTAAGTGTGGATAAATAAATATTAGCATGGATGTGATTAACTTGGAACATTTTTGATAGATAAATGTAGAGATTAATAACTTATGAAAAACATTTTCATTTAAATTCTGCGTGTCATGTTTTATGAAATTGTTTCATGTTTATGGAGCCACGTAAAATCGTTAATCTAATATTGCTTATAATAACTAATACAAATGGATAAAATTGCATGTATGGAATTTAACTATAATTATAGCTATTGCTTCGTATACTTATTGTTCGACACATCGTACATGGATTCCACGAATCATATTTGGAGTTATAAAATGTTATGCAATCCAATTTGTGATACACACACCTGCTAAAATTCATGTATTGAACTATAAAATGCTATACATTTGATTTATATCATACACACACACCTGTTAATTTTATGTATTTGATGAATAATGCATTGCTTTAATTTTATCGTTATATGAACTTGCATGTGAAGTTCATAAGTTACATTTTATTAAGTTTAAATTAATAGGGGTTGAACAAAATATTTATTCAAGAGAATAGCACTTGCGAAAAGGTTTAAAAAGTACTAAATGAATTCATGAGATGTATCAATCTCTGTGAGGTATTTCGTTAGTCTTTCCAGATTTATATTCCTATACTAATATTACTTATACTATATTACATATTTTTATTTTAAGCAAGATAAGTTAGTACATTAGTTGTCCTGAAAGTGTAACATTTATTATGCAAGAACCCACATTTGCTAAAGTGTTAGTGTTTTTCTGAATGGTCAGAATAACTGAGGGGATGATTTTGCACTTTAATGTGAAGTAAATAGTAATGTTGTTTTAGAATGTTAAAGGGCATTAATCTGTGCTGGTGGTTAATCCACAGATTACTTAATTGCCATTTTTGTATTTTACACACATTCCTGCGCTGGTGGTTAATCCGCGGAATGGTGTACTTGTACTTATTGCTTTAGGATGGCGTATAAATCCTCAAAACGTTTAGTGTTATTTAATTCCTATGTGTAGATGAATGCATCCACAGGAATATGTTTTACTTCATAGATATAAGTTGGGCAAAGCATTCTAATTGATCTGCTAAATCATCTTCTTTCATTTGTAAGCATAATTTATAAGTTAGATCATCAACTTGTAGCAGGACATTCTATTCAAGTTACTTCATAATAATTAACTGTTGGTTGATTATTATTTACCGGAGTGTAAGTTTAAATTATCACTTTATTTAATGATTACATTATAGCTAAATCCTACAGATATAATATTATTTATTATATTATTATAAGTTTACGGTAGGGATTTATTGAATCTGGAAATGACGTTAAATATTTCATGAGTTGATGCTGAATTTAGTATAATTTCCTCAATATTCATTATATCAAATTGAAATATAAGGTATGATTAGGTTTTTGAAAACTGTACCTATGAGATGTTATTGAAGAAAGTCGATGGAATTATAATTTATTTATTTTATTTGTTTATTTATGTCTTTAATTATAACATTGGAATTAATTACTTATTATTCATAAATTTGTAAATAAAAGTTGATTTATAATTAAACTTACTGTGCCGTTGCTATGTGTCATTCTTAAAATCAGAAATCATAAACTTTGGATAGAGCATACATTGAAGTACATACTATCGTCAACATGATATAAGAGTTTAGTGATATTTTGAGAAAACATTTAGATGCTTTTCGTCTTTGGTAGTTTATGATGTGTAAGGTACAATAAAATCCCATTTACCTTTTCCATCATTTTGGCTTTGCGTAGTTGATTCTAGTATACAATACAAATTAATTATTAAACTTGTAAACAGATTTACCAAGTAATGACATGATTGAATATATTTACTTAACGTTTTTAAATTGTCATTTGTCAGTATAATAAGAGTCTCAGTGATATAGTAAACTATAAAAAGAACCCAAGTATTTATGTTTATTTATTGCAAAGCTTTACCTGGACTAGCATCTGTATTAGAAATCATATAGATGGTTTAAAATTTCATAATCTTATGTAATTCCACAAATTATGCCATCTTGTACATGGTCGGCCATCGGGTCTCATACAATAAAAAAATCGCAAATTAAGGTTTTGAAGATAATAACATTGCACTTATAATTTGTTTAATGTATTTTATCATAATACTATGATAGTTCTTCGCGGTACACCCTGGCTGCGATCAAATTAAATCATAAAAAGTTTATGTTAGATCATTAATTTGGTCTGTTGTAAGTTGCTCCAGATGTTGATTGTGGTCTTTGATGCATAAAATAGATAGCATGATATGCTTTTGGATACAGCTCTTAATAGCTGACAATGTACAGCGGGAATTGATCAGTGATCGAAGTTAAGATTCTTAGTGCACTTACGTTATGTAGTTGGGACCACACAATTAACGGTTACAATTTTATAGTGTCGCAACGGGTTCGGCATGATAGGTAGTTGAGGGGCAAGAGGATGGTTACAATATATATATATATATATATTGTTACCTCAACTTTCTCCGCGCACTCTTTTACTTATTCAACCTCAATAAACTCTCATTTATTTGAAAGTAGCTAGTCCATTGAATTTTATACTTTAGGATCAAATATACCGGGGGGCGCCAAATTGCAGCTATAAATTGTAATGCCCACCAGAGATCATCATCGTTAGTCAATTTAGGACTATAGAAGATACTGGAGAAAGTAATTAAATTGTCTCTCAAAAAAAATAATAATAATAATAATATTGATAAAACCATTCAATCTATGTGGTCTTAATTTCAAACCTAGCATTAGTCATGCAAATATTTCATGATAAATTTATTATAAAAGTCATAATAATGAGACAACTTTCTTCCACAACTTTATTATAATTATCTGATCTCGAGTGGTAACTACAGAAAATATTGTATACAGTTCTCATTTATATCTGACTGGAAATAAATCAGTAATCAATGCAGAGAACTTATAATCTATGTTCATAATAGAAACTTATTATTTAATTGAACATTAGATAAAATTTATCATAAATAAATCCTCCCCATTTAATCCCATTATTTTATTTTTCGTTCTCAGCATCTATCACTTTCAATAGCCACAATTATATAACACGGAATGTCTGTGTTATGTTCTCTAATCTGAGAATCCCTAATCTTATTTCTCTAACACACCTATATCTTTAGATCAACTATCAATTCACGATCCCTATTTTATAATAGTAGAATAATTTATTATAGTATAATAATGTTGTTATAATGAGCTACTTGACTTCCAAACTAGCTCTTAGACTAATAATTGAACTGCTCTTTCTCAAGGTCTAGATCTGTCAAGAGGTACACTTCTAAGCGATTGCATTGTAATGGATATGATTCCAAATATGCTAAGTTGAATTTTGATACGAATTGACTATTGGTAATCACTCTAAACACCGAGAGCAGGAAAGGGATTTTATGTCTGCTCCCAATATTCACAACATTACAATGAATCAAAAGATTAAATTTATTTAACTTAACTCAACTATTCCCTGTCATTTTATTCTATTATTTCTAATCTATTTTAATTAATAACCTTAATAATTTTATTTTGCTAAAGTAAAATATGGAAGTAAACCATGGACATTAATCAGATAAATCAATCAAAATTTACTTATGAAAGTAAATTACGGAAATAATCATAAATTAGATTAGGTAAATTAATTATAACAATAAATTATGTGAAAATGAAGTCTATAAAATGACTTATATAAAATGAATTATATTAATCGAATATAGAAATATTCAAGACAAAATTAATACTGTAAATCAATCATGGAAATAAATTATCAATATAAAATTAACTATGTGAATCGAATATGGAAACAATATGATAATGACTACTGCAAATCGATCTTGGAAATAAATTATCAATAGAAAATGAATAATTAAATTTAAATATGAACTAATATTACCTTAAATATAGGTGCTGGATATATAGATTCTGGAGATATTTGAAACATCAAAACACAAAACACAATATAATCTTATAACAATAATAAAACTTTATTACATGAAATAATAATGATAAAGATTAAAATAAAAACACACTAAATTATAATATTGTTACACAAATATATGCTTCTGATCTATTCAGGACTATTATTCAAATACATGTTTGAGTTAACTAATTTCTTGGATGACTCACTTTTTGTTTTGATCCATTCATTTATTAAATAAATAATTAATAATAATAATAATAATAAATACAAACGCTGGAAACAGAATTCCGGATATTTTAGCTTTAAGAAAACTTATCTTGAAAGAGAAGAAAACCTACAAATTTCTACCCCCCCCCCTTTTATTGTAAACATTGTCCATTGGACTATTCCAAAATAGTATATTCGTTTCAATTATTCTAACTAGCAATGTGAAATAATCTTAAATTTCTAAATCATTTTATCAAGCAATAATTTTCACATTTCTAATGAAAAAGGATGATATGTCACAAAATTACCCTACTAATTTTGCAAACGGGTTTAAATTCAAAACCCACACTTTACATTCATGCTTGTCAGATCTTTACGTTTTTGACTGTATATATCTTAATAGGTCAGTATGTCCACTCAGCTTGACGACCTCAATTTACCATCATTCAAAAAAAAATCAACACAGATCGGTTAGTTTATTAATTAAAATCTTTGTCATTCTTCATCATACATATACATCTGACTGAATCCTTATCCTTTCAGGTATTCTGTCCCACATAAGAAAAACTCTCTTCATATCACACATCACCATGCAGTATCTATAACGCGCACACAGCTACGTCTTGATAAGGGAAGTTAAAAAACAACAACATCAACCACAAACTTAAATTATTTGCTTGAGCCAGAGAGAGAAATCTTTTCTTAAGATCCAGAATCGTGTAAAGAGCTTCTCTTAGACACCTATTCTCTATATTGGCATGCAAAACATTTCTACACTTAAACAGTAACTTTATTAATAATTCCCTATCTTAACAAATAAATGGAGTGAAACTCAGTCATTTCCGACTGCCATGGTAATTAAATTATGAGACAGCTATTTCCCATCTGTAGGGTGGTAGGATTACTTTACATTAGTAATGACAAGCATTTATAGCTTTAAATATGCCCACACATACATCGATTCCAGCCTAGATAAATGACAAAGACTAACCAGATCCCAAATCAATACATATATGAATTATTTCAATTTTAACCAGTCAAGCCAACAACATACCCAACATTTATATTAATAACAGATCAACACTCACAGCATAATAATGGGTTTTATACGACCATCCCCTCCCTCTTCACATTTAATATTAAGCACAAATTAAAATTTTGTTAAGACTAATAAAATATTTATATCATTTCTCTCTTTACTTTTAAGTCTAAATTTACGTGAGAATCTATACTTAAATGGTATCAAAATCATTTTCTTTTCTTTCCTTCAAACATTTTAAACATAAACAAAATATTAAATTAAATAATCTAGTGATTAGAGTGTGACATAGCATATAAACAAAATGAAATATAATAAAAAAAAAAACAAATGACATATTATATAAACGAAATAAAATAAAGAATAAATATCAACATTACAGATAGTCTCTTTAAATGTCTTTTCCTTCCACTGTCCATCAATCAATTAATATATTCAGTTCATTTTACTTGAGATAGCTATATACTTGCACATCAGACAGTTATTTTAATTAAATGTGTATAGAATGCACAGACAGTCATTTGAATCAAGATAGATAAAAAAACGTAGATAGTTATTTTAAATCAAAAGTGTAGCTACAGGAGAATTAATAAATTTTAAAAGAGTTCTATTGGTTACCTTCCATTTGATGAGTTTCTTCCTGGATTTGAATTCACTTTGTTTTCCTTTCTTCTTCTTTTCCATTTAAAGGCTCAAATCATAGACAATAAGCAGTCTCTGATTACTAACATGAATTAACTTTTTAAACATTATTCAGAAGATTGCTGCAATTTCTTTAAACGAATTTTAAACAGCCAAATAATTATTATAATCTGAATTGGTCTTTTAATTTGATAAAAGAAATTTGACAATTCTCTCCTTGCAGGAAATTTTATAAGCAGACTGGATAAATTGTGATATTCAGCAGAAAATATCTTATCAAAAGTTGACTTCTTCATAATTGACTTGAGAAAAAGAGATATGCACCATTTATGGATGAATTAGAAATTCATATTTTGGTCTACTATAAAACTTAAACTTCATTATTAAATTCTGAGAAAGAAAATTTAAAAACTGGAGAAAAAAACCTTTAGAGATATTAATTTTTAGTTAGTTAGCCCATTGTTCTCAATCAGCAAAAGTTTCTCTTCCACTTTACTTTTTCGTCAGTTTTTATAGAGATGAAGAGAAAAAGAAAACATATGTTAACCCCCCCCCCCCCCAGTGGGTTCGTCTTCAAGTCTAATTAAAAAAATCCCCACTCAGAATGAACAATGACTTTCTTAAGTGTTACCTTTTAACAACTTTGTCTGATCTGAAACCAGATCTCTTTAATTAACACATTGATGATCAATTTATGGTAATTAGTTAAAGAAGATAGAATTAAAAACATAAGCTTACTAACACTTTTTTTCTTCTTTTTCAAACAAAGGTTACATTCATTCGATCTAAATAATTTCTTATTTAGATTTACATTTTAAATAATATAGCAAATTATGTCAATTTTTATAAAGGAAAGGAAAAAAATCAAACCCATATATCTGTATCACACACACACATGTGCAGACCATCAAATAGAAAACTGATTATTCAGATTATATGAACACAAATATCCATCATAATTTCTTATAATTACAAGCATAAAATCAATTATAATTTCTGATAATCATAAACATAAATATTCACCATAATCTCCTATAACTTTAAACTTATTCTCTAGAAAGAAACTGTTAACTAAAGCTACTGACAATCGATTCAATCTTAATTCTCAACTCTTTAATAATAGATATCAAATTCACAAGACTTTATCCTAGTCATATAAATATTTATTCCTGAATTATTATATTGGTAAAAAAAATCAATCATCCCCCCTGCATTAAATAAGGCTAACTACATTTTATACAAACACAAACTGTCTCTATATATGTTACTTTTGAACTAATATAGCCATTACTTTCTCAAATAAAACTTTTAACTTTTCTTATATCAAAAAAAAAAAATTTCCACAATTACTTCATTTTATTATATTTAGTTTATAGATGGAATAAACCAAAGGGCTACAATATATATATATATATATATATATATATATATATATATATATATATATATATATATATATATATATATATATATATATATTGTAACATAATAAATGAGTTCAAAAGATATAACTAAGTAAATTCAAAAATATTTAAAGGAGTCCATAGAATGATCATAAGTAAATTATTATAGCAATGTATTATATGAAAATCTATTATGGAAATCACGTGAAGGAAATCACGTGAAGGAGTACACTAATAATTCAATAAAATATAACTCAGGTATACAGGCAGTAGATCTTATCCACTTTCATTTCTTGGTTTGATGTTAAGTGCATGTTTAAACAAATACTAAGTGAATATGGTCTAGCAGGGCGCCACTAGATTATCTGAATCTAGACACGGTTATATCTGATAACCTTTCACATGTACCGGGTTTGAATCCCTTTTTGGTACTTTATTTCTAATAAAAATGAGAGATTTTGCTTTTTGAGCCATATCACTATAAGCACTAATAGTTAGGTAAAAGTAAAACATCTTTAAACCAAAGTGGAGTATATTAGACATAAATCATTTCTCAGATCTTAGCATAACAAATGTGTTTCAATAGTTTTGTAAGTTTACTAGCTCAGATTATATATAACTAATTTAGGATGGCAATTCACTCATCCTTGCATGAAATAGATGATGGGATGTGGTTATAATAATACTAAGAGATCACTAAATATTATAAAATCAATATTTATTTATGGCCTTTAAACAGTTAAACAGCTCATTAATTAAAATGTTGATGATGATGATGATGATGATGATAATAATAACGATAATGACAAGGGTTTCAATTACAGCTCTAGGACTAAGCCTAAACATAAAACTAAATTTTATAAAGAAATGCATAATTATTGCTTAATTTTAGCATACTTAATTATATCTTAAATAACTAATATTCAACCATTGATGATGATGAATAATCACACTTAACAAAGACTACACTTAATGAAATATATACGCCTCGTTTAATAAAACAAACTAATATTTATTACTACATTTCTAACATATACAGAAAAATTTCTAGATAAATATGAAAATTGACATGAATAATAATAATAATTGATTATATAACAATCCTCAGATTAATTTTAAGTTCTTCCCCCTTTCCCTTCAAATGTATTTTGTATTAAGTTGGACGTCACATTAACCATGAAAAGTATTTCAAGACAAAAAATATTATCTGCTCATTAACACACATACTTTAAAAATCCAACATGTAAATAGAATGTAAAAAAAAATGTTAGTAAAATTGAAAGAGCAAGTTTTAGAAAAGAGTTTTAAATTATTTTCTCCCCCTCCCTTCCAAGCGCTGAAATCTATACTGAACTTGAAACAAAATAATCTAATATTCTAATACTACTCATTATTCCACATTCACTTCCAATTATACACATATAAAAATATTATTATGTATGTGCGTGTTTTATCCCATAATAACAAAATATTATTAAAACCAAAATAATAATATTAGTTAAAACTAAAATCATAATACCATAAAAAAAAATTGTTTTACATATTCATATTTCATAACTGTAAAATTAATAAACATATAATTTTGATACATTCAAGATAATTTATGAAGCTCAAAGTTATTTTTAGTAAGACATTCTTGTTTTTAATTGATCTGAATAGTCTTTAAAAGTTCTTTAAATCAAATATACCACTTTATTGCTAAAATGTTTATTAAGACTGATATCATAAAGAAAATAGATATAAAAAGTCATATTACCGATCTTTTGCTTGTGGCGAATTTCCAAGGGTTCAAACTTGTCTTGTATAATGCTTATATTTCTCAGCTACCATTTCCGTTTTACTGGGAACAATCTCTTTCTTGAGGTTGATAACTATTTGATGATGGTGACTCTATTGAGGTTATTTGCTTTAGTGGATAATTTGGAAATCATTATATTAATTTTTCTTCTTTTCCTGTCAAGCATGTGGATGAAATACAGCAGTTGTTTTCCCATTTGTAAATTTTCTTGAGTTTAAAATCAGTTGTTGTAACAATTAATTGGACTTGATGATTAATATTTATCAGTAGATTAATTCATCTTCTTTGAATGCAGGTGAATGCTTTCTTCCTTCTATTAAAAACATCTTATTTATCTGGTCAGTTGAAAGGTGTAGAATATTATTTTAGACACATCTTTTCTTTCCTATGTGATGTGCAGCTTCCCCAGATGGTCCGGAATCGATGGGACATACATATAATTTTTCTAGCAAGCCATTTTTTTTTATATTTTCAGCATTCAATTTTGATAGTTTAATAATCTGAATCAATCACAATAATAATCTAAGACAGCTTTTTATATCCAATTTTTAGCTAACTTAACCAATCAGAGATAGCATCACTTGCTATTTTTGGACAAATTTGTTTTAATTAGATCTCTAATTTATTTTCAACCAAAGTATTTTTCAACTGAAAAGTTTAATCCTTTTTCCAGACACTTTTGTTTTAAAAAAAAAATAGACTCAATTCTTATTTCCTTTCTTTTGTTTTTTTCTTTCTTTTTAACATCCAGGTAACACTTCAAATCTTTGAGCTTCCTTCTTTAGATCTTGATAAGACAATTTCAAAATTATAGTTCTGACTCATCATAAGCTTCCAAAGTGAAACAATCATTTACAAAAAAAAAAATTACTACAAAGATCGATATCTGATTAAACAGATTTCCTCTTTTAACAAAAAAAAATTGTACAAAAAAAATAATTTGACAGGTTTAATACTTCCTTTTCTTTCAATATTTAGGAAATGTAAAATTTTGTATGTAATGTACACACATCCTTCATTCTTTCAAATCATTCATAAACTATCCTTAAATAATATGATTGCTAGCTTAGTAATTATAACCCAATTATTTAATTAAGTCTGTAACTTTTAAATCCCACTTATAATTAAAGAAAAGAAAAATAGAAGTATAGAATAAAATGTTAGAATTGATCAAGCATAGGTTAGTTTTAAAGAAAGTTAAAATGTTGAATATTTGAAATATAAAACAAATTAAATAATTTACACATACATTGCCTATATGTATGCATTATAACTTTGCTTTTTAACAGAAAATTTAAATATTAAATAGTTTAAATGTGTGTATTACCTTTCTATCAACACACAAACAAGTAAAGCATGTAATTGTTGACCCATTCTTTCTCTGTTTAAAGCTTTTAGAATTTTGATCTGGTAGGGTTTGAACTTGGATGCCCTACAGCTTCATTTATGATTATATAAAAATGTGATGATGATTTTGGTTTACCTTTCTTACATGCACATTACTATAAATTTGGCTAGTGACCAATATATATATATATATATATATATATATATATATATATATATATATATATATATATATATATATATATATATATATATATATATGTGTGTGTGTGTGTGAAATGATGATTGTATATTTATATTATTCAAATCTTGTAGCTCTGATGAAGACTGCTAGACAGTCAAAACTGTAAGAAAATAAAGAAGTTTTTAAGAAAATTTGTTGCATTAACGTGTATATGAATAGAGTGTCATAAGCAATATATAGAAGCAACAAGTAGTTTGGTTAATTTGGTTTTGAGAGATCTTTTATATCACCTACAGTTTCAACTACTAAAATGTAGAATTTCTGCTTGTATCAGTTTTGTCTATCTTCCAAGATTCAAGTTCATTTTCTATCTATGGAAAATGTATAATAACATGTTCTTTTAATGATAATTATAAAATGAATTAATTCTAATCTTAAGAAAATTGCAGAATTATTTTTTTATTAATTAAAGATTCTATTCATCTTTTTTACAATCGAATTTGACTAGAATCTGTAACTCATAAATTCTTTAAATTTATTGGATAAAACTTTATCACAAAAATTGTATTTGCATATTCCATTTTTAATTATAGTGACAGACATTTTGAATATTTTCTTATTTTAAAATTTTTCAACCAGATTAATTTCTAATCAGGAAATATAGTAATGTGCTGTTTTAATAGCGAAAATGACCTTACAATGATGTTCATACAGACTCAACGAAATGGATGGCTAGGTTTAGAAATTCTTTTTTGATTTTTAAACCATAAGAATATCTTGGCTAGTTCAATAGTCATATTGTATTTAGTGTAAACCTTTTCATTCCTTTGATTGTATTTATAATCCTTACTCATTTATTGTTTGTAATTTCTGACCTGTCATATGTGATTAGTCCAATGAGACCTAGAATATGGACTAACCTTCTGTATTTTCTTAGAGTGTAAATAAACCTTATCTTTGAAAGTAAGAATATATTTTCATCTTTTGCATTCATAATACTCATGGATAATAATCATCTTCAGTATTTTTAACAACTCTTTTGTATAACTTTAGTTTTAAATATGATGTTTTTAAAAATCTTTTATATATTGTCTACAACAATTGACCAGATATTTTATTTTTAACATTGCAGGATTTTAATATTGAAGACAGTCTTCCAGTCTATTTTAAACCAATGGCAGCATTTTTTTTTATTATTATTGAAAGTATTTATAATGTGATAATATTTTGGACTATTTCCATCACTTATAAGTAAATGTTGAATGTATAGAAAATTTTAAGTTTTATTTAAACTTCTCATTTATCATATGATCACCATTTCTTATGCTTGTTCATAACTTTTATTAAAACAGGCAAAACTCTCCATATAGTAGTGCCACTCAGTGCAAGCCAGAGTAATCAATGGATTCCAGAAGGCTTGTGCATAAAATCTCTATCTAGTGCCTACTCATCCAATATCCCCAGGCTAGTTTCTAGCTTGTGGCTTTCATCAGTGAGAAGCCTTGGATCTGAGAGCACTTCACCTAAATCTTAGGTATAATGTAAACCTCTAACAGCCACCTTTTATCTCTACTTAACTATAAAAGTAAAAAAAAAAGTAAGAAATTTTAGAAATGGTGATCATGTGATGTTTAGTGGTTTAATATCAATTCCGTCTAATAGGACAGTGATGGCTATGGTTATTGAAGAACCAAAGACACCAAAATGTATAGGTACTGAACTGAGTTCAGACCTGTATGACTATATAAGATACTGAGCTTGGATTGAAAATATTACTGTTTTCAATTTTAGATTCATAGTTTTGTAGTTAAGTAGAGATAAAAGGTGGCTGCTAGAGGGTGTCATTAGATTCTAAGATCTAGGTACAGTGCTCTCAGATCCAAGGCTCCTCACTGATGAAATCCACAAGCTAGAAACTAGTCTAGGGATATTGGATGAGTAGGTGCTAGATAGGGATTTTATGCACAAGCCTTCTGGCATCCCTATACTCTGGCTTGCACTACTGTATTTGGAATTATTTCCTAATTTAACTTCTCATTTCAAAACAACTTGTTAGTAATAACACAAAAATAGACAATACAGGTTATATGAATGCTATTACTAACAAGTTGTTTATAATTGAAAAGTTTAAATAAAATTTAAATTTTTCTATACATTCTACATTTACTGATCAATGATGGAACTAGTCCAACATATTATCACATCTAAAATATCATCCTCACAAATCTTCAGGAAAATATAAGGTATTTATAATATCTGTCAATAAGATTGTATACTTGATTTCTTGAGCAATTTAGTTCATAAATAAATTTATAAAAATGGTTTGCTTATGTTTTAGATGACAAATAAAATAATTCGTTGCAGTTATATTATTTTATGTATTTCAAAATTTTTTCTTAGAGTCATTTAATTTTAGCTTTTGTTTTAACTTTTAAACAATTGTGCATATAAATAAATTATTTATTTATTTCTTTATAAATAAAATGACTACTGTTTATTTATGCATAAATGAACAAATAATTTCACGTCTATTTCACTAATTCAAATTTGTATTTCGTGTGATATTCTTTTACTTCTGTAGACATCTACCTTATTCCCCTGAGTTTTCACATAATATTTCTTAGAAATAAAATTAATATAGTTGTATTATATGAAACAAAAATAATGATTTAATCAACTCATCATGAAGATTGGTTACTTAGTTATCTTAACTTCTACAAAAATTAATAATTTTTTTCAACTTTGGCTAACATAAAAACTTTTTTTTCAAAACACCAAATAGCAACAAAACTTACATTCGTTTTTTGTTTGTTTATTTTAAAAATCTTATTATTAAATAAAAGAAATATTTAATAAGAATTTGTAAAAAAAACTTTACTGGTATAATAGTAAATGAATATCTGTCTTCTATTCCCATAAAATGGGGTTTGAACTAGATTAAGTAAAATTTGGACCTTTTTTTAGGGTTCAAGATGATTCAAGATTTGCTTGGGCTTATAATCAATCCAAATACTATCCAAGTGTTGATAGGTAAATTAATGTCTAGAAATTTTAATTTAAAAGACAAAAAAAAAAAACTACTAAAACTTTCACTATCTAAAATCGGCTCTTTTAGTAAGTGGTGAATTATTTTGAAGCACAGGAATTCGCCATGTAATAGCTATTTAAAATGTGTTTTACTATTTTCTTATTTGCAAAAAGGTAAAAAAATCTAGTAGAAAAGAGTGTCATAGTGGAGTTACTGTTGAATGATGCAGTTCTAAACAATATTCAGTTTAAAACAGTAGTGCCATTCAGTGCCAACCAGGATGTTGGATGAGTAGACATTAGATAGGGATTTTATACAGGCCTTCTGACATCTATTGATTACTCTGGTTGGCACTGAGTGGCACTATTGTATGGAGAGTTTTGCCTGTTTTAATAACAGTTCTGTGCTAATATAGGAAATGGTGATCATGTGAATTTTCAGTTTTAATATATTATAACATGACACAACATGTGTCCATTATTTATAGCCAAATGACATTTTTAATTTTGAAAAAAAAAAACATATTTGGCACTATTATCACTTCATCTTGTTGTATTAAAAATATTGATCTAAATTATATATAGTATATATCATTTTGATGAATAAAACTTACTGTTATGTTTATTTAATTTTTCACAATAAAATTGATAGTAAATAAGGCATTACTGTATATTTATGTTTCATGAATATTTCTTAAAAGATTTTATAGTTATCAGAAAACAAATAAAGAAAATTTATGGTTTAATTCTGTGATTAATGAAGCCTCTGAAATTATACAATCCTATATGAAAAACATCAAAATTTTTGTTTGATAATAGTTATTTCATCACCATAATTGTCAATCAGTATCAGTCCACTGCAGGATAAAGGTCTCTCCAAGTTTAATACAGTTTCCAATCTCTAGCCTCTCTCTTCACATCACCTCAGCACACTTTCTATCCATCTCACATGTGGTCTCTTTCTGGGTCTTTTACAATCTTTTGGAATCCAGTTTGAGATTTCAACTGTCCATTTATTATCATCTCTAGCAATATATCCAGCCCAGATTTACTTCAGTCTCTTAATTCTATCAATAATAATATCAAAAACACCTGCTTGTTCTTTCACCTATGTATTTTTATTTTAGATCCTTTCTCATTACACTTAGCATACCCTTTCCACACTTTGTTGAGTAATTGGAAGTCTCTATATTGTTCTTTTGTCATACATCCAAGCTTCAGATCCATAGATAAGAATTGATAAAATACATTTATTAATTTTTTTTTCTTTTTAAACACATAGGCATATTTTCTTGTAATATTAAGTTATTTCTACCAAAAGCACTCCAACCAAGGTTAATTCTGTGTTAATTTCATCCATTATGTTTTCATCTGTATTTATAAACTGATGAAGATATTTATAATTATTACTTCTTCTAGTAAATCACTATCAACCTTTTATTTTTTATTAAACAAGGCAAAACTCTCCATACAATAGTGCCACCCTGTGCCAACCAGATAATCAATGGATGCCAGAAGGCTTGTGCATAAAATCCCTATCTAGTGCCTACTCATCCAATATGCCCAGACTAGTACATTTTAAACTGGATGGGATAAATAGAATAATATAATGGCATAATCTGATACTATTTCATAATAGACTCAAAGTAAAGCAAAAGTAAGGGAAGCAATAATGTAGGTGCCTTCTTCTAGGCCTTACTGGTGAGATAAGTGACCACCAATCCTATTTTGCAAAGTTGTTTAGTTTATTTATAATCAGTATAATATAGATATATTTTTTAAATGATTCAGAGTTTTCTGAAATTTTAAACTCTATCCTATTAGAATTGTTACAACTGCAAAAACAATTGTAATTTTGTAATTTTTATGTAATGTAACCTAGAAGCATTCAAAACAGAGATTTATTGCAATAAATAATAATTAAAATTAGCATTTTTTATAAGCTTTATTTTATATAATCACTCCTAATCTTAATTACAAGACAAATAATTATAGTATCATTATAATAGATAATATTATTAATATTTAAAAAAAAAGATGTAATGATTTTAAGTAATTTTAAAGAAGACCTAGGAGTATCTCATGTTTCATCTTAAGAATCATAATCGGTTCATTGATTTTCTGTTATAAAATTTTCTCATCAAACATGGAATTCAGACATTTTAAAAATTTAACTTTGTCTATATTATTACAGGAACATGTTTTTTCTTAATACATTAACCATAATAAAAATATATCTATTATCTGAAGTGTATCTTTCAAAATATATATGTTAAGAGATGTTTCTATATATTTATATAAGTGCACTAGTATTTAGGCTATCATTTTTGTACAAAGTGAATCAGCACTGTCTAACTTTTTTTATAGATGTATAATATATGCACAGCTAAAATATTGTCACTGTCTTTCACCAATGGTGATTTTTTATGCTGCTTCCATCCTCCCCTCTCCCCCACAAAAATATCCCCAATTATATTCTGCTCTTATTTTTACTGATGAGTCTGGAAAACATTAAAACTATAATAGCTAACAAAAATTTGTAAAAGAACATTTTCCCCATTAATAATTTAAACATAATCTGTCTTAAGTATTTGTCATATCTAACTTCGTCTTCAGAAGTGGACTAGTCCAGATTCCTTCCTTATCAGATGAGATTGAGCACTCATTAGTGCTAATCAATGTGTAAACATGTGAACAAACAATGTATAAACATGGCCAAAGGGTAAAAACAAGTACAATATGAAACCTGTGTATAAAATCCTACCATTGGTTAGGCTCTATGAATCTTACAGCTGCCAATAAGATAAGAGATCTGACAATAAATAGCCAGCCTTTTTGAAGGCAAGGAAGAGAATGACTGACAAACCTGAAAGATGGTATGCATTCTCCAGAGAATAACTTACACTCTACTCATGAGGCAGGCTTTCAAGTGCAACTGAACGTAAGTACAGAAATCTATATACCAGAGAACATCTGTCTTACCTAAATGAAAGTATATGCTCTTAAAAGAGGGAACATTTGTCTACCTGAATGACTGAACATGCTCTTCATTGAAACCACTTACAACAGTAAAAGTGTTTCTACTACATTCACAACTGATATGTCTATGCGTTGAGTCAAGCTCGAGATAGGGCCGGAAGCTGCTACAACTACAGTAGACTCAAGACAAGTTGTCTAGTACAATTGGAAGAGTCATTTAATCATGTAAATCACAATGTGATAGTTTTTTTTCAATTGTATATTACTCAAAATCAGAAGGTTTAATTGATATATGTATAGCCATATTCAAAAGACCTTAATTTTATTTTTTTATTGTTGTTAATAAACTTGTATGTTATTGGTAAATTATTCCAGTGTAATTGATTCTAAATGGTTTTTAAAATATTATATATTTGCATCATCTCTTGATCATAGTAACAGTTATAGAGCTTATGTTCTATGAGCTAGATTCGAGCATAACAGTCTATTATATGGAAGGCAATTAATATTAGTGTTTATAGCCATCCAGTGATAATGATGATATTCCCATCAATCATTATCATCATCACCCTGGTGGGTGCAAAGAGAGTATTCTTTAAAGCTCATGCATTACATTTTATTTAGTTTAGTCTTTATTAGAAATTAAGTTTATAGTTGGCCAATACATTACTGGTACTAAGTGGCAAGAGCATTGATGATGATCAGCATGTTTTAATATCCCAGAATTATTGTTTTATGGCTCTATATTATAATGGATGAGCACTTAGTTGATGCATCCATATTAGTGCTTTATGTAATTGCCCCAAGCTGGCAAAGGCTAAATAGTTGGCCTGGTCTATAGGAGATCCATTTCAAATCCAGTCATAAGACTACCTATTGATTTATTTTTTATTGTTAATCATTAACTGATAATGAATGAGTATTACTTGAGTATTATTTTTACATATTGATAATGCTGGTGAATTTATTTAATTATATTTATAGTTGCTCTAAGAAGTGAACTGGGCTGATCTCTCAAAGAGATATCAAGATCACTCATGCTCTTTTAATATTATTGCTCACTAATTTATATTTTATATTGTTTTATTATTTGACATATATTTTTATTGACTTGGGGTTGCTAATGATTTTACCTTCATCCAATTTCCTCAATTTATTTAGTTTGAGACCTTGTACACATAGATGTATTTTAATTAACCCTTCTTAATATATTTATAGCTTCCTTTCTACTGATTATCTCTGTTCTTTATTCTCTTATATTGCTAT
The DNA here is from genome assembly GCA_028023455.1 of Epiperipatus broadwayi. Classification (NCBI taxonomy): domain Eukaryota; kingdom Metazoa; phylum Onychophora; class Udeonychophora; order Euonychophora; family Peripatidae; genus Epiperipatus; species Epiperipatus broadwayi. The sequence goes on from JAQFVV010006282.1 coordinate 1,645,942, forward strand.
TTGCTACTTTAGTTATTATATTTAATATGATGTTTGGCATTTAGAACACTAGCCAATCCAAATACACCTGCTCCGGTTCAGCATTTTACCTACCTGCCCTAGATTCATTTTAAACTCCCTGCTATATTTCGATGACTACTCTTTACTCCACTACGTATATAAACTCTTAATTATTCTACTTCAATAAATGCTGCACTTATATATTTTTTCATATTCTAACTTAACTTGACTTAAACACTATAATTATTTCCACTCCATTAAAGAATTATGTATAAATTCATTCTATTCTGACTGTATTCCAAGCAATACGTGTTTCTGACATATTTTCTAACACTATGCTTATAATTTATCGATCACTTTATTGTCACGACTATTTTAAAAACACACACACACATATATTTTTCTTCAACTTAACTGACATACTTTGTTACACTTATATATATATATTTGAATAATTCTTTTCTTAAATTAAATATGCCACAATGAAACTTCGAAAGATTTCCTGATATTAAAATTTTCCCCTTTCTCTCTTTCTCTCCTTTCTACACATTTGACATAGAAATTCATATATCAAGTATTATAAAGTGCAGAAAAAATCTATCCCCCTCGTCTTCGCTCCTCATCACTCTGATTTATTAAAACAAATTTTATATATATCTTTTTTTAAAATATTTACTTTATTTACAAAATTTACCCGACACGTGATTACCAATTATATAGCAACACATCCCAGAGTGGCCCCCAAAATATAATGGAATCAAATGGGATTAGTCGGTAGTTCCAGACCGTATACAACATATTCAACAAAATATACCAATAAAGGATAACAACCTAATAATAAAAAATTTGAAACTTGAATTATTTCTGTTACTTTAAGTGAGAGAACATATAAATATAACCGATGTTATATCCATATCTGATCGAGCCTGTAACAATATGAAAATTGCCACAAGGTTATTTTTTCCGACCAGACATCTCTCGTCTACTGCACTTATTAAAGAGTTACAGTGCTTGGTTAATTTATAAAATTTAATGGGATTATTAATACTATACAACTATTCGCACGTGTTACTTATATAAACAAACTCTCAGGAATGGTGGAAAAAAACAAGACAAGACAGATAGAACAATCTATTAATAAAATATTTACTATAATAACATAACACACAAAAAAATTACATGAAACATTTAAAGGTACAATGAAATCATTAAATCTAATGCTATAGTTAGGTGTGTGTTTAAATCATATGAATGTCTTTAATATATTGAAATAAGTTATCAATTATAGTCTTTCTTCCAAGTATTATTTAAGAGTCTAATTCATATCTATCTCTCTAATATTTGGAATTGCAATTGCATATAAAGGTATGTGAAGAGTATGTGCACATGTGATATATATTTGTCAATGTTTACGTTACCTAGGTTTTTTTCTTTTTCATGTTGACAAATGTTCTGCTGGCCATCATGTGGAATTCCTCCATTTCTTTAGTAGAGATGGCCGTTCTTCAGCTCCGGCTTTTTTTTTCTCATGGAATTTCTTCTTCCTATATGCAGTGGTTTCACAATACTAGGGTGTTAATGGCATGGCAGGTGGATCATTAGGCAGGCACTACACTGGCAATTGTTTTATGGTGAGTTGACTGTATGAGCATGGTGGGTTTGGATCAACCAGCGAACATGATGGCCCTTAGCCACACATTCTTGAAGATTCACTTGTATAATAGATTTGTCTCATATTCATTCAATTTTTTGGTGTCTTAAATGAGGATGTCTTTTATTCAGCTTTTTTTAAATGTCTGCTCTCCTCAAAGACCTACTACTCTCCTTCTTCTCAACCCAAGTTCTCCTCTCAAAATCTCACCATTAATTAATTTCTCTCTTCAGAATTCCTTTCTTATCTTGATCTATTGTTCATTGGAATTTGTAGGTTTTTTTTCACACCTTTAACTTTAAAAAAATTTCTTCTACAGCTTACATAAAATTTCTTTTCTAAATTCTAATTTCATAATATTTTATAACATGGGTTTTACATTCTTTTTCCTTTTTTTTTAATTATGAGAACATTGTTCTCATTTAAACATACAATAAATTTTCTCTTTCTTTATACACACATACTATTTCATTTAGTTAAAATGTGTATTTTGAAGAGCAGATTTTTTATCTTTTATCATAATCTAATTTCTATTTATACTTTCATTTAAAACTCCTAAATGTCACCTTCTTAAATCGTTTGATTCCTCTTTTATTTATATCTCCTTTTTATGTTTTCATCCTAAACTTAATATATGATTCTACTATTTCTAATCTTTAATATTTTTATTTTGCAAAATATAAACTTTGAAGGGTAAAAGATAAGAATCTTTTTCAATTCCATTTCCCTCTCTTTTGTTTCATTACAGTAATTAATGCATTCCTTTCTTAAGTAATTTTAACCATTTTAAGTATTTGTATATTTTCAAAAAAAAAACAAAAAACTATAGCATTTAATATTATTTAATATCAAATATATATACATGCGTGATCACAGTATGTGCGACCATCACATATATATATATATATATATATATATTAAAAATCAGACATTGAAGCTTCTTACAACCAGCCACTTCAGCTTATACACCTGATGCACATTATTACATACCTGTGAAAAAAAATGATTCTCCAATATCCGTATTTTGTGCTGAACCAGCACTCATCATTTGCTCCAGATCATCATCTCTCTCTCTCTCTCTCTCTCACACACACACACACACATATATATATATATATATATATAATCAGTGCTCAGTTTGTATTAAGATAACAAATCTTCATATTTTAATAGACAGACTTCAATCCTCTCCATCTTCCAACATTTCAGGCATCTATATCATTGAAAATCTGATGATAGTACATTCAAAGCCCTTGTTGATGCCAATATTGTCATACCCATGTTGACTTTTATTCATTCTGACTCCCCCTTCCCCAATGTATAGGAATTTAATATGTCCATTTATATACATAAAAGAGGTCTGGGCAGAATGCAGGCTAAATATGTATTATTTAAATACAAGTAAATTTTTTATACTGAACTTAATTTAATTTAGAAAGGATTTGAACTCAGACTATCAGGCACCCTATAATCATCCACTCCATCTTATTCAACTCATACACATGACCACTAATCTTTTTCACATAATGGTCATGTGTATGAGTTGAATAAGATGGAGTGAATGATTGTAGGGAGCTTGATAGTCTGAGTTCAAATCCCTTCTAAATTAAAGTTCAGTATAGAAAGTATACTTGTATTTAAATATTATATTTATATATGCAAACATGGGAAATCAATGGACAGTACCATTCTTCTTCAGAAAACTCTGTGAAGCAGATATTCTTCTAGAAGCCAATTTTACTTCTATTATTGTATTAAAGTACTATAAAGTTTTAAACCCGAACTAATTTGTTTGCCCAGTCACTTAATCTGACACTAGATTGAAAACATATTTGTTATCTTATCTTCATTTACATATATAATTCTTGAGCAAAGTGCAGTGGAATCAATTGCCAATGTTAATTCTTATTTTAAATTTAAGATAGAGAAGTCATACAGAATGTTCTTCAATTCCATATCACTTTCGTCACACATATATCATTACATTATTAAAATATATGCTCACTCATCTATAGCTGAACAAAATATTAGGCATTTGAAATTTTTGTCATTTTCTTAACTAATATAATTAAAAAGTAACTGCAGAATATATGCTCTTATGTAATAAAAATCGATGTAAAAACTCATTTACGATCAAATTGGCGCTATCATCTCATGTATATCAAAGCTTACATAGACATCTCTAGAAGAATATAGATTACATTCTTATTGCTAATGCTGGCTTGATAATTTTTTTGTTTGAAATGCCTCTTTTCATGTAGCAATAACGTTTTTTTTCCATGTGTCAAAACATCGGCCGGGAAGCAAACCCGCGAACCCAGGACAACTGCTTGTAAGACAGCTGTGCTGACCACTCGGCCACCAAAGCTTGACTGTAGCAATAACTTTGACCTGACAAAAAGAAATAATTGGAGGCTGTAGAAATGTGGATTATTTCGGAGAATAAAACAAGAATATAAACAAAAATATAAAAGTATAAAAAATTATGAGAAGAAAAGGAAATTATATTGGTCTCATATTTTGAACAAAGTAATTATAAAAAAAAATATTAGAAGAAAACATCAAAAGTAAAAAATTTTAAAAGATAGGACAACAGAAAAATTGAGGCGAGAAAAGAATATTTATCGCTATTCCAGGAGTTAAATAGATCTTTCAGAAATTGCTTCAGGTCGTTGATAAAATCTGCTTTCTGGTACTTTATTTTTTTAAATGTCTTATGGAAGAACAATACACCTATATACACATTAAAGAAACATAATAAATGCTAGTACCAAAATGTAATTAGGTGTCACTTGAGAAGCTAAAGTAAAAATAGATTTTGGAACCATCTTCTGTGTGTTTGCATAAGGTCTTGTCGAATTTAATTTGCGTTAATATATATAAAACCTAAAATGTGGGAAATCATCATCAACCATTATCAATCCACTGCAGGATGAAGGTCTCTCCAAGTTTAATCCATCTTGTCCGATCTTTAGCTTCTCTTCTCCACAACACCCCTGCACATTTTCTTATTTCATCCATCCATCTCACATGTGGTCTCTTTCTGGGTCTTTTGCAATCTCTTGGAATCCAGTTTAAAATTTCAATTGTCCATCTATTATCATCTCTTCTAGCAATATGTCCAGCCCAACTCCATTTCAATCTTTTAATTTTTTCAATAAGGTCAGTAACACCTGTTTGTTGTCTTACCCATACATTGCGTTTTCGATCTCTTCTTGTTACTCCCAACATACATCTCTCCATACTCCTTTGAGTGGTCTGAAGTCTCTGTATTGCTCTTCTATTAAGTGTCCAAGTCTCAGATCCATAAGTAAGAACTGGTAAAACACATTTGTTAAAAACCATCCTTTTCAAACACATAGGCATATTTCCTTTTAGTATCAAGTTATTTCTACCAAAAGCACTCCAACCAAGTTTAATTCTATGATTAATTTCCTCCATTATGTTTCCATCTGTATTAATAATCTGACCAAGGTATTTGTAACTGTTAACTTCTTCTAATTCTTCATAATCAATCTTTATTTTCATATTTTGAGCAAATCGATTAAACATTACTTTAGTCTTTTTAACATTTATCTTTAGTCCTACTTTTCTACTTTCATCTGCTAACTCCTGCAACATTTCCTGCAGCTCTGAAGCATTATTTGCAAAAACAACTACATCATCTGCGAAATCTAAATGACTTAAATACTCTCCATTTACTTTCACTCCTTTAGTTTCCCATTTTAATCCACAAAATACTTCTTGCAGCACTGCTGTAAAGAGTTTTGGAGATATGGAATCACCTTGTCTTACACCTTTCTCAATGTTGATTTTTCCAGTATCATTATGTAATCTAATTGTTGCTGTTGCATTTTTATAAATATTCTTTAAAATATGACAATATCCTGGATCTATACCTTGATGATCCAATGCTTTAATCACTGAAGAAATGTGTATAGAATCGAATGCCTTTTCATAATCTACAAATCCAAAACATAATGACAACTCATATTCGTTTGTCCTTTCTATGACTTCTCTCAATACCTGGATATGATCTATTGTACTAAAACCACTTTTAAATCCAGCTTGTTCTCTTGGTTGGTGGAAATCCAAAGTTCTCTGTAGACGAGTTGTAATTATCTTGGTAAAATTTTTATATAAAACTGATAAAAGGCTGATAGGTCTGTAATTTCTAATATCTTCTTTATCACCTTTTTTAAATATTAATATTATTACTGCATTCTTCCAATCTTCCAGTACATCTTTATCATTTAGACATTTGGTATATAACTTTGCTAAAATTGTTTCTATTTCTTCACCTGCTTCTTTTAATATATCAATTATAATTCCATCATTTCCTGGAGCCTTTCCTTTCTTCATACACTTAATTGCATGTCTCACTTCTTCATTTAAAATTCTGGGCAATTCGGAAGATGTAATAGATATAGGAGGTACTTGTTCTTTATTACTATATAATTCTTGATAAAAATCTTCTACCAATTTCATGATGTCATCTCTCTTTTTAGTAATAATTCCATCTTTTTTTCTTATTGCAGATATAAATTTCCTACCAATACCAAAATGTTGTTTAACATTTTTGAGACTTTTATTTTCTTCTACAGCTTTCCTTGCTATTTCACAGTTATACTTTCTTATATCATTTTCAACTCTTTTCCATACCATTTTACAAAATTCGAGATATTCAATTCTTTTTAATACATCATTTTTGTATATCTTCATATTCCTTCTTTTCTTCATAAATTCTCTAGTCTCAGTAGAAATTTTATTAGTCAATTGCTGCTTTTTTCTACCAGCTATGTTTGTTGCAGTTTTTAAAAGTGTATCAGTTATTTTCATATTAATTTCATTCAAATCTGTATCATGTTCAAAATCTCCTAACACTTGAAACCTATTTGTAAGTTCTAATTTAAATTCATTAGAATGTTTCTGAAGATTAGGAATATCAACTGTAAATATTGTTTTTCTTAATAATTTTTGTCTCTCTAGTTTTACATTAACACGTAACTTACACCTTACTAATCGATGATCACTTCCTGTGTTAAATTTATTAAGAACATTACAATCTTGAAATATGTATTTTCTGTTAGTCAAAATATAATCCAATTCTGCTGTACCTTCATTTGGATGCTTCCATGTCCATTTCCTTTTAACATTTTTCTCAAAAAATGAATTCATAATATAAAGTTTTTCTTTTTCTGCAAACTCCACAAGTCTATGTCCTCTCTCATTTCTATTACCATAACCAAAATTACCTACAGCAATTTCATCTTTCATTTGTCTACCAATTCTAGCATTAAAGTCTCCCATAACAATTTTAAAATGTTGTTTACTCTGATCAAAAGCCTTTTGTACATCCATATAAAAATCTTCTACTACTTCATCACTATGAGAACTTGTTGGGGCATAAACCTGAATTATCTGCATTTGGTATCTGCTATTAAGTTGTATAACTAATCTTGCCACTCTGTCCGATACACCATCAATCTCCACAATATTGTTCTTCCACTTTTTATTTATAATGAATCCTACTCCACTTGTATTTCCAATATGTGTGCCTTTATAATAGAGTATATGTCCACTTTTTAAATCAATTGTTTCTTCTCCTTTTCTTCTAACTTCACAAAGTCCAATAATGTCCCATTTAATATAAGACAGTTCTTCTTCTAATTCTTGCAATCTTCCTTCACTTGAAAGTGATCTGCAGTTGTAAGTACCTAAATAAAAAGTCGTCATCAAATGGCAGCCTGGGTCCGCAATCAGGGGATTCTTAGCACCCTCCGCCTTCTGCCACCAACCGCTGCCTTGGTTGGTGACTTTACAGCCTCCTGGGAATAAGGGCCATGCTTTATTTTTGTCTGTCATAATTGTATATATGTATTGGAAAAATATTTATCATTTACACAAACATTCATTCTGCCTTATCAGGCACTGAGAAGAAAGACCATGGTGTTTCTTGATCTTAAACTCAGAGGTAAAAAGCCAATAAACTCACCACGCTGGCTAATGCGTGTTGGTGAGCAGCCCATCCATGTTCGTATACTATATGAATAATCACATAGTAATAACAGCTGCAACGACAAGAACGTATGGAGTGGACATTAAGAATTTGCCCTGCTCGGTTTCTTTAAGACCTCCAAGAGGAATCAAAGGGTCTCCTTTCAGTTAATAGCAAACTCCTTTCTGCAGCCATGTGGGAAATATTATTAATAATATATATACGATGATTTGATGTTTAAATAATAATCTAATGCATTTCGTTTTTTAAAATTACTTTTGATAATTAAAAAGCTTTTAGAAAATTAGAAAATATTAAACAGCGATGATTTTTTTTTTTCTATATTGTTCATTTTATGTTTATGAAATTATCTATTTTTTAAAAAAATGATATTTTAAAATAATATTAAATCGTATTTATATTAAGTGCACAATAGAAGCAAAAAGGAGCTTTTGGATACTGTCTCAAGATGACAATAGTAAAAACTAGTTTATGATCTGAACAGCACTACTATCTGGTAACTATCAATTACTGTACTCATGTTTGCATAGATAAAAGTTCAACTGGCATGATGTCTTAAAAATGATTGATTAAAACTATCAAGGCTATATAGACATTTACAAATACAAAGCTTTTGTTTATAAAGAAAAATAAATTAATGTTGTAGATAATATGTAATAAATAAGCAATTTCCACAAGAGTATGTAGATAATAATTACGGTAACAAAATTAAGTACAAATTAAACATTTATTAACTGTTAAGCCAGGCTTTCGATATGGGTTGTCTTCATCAAAACAGGACTGACATGAAAGATTAGCAAAAAAGTGTTGATATTCTCAACTGTATATAACGATGAGATAAAGTGGTTGTAGATTTAATAAATTTGCATATTATGTATAAATATTGTACCAGTCGAAAAACCCACCACCTCAACTACAAGTCGGATCCAAACTCAGTCGAACCAAAACTGAATTCAAACCCAACTCACCAGCTCAGATTACTAGAAATCTAAATCGATGGGACAGTGCTATGTGCCAAGAAACTAGCTCAATGGTTGGTGAGGATCAGAGACCCCTGAACTGACATTAATATCTGATAATAAACTAACTAAAATAATTTTAAATCAAATCATATGTATAAGTTCAGATTGCCAACACAGACAGCAAGTATTAACATTAAAATGATTATAAAAGAATTAAGAACTAAGAAACCAAGTGTGTTTAGAAAATATTTAATAATAATAATTTGTTTTGTTTGACTTTTAAATAAAGATTAAATTAATTAATTCTAGTCCTTAAACAAAGTTTATAATTATAATACAAGTGGCGGTCCTTATTATATGCCAATGAATATTATGCAATATTTGAAAGTCTATGTCTATGCCCCCAACAAGAAATAAAAGGCAGATAATGGTATTCATTAGTAAAGGAATTTATTACTCTAATTTTATACAAAAGAGATATTTATTTTCACATTCACAAATCCATTCATGAAGAGTAAGATACGTATTTTAGGGCATAACTTCAATCTTTATTGGAAAAATTATTTAATTTGAAATAACTGAGAAGTTGTTCGACTTTAATTGAAATCACTTCATCACGAATTACGAGCATCAGAGTGGGCTTTACTGGTACAGAGAGGTAATGCTGATGAATTATGAGCTATAAAATGAAATTGAAAGACAATGGCTGGTCGATGATCTAAGTCCTATGGCGGCTTGCATTTCACAAGTCTTACTGCCCTTTAAGGAGAAGTGATTTAAAAGTAGTATGGCAGCTTGTATTTGACAAGTCTTATGGCCTTTAAGTAGATGGGAACACGGGAAAGCCAGACCGAGTCATAACTACGAGCCTTTGGTGTTCCAAATATAACATGAGCGGAGGAGGAAGTGCTTTCTTCCTTGATAAATTAAAATAACAGAAATATTATCACCAATAAGCCTAATGAAACGAAAGATAGGCCTATGCCAGCAATGTTGAAGATGATGACTTGCTAGTCACCATTTGAAAAATAAAACCCAGTGATAGAATGCTGTATGTGATGACTTGATCAATTTAATTAAAGTCAAATGAGCTTTTAACTAAAACTATTTTAACGCATTATAAAATTATATTCATCATGCCCCAAATATCGTGACCTTCCTGAATCTTAATAGAAAATAACAAAGTTGAATTAAAATATATTTATTTGATTCCTTTATCGGCCCTTTTTTTAAAAAAAAAAACATTTTAAGATTTTATATGAAGAAATAAATAAATATTAGTGAAACGAGAAAATAGCGGTAGCATAGATTAAAAATGGAGCTAATAATTTATTATTAGCCAATTATAAAAATAACACACATTTAATAATTTCTTTCGACTCAATAATTGATAGAATGGTAAATCTAGTTCTAATGGGTGAGAATTACTATTAGAATTAATATATTATTATTTGCACAAGGCAAAGGAAACAAAGGAGATCATTGAGTCGAAAGATTATTGGCATATAATTAAAAATAAATGACATTAATAAATCACACGATATATATATAATATAGTAAATGAACCACCATAGTAATGAAGGAAAGTTAAATTTAAAGACTAGAGATTGAGAGAATTACTAATTTAAAAAGCATAAATAAAAGAGTTTTACAAAGATTATTTCATTATAAAATAAAAGAGCTCTAAAAGGGAGTGTAAAGTAAAGTTTGAAACTGGCCAGAAAGTTTAAGGTTCATTTGGAAACATATTACTCATTTCTTCTGGGGCTGGTTCTTATTTTACACATCCAGGTTGGTAAAAAACGTAGGCATGCATTCGGTCGATTACTTGAATAGCATTTTATTTGATTTTGGCAGCATGATTTGTCTGGAAAGAATTTAGCAGCTTCATTGAAGATTTCAGGGGACTTCAGGAACCACAGCCAGATTCCTGATGTTTTAGCCCTTCACCATGATCGAAACACTATTTAAACTTATGATTTTTAAATGCATAAAGTTCACTGCACTTCTCTACAACAAAGATGGCTTTTTTTTCTCCAAACTTTTCAGACCTATATATACGTTCCTCTGATGCCTTTAGGCTAGCGCTTCTTTCATTATCAATGTTTTTAGATTTACTGGTTGTTTTTAGATACATTCCTTCGATAAGGCTTTCAAACTCATTAACTTGAATTCATTTTCTAATTAGAAAATGAATTCTTAAAATCAGAAAATGATTTTAATTAGGAAATCCTTATCTTTTTTTCTAATTAATAAAACTTTAACTGTTGTTTTTGGAAAGGGAAAATCTGAAAGCTTATCGAAAGAATATAGCTTTTAATCAATAAAACTTTAGCAAATTATTTAAAAATAAAATCAAACATTCCCGACGCAATGAAACTTTCAAACAATTATATATATTTAAAATTTACAAATATATATGCACAATCCATGCAGTTATAATATATAAATTCATGAATAATTCTATCATGAATTTATTAATAGAATTGATCAATTTAAATCTGAAACTAATTAATTTTAATATGCATTTATGATATAAGTTATTCTTTATGGAAATTAGCATGGATTGAACATATAAAGCCCCATTGCATCAGAAATTTAAGGTTAGTATTGTGGGTTTGAAGTGGGCTTATGGCTAGATGTCATGAAGCTAGGATCGAACTCAGATCTGACTGCTTCAATATGTGTGTGCATAAATCATGCAGTCAAATTAAACAGCCAGTATTTATACTAAGGGCAATGCTACTGACCTTTATATTAATCACATTTACAAAAATTTTAATATGCCAAGCTTCTTTAACTTTTCATTTCCCGTTGTAGCTCTCAAGACAAATGATTTTAAGATTGGCAGGTTTAAATGAATGGCGAGTGTTGTTTTCATGGTTGACAAATATTGGGCTATAAGACATGCTGGACTTGGTTTTCTTGTATTTGCAACTGAGGCAATGACAAGATTTAATTAAATTATATAAGATAAATAGAATAGAATATCCCAAAAACATGCTTTTAGAAATATCACAAAGCAGTAACATAAATGTCAAGCATTTTTAACAGGATATGTTGTTTGGGAAGAAAATTACTTATAATATAGACTGCTGAACGATAAATTAAGAAAATAATAACTTTTATTTATTTTCTATGATATATTTAATTTATCATACATATAATTAATGTAGTCAAAATAAGTGTCATAAATCACATGACCCTATTCTCTTAAGCTTGTAAGTTATAAATAATGAGGATTGCCAATTCCTCAACAAGCTTTGTGATAAATGCTTAGCCTGAGAAAGCATTTAAAATATCTCTGTCAGGAACCCCTCCCCAAATCCCTGACCATGCGTTCGTCTTTGGCACTCCTCAGAAAGGTGTCAGGGTAGATTCAGATACTAAATCTAAAAATACCAACCCAAAAACAGCATTTAACTTACAAGCTTAAGAGAATAGGGTCATGTGATCTATGACTCTTATTTTGACTATTTATAGTCTGCTTTAAGTCTTATGCAATGTTACATTGCTAAGACTATTAATATATGGTATGGCTGAAGATCTATTAGCCCCATATAGCTATTTGAGTTGGATGGCTGGGTTTGAAGACATGTAGGTGTCTGAAAATTTCAGATTTTCCACTCAATAAATAACTTTTAGTTAAATGCTGGCTTTGGGTTGGTATTTTTAGATCTAGTGTCTGAACCTACCCTGATACCTCTCTGAGGAATGCCAAAGCATGAAACCAGGGTCGAGATTTGGGGAGGGGTTCCTGACAAAGATATCTTAAATGCTTTCTCTGGCTAAGCATTTATATAATCAATGTGTTTTGTATTTCAAATATATTGATACCAAACCCAATGATAATACCTCATTAGATCATTTCAGTCATCTGAGACCATATCACATAGCTCAACAAATGTTACAAAACACAACTTAATATTTATTGATTATATTAAACATAAATTAAACCACAAATTTTAAACTTTACTTAATACAGTTAAAAGATATGATTATTTTAATACAAGCTAAGTGGATGTACAGAATTTCTAAAAGAATTTCCATCAACATTATTCAGGCAATTTCTTCACTAGAATGTTACTACTTTTTTTTTAAGTGTCATAGCATCGGCTGGGATGTGATCCCGCAACCCGAGCACCTGCCTGCAAGTGCAAGGCAGTCACATTGGCCTCTCGACCACCAATGCAAGACAACGTTACTACTTTAAAATAAAAAACTACAGAATCACAGAATAAAACTTATATATTCATCACCAAATTTTTGTAGATTATTTGCTCTGTAATTGATAACAACTTATTAGAGTTTAGAAATAATTTAGGACCCAAGGGCAATCTATGGATAGTAAGTATTGTTTATAAAAGATATTCTAAAAGTGTGACATTAAAGTATAGTATAATAATCTTATAATCCATTTTAAAAAAAAATCACATGAAGGAATCATCATAACAAAAGAAGTCAGAAAATATCATTAAGGTATTATAGAACCAAATAAACTTCACCATAATTTAGTTGTATTGTTGATATCTTATTTAATATATTCACCATCAACTAAAAGATAGAAAATTGATATTGATTACATCAACAAAGAATGCTTTCAAATAATAAAAAGAAAAAGAGCATTATTTTTAATTTCATCAAAGTTATATGTTCAAACTTTTTTATGTTATTTATAGGAAAATATTTTTAGAAAATAAACATAATCCTTTAGGGAGGGAATTAAAACCCAAACTATACCAATTTGTTTGGAAATGATCATAGACCATAACATAACTTATTTTCTTTAACTTGAACATTACACTTCTTTATATACTCAGATAATTTCTTTAGTATTTGTATGTTTGTGTTTGTGAATATGCACTACCAAATTGATGAACTGATTAGCTCAATTTCTTTGTAGTGACTCTCTATTCTATCACACATTTCGTTTCTAGATGTTTGAAGAGAAATTGTATTAGGCAAGTTATATAAAAGACTCTTGAATAAGATCAGACTTATCAATTTTGGTTGTCTAGAAATCTTTCAAACAAATTTAAAATTAAAATGTTGCAAGCTCTATGTATAAAATACATTTTCATCTTAACAGCAATAAAAAGTGATAGTTTTATTGTTTTCAGATAAAGGTTGAAGATATCTACATTCATAGTACATAACTGTATTTTTATATTGGACTATTTCCATTATCTAGTATATGTATTAAATATCTTTAGAAAAATTTAATTTTATTTAAATATTCCAAATACATTCAACTGTTAGTAATAGCACATCAAACAGTTTAGCATATGCACAATGTTTCAAGAGATATTAGTCTCCCCTCTTCTTCAGGTGTTGCTGGCCTGATCAGAGACAGTACTAGCATGGGTTTCGAACCTGGACCCTTAGATTCTTGAGCATTACTCAAGAGGTTAGTATATGCACAAGGTTTCGAGAGGTATTATTCTCCCCTTTTCTTCAGGTGTTACTGGCCTGACCAGTGACAGTACTAGCATGGGTTTCAAACCTGGACCCTTAGATTCTTGAGCATTACTCAAGAGGTTAGTATATGCACAAGGTTTTGAGAGGTATTATTTTTCCCTTTTCTTCAGTGTTGCTGGCCTGACCAGTGACAGTACTAGCATGGGATTCGAACCTGGGTCATTATTATAACTGTTTTCAAAAACAGATCTTGATAAGTTTCATGCACAGCCAAATACAAATGATGTTTAACATTCTAAATATTTGATTTATATACGCAATGGTAGCACTAAAATATATAATGAAACCATCTGCTAAATAAATAAAAAGGTAAAAAAAAAGAATAATAACCTTAGAGTCAAACGCATAAATAACATATTTTATTTCCATTTTTTTAAACAAAAAGAAGTGAATAATTAAAATTTAATTAGATAACTGTGTAATATAGAATAAACTGTATATAAAAAACAGTACAAATACCTGCTTTATATAGACTGTTTTTATTAATTGATATCTCTTAGATATCTGAACTTAAATATTTTAATTGGTTTTAGTAATTAAAATTTTTAATTAAAATAAAGTACTAATTTACAGCATAAGATTACTTTCTGTAAATTATTATTCTTTTTTAATAAAAATATTTTGACTATCATTAATTGAAAAATAAATATAAAGATTAATCAACATTAAAAATATACAAATATTAATCCAATGTTTTTTTATATTTTGAATTACATATAAGAATCATAAAATTAAAATTTTAATTACATACCATCTATTTTAAATTACAGCTAATTTAATATTTTAATGAATATATTATAAAATATTTTTTACATTTATTTTTTTTATGATTTTTTTTTATAATCAATCTTTGTTCTATCATAAAAAATAAAAAAAGTATATACTTTAAGTCAAAATCTTTCAACGTCATAACAAAGATGACGTAATATAAACATTATAGGTATATAATAAGACAGGATGGTCTTTTATTATTATCTTAATTAATTTTATTTCTTTTACATTTTAAAATAATTGTTATTCAGATAGCTGTCACAAGTAATTAATAATATTCATAGTTAAAAACAGGCAAAACTCTCCATACAGTAGTGTCACTCAGTGCAAGCCAGAGTAATCAATGGATGCCAGAAGGCTTGTGCATAAAATCCCTATCTAGTGCCTACTCATCCAATATCCCCAGACTAGTTTCTAGCTTGTGGCTTTCATCAGTGAGGAGCCTTGGATCTGAGAGCACTGCACCTAGATCTTAGGATCTAATGCAATCCTCCAGAAGCCACCGTTTATCTTTACTTAACTACAAAATTATGAGAATAAAATTGAAAATGCAATATTTTCAATCCAAGCTCATTTATGAGCAAGCATAGGAAATAGTGATCATGTGATGTTTAGTGGTTTAATATTCATAGTATATAGAAACACATGGAAATATTAGGAAATAAAGAAATATATAAAATGTAATATTTTCTACAATTTTTAAAAGGTTTTGAAATACAAAATATAATTCTTTTAATAATTTTTATTTATCATCATTTTTACATCATCTCTTTAAATTTCTCATACATTGGTGGAGGATTAGAAAATGGACTCTAAAAAGTGATATTCAAAATTAAAATTACATTTCAAAATTCTATTTCAAATCTAGTTTCAAAGTAACTCATGTTTGAGTGTTTTACCTTGGTTTAGGATCACAACTAGGAAAAGATTCTCACTCTGCTAAATCTGTTCTCATGATTGGTCACTCAATGTTGTGCATCATATTTATATATTCAAAAATTATAAACAGTTGCTTTATGCATCATTAATGGATAGAAATGTGGATGTATAAATATGTATTTTAATTGTTAATGCAGAAATATAGTCAAATGGTATGAGAAACTCATGATGGCCACAACCTAAGTAACTGAAAATAGTAAAGTATAATTTATATACACCTGGGTCTCATTTTATGTGGATTATTTTAATTCGATTTTGAAGTTATGCAATTCATGTTTCTTCTTAATATCTTTCATATTTCACTATATTTATTAGATATCAAAAAATTTAAATTATTAATAATTTATTTTTACTTGAAATACTTTTTTTTTTTTTTCAAAAATATAACGTTATATTAACAGTTAACGTGAATATGGTCTGAAGCTGTATTTAGAAAATTAGCTTCTATGTAAATAATCTACTTATACTAATGAGTAAATAATAATAATAGATTTATATTTACATATAAAAATATTGCAATAAATAGTCAAAAATTTTAAACTTTTAAAACGTATTTTGTTAATTATAACAGAAATAAATAATTTTTTAGATTTTTAAAATAAATAATAACAAAAGATTTTACTGAGTTTATAAACTGAAAATAATCTTTCTAATGATAATCTATAATCTTTTTGTTTTGATTATGATTTCATTTTTTAAATATAAAAACAAAAAACCATTAACTCAGCTCAAGACTGAAAGTGGCGCTAGTTGTATGTCACATGACGAATCTGATTTCTTAACATTTCACAACGAACGCATATTGTCATATAGCCAAACAACCACTAATGTATAATATATATATATGAAAAAATGTAAAATTAAATACTGTAGTTAATAAAAAAAGTAAAAGAAGATTGTCTTGTATTATTTTTTTGTCAAATGTTTGAAATTTTTTATCAGTCATATTTTATTTTCTTATTTTTTTAATGCGAATTTTAAAGTAATTTTTCCATCTTGCTTTGCTTTTATGCGATTTCTGAAAATTACAACCCCTATCCCCATTTTTCAAGGTAAGTTAAGTCTATTTTTGTGCGATTTCTTTTGTGCACATTTTCTGAGGAACCTATCTACCACATAAAACGAGACCCAGGTGTAATAGGAAAAATAATACAAAATAATAGAAAAAGTTCAAGATAAAATTTTTTTTTCTAACATCTTATTCAGGACATATTGCTTATTTAGAGTTTATTCTTATATTTGAATCTATTATTATGAAGTGCTGAAAACTTTGAAATTATTCAAACAGAAGTCAATCTCCGATAAAGCGCTATTTCTGAAATATTTGCCCGCCAGTAGGAGTTTAAAAAACTTAAGTTAATCACTTAAGTTTAGAGCGTACATTTTATATACACCAAGTCTTAAAGACCATGCTTAATTAAATCAGGATTGAGTCTATTGCGTGCCTGATGTTATAATAAAATATTGAATTGTACAAATCTATTTAACTTAAGTTTTTTAAACTCTTACTGGCGGGCGAGTGCATGGAAATTTGTAATATTTCAGAACCAGTGCATTATCGGAGATTGACTTCCATTTGAATAATTTCAAAGTTTTCAGCACTTTATAATAATAGATTTACATTTACGTTTGTCTAATCGTAGGTGGTTAAGAATGAGACACTGTCTTTCTCCTGCAATGGGTTAAATAGATTTGTACAATTCAATATTTGATTATAACATCAGGCACACAATAGACTCATCCCTAATTTAAGCATGGTCTGTAAGAGTTGGTGTATATAGAACATACATTCTAAACTTAAGTGATTCACTTAAGTTTTTTAAACTCTTACCAGCAGACGAATGCATGGAAATTTATAATATTTCAAAAATAGCACATTATCGAAGATTGACTTTCGTTTGAATAATTTCTTCTATTTGAAGAAAATCTCTCTCTATCATCAGTGAATTCTTCATGAATAAGTTCATAACAATGACCAATATATAAAAATACTACTACTACTACTAATAATTCCAGGCAAACAAGTAATCAGAAGAGCTGCCGTATTCTCTGTCGACCCTGAATCAGTTAAAAAAAGAAAATGTAAACCAATCTTAATTATTTTTAACACCTTTTTTATCATCAAATAAAAAGCTACATATGACAAGCTGATCACAATGTTCCAAGTCTATAGAAACATTGTATAAATTAAAATATTTAGGATAACTGTGTGACGTCACTGTTAGATTAATGGTTTGTCTATATGAGGAATGTGTATGTGTGAAATAAATAAAACATATTTTCATTATTATTTGCAAAGATGACATGCAGGTGTAAAGTTAAAGTTAAATCTAAAGAGATGGGATGCTGTTTAGTAGAAGAGAAATATTATTGCATATATATATATATTAAAATATTCAAATAATATACAAAAAGGAAATGACGTTCTATTACTTTGAGATTATTTTTTTCTTTATTTTTTATCAGTAATGTGTATATGAGATGTAAGGCATATATATATATTATTAAAAATGTAAATAATGTGGTATTTGATTTTAGAGTTTTTATAATTAATAAGTTTATTAGTTATGTGTAGAGATAATAATCTAGACCAACTGATGAGTGCTGGATTAGCACGAAATACGTTTATTGATGATTATTTATCTTTTCGATATGTGTGTGATCAAGTGTATCAGTGGTATGAGATAGCATGGATGGTTGAGGGTCATGTGAAAGTCTGAATTCAAACCCCTATATATTACATATGAAAGTGCAGATATGAAAAAGCCTGTACTGTAGAAAAAACATTCATATTTTTATTAGTTATTGTAAGTTTGAATTCTAATAACTAAATCAAAGTTATTTTGCTCCGATATAATAACCTTTATTAAATACATGAACTCTCTAATTTCTTATCTTGTTATGTGTTTAAATTTGACGCAATTATTTCAGCAATATCTGTCATTTTATAATTGCTTCATAGACAGACCAAACTATTATTAGAAACTTCCATAAAACTATCCAAGTAGTACATTAAATTCATAGATAATTTCCTGATCGCAATTATAAGTTAATTGAAATTTGTTAAAACTGTTTTTAAAAAATTCCAGGATTGACAGATATGATAAAATGATCTGAATCCGTCAATCTTTTTATTTTTTATGATTGTATAATCAAATAACCTTTTAGGTTTTAGTTTATACTATTTAAATATTAAATGTATTTAAAAATCTTAACTATTCATACTTTAAACAAGGCAAAACTCTCCATACAGTAGTGCCACCCTGTGCCAATCAGAGTAATCAATGGATGCCAGAAGGCTTGTGCATAAAATCCCTATCTAGTGCCTACTCATCCAATATCCCCAGACTAGTTTCTGGCTTGTGGATGAGTAGGCACTAGATAGGGATTTTATGCACAAGCCTTCTGGCATCCATTGATTACTCTGGTTGGCACTACTGTATGGAGAGTTTTGACTTGTTTAAAAATTAAAATGCTTGTTTCAAAAATATATATTTATTAAATACTATGTGTACAAATTGAAAAGGATGTATACAAAGTTAAATGAAGTTATGCTATGTTCTGAGAGTTCTTGTTGAATGGTTTAGTGGGCCGGCATGTCTAACGTTCTATTGTTATTAACTGGGAGGGTGAGTAGGGCTCAGGTGTCCTCAAAGGATTTTTTGGAGAAGATGAGCTCATGTCTTTTCATGATCTTCTTTATTGTTTTGTAGAACAACAGTCCTGGATCCAGATGGGGTAGTTCCATTATCAACTTGCAACATACTATCCAAATTGCATGAAGGTGGATAATCTAATAATTGTGAATGTTCCAATATGGATCACTTTTTTAAGCAAGACAATCAGATCCAGTTTGACATTGGAGTTTGCAGAGACTATATCTGATCATTTTAAGGTTTGGACAATGATATATGAAGTGCTCAATGGTCTCCTCTTCGTGTGAGCATATACTGCAGAACGGATCAATGTTGGAGTTTCCTCTTCAATAAAACAGGAACCAATTTGTAGGAAGTGTGCTGAGATTAATTTTGATGATGAAGTCCAGATACTTGGGCTCCAGACACCATTTTTTAAAATAGGTGATTAATTTTTGGTTTGTGAGATTGAGGCTACTTTCAGGAAGTTGTGGGTGTGGGTTGATTGGTTGGCTACACATCCTATAAAGTGATTTTAACATCGAGATTGATGTCTAGAATTGGCTTGTATTGATTTAGATGATTGATGAGGGATGATATCCATGGCATTTTTCTTGGTGGAAGTTGATCCATTGGGGAGATCTTTTCAGTAATGTTGTTATAGACAAAGGAGTGTGTTAAATTATGCAGTGTATTGTGAGTTTTTTGGAGTATGGCTGCTTGAATAGAGGACAGGCCATTGAACCTCTATGGCAGTTGGATTTATCAGAGACTATCCATGTTAGGTCCTTTGGTGATATTCTCTACTTTTAAACTTTCTATAGTGTCCAAACAATTTTATATATGTATTTATTAGGAATATTTTTTTACTTCTTATTCTCATTATTAGCAACAATTTGTCAAACAAAACCATTATTGATAAATTTATTTTTGCAATCAATAAAATTACTTTTCTAAATCTAAAAAAAAAATTTAAAAATTTTCCCTCTTCTTTACTTCACCATGACAAACTAAAATAAAGATGAATTTATACTACTTAAAAATTTCTCCCCCTTTACTTTATTTTAACAAACTAAAAACAAAAACTAATTTATTTACAAATATAAATTTTTTTCATTAAACTTTACATCAATATATAATTAAAATTAGACTTTCCATCTCTGGAATATGTATTTATAAAAATCAGACTCCACATATTAAAATAAAATATATATGTATCTCAGGTATACATGGTCATACATCAGCCTCATGTTGTAAGTGCCATATTATTAAAAAACTGTCAAAAATGTACAACCTACATCAAAATCACCTAAGGACAATATGTATATGTTCCACATTCTGATGTCACTGAACAACAATTTCTTTTTTACAGCCTGCTAAAATCAGCTGAATGCATGGGTCTCTCATCTTATTCAATTTAAATTACTGATTGCAAAATAATGACAAATTGACAAAAATACAATAAGACATTACCATTTATTTATGTATATCCTAAAAATCAATATGATAATATTAAATAGTGCTATCACACTTATAATGTAAAGCTGTATAATTAATATCAATTAGTCAATTAAAATGGCCGAGCACTTTTGAGAAACTGTACTTCTCATAATCATAACCAGTTCTGACTCATTTGTTGAAATCATTCTATCAGTATAATATGCAAACTCTATGCAAATGAGTCAATTAGACCATCTTTTTGATATAGCAAAACATGCTTCTTTACGATTAATGGTGAAGGAGTCCTCTGCTATGAAGTAAGCCTCCTTTACCTTATGCTTAACATCATGCCTTTACATTATAAGTGTGATAGCACTATTTAATATTATCATAATTTGGACAAGCATAAAGTCATAAATCTACAAGTTATTACTTAAAAATCAATATGTACATTAATGTAACTGATCTGTCGACTAGCAAGACAAGTGCATACATTTATTTATTTATGAATCCTATTATTCATTTTATTTATTTGTTTTATAAGTTTTATTCACAGATAAGATTATATTCTCTGGTATAATATATTCTTATATGATTCTGAAAACAATGTCAACTAGTGGCATATACTCCTGATTATTAGCAATTGTTAACACAGTTTTAAGATTTAATGACCTGGCAAATTGAGGATGATAAATCAGTCTAGGAACTAGTTAAACAACTGACTGCTATACTTAACTTCAGGCATTCATGAAGGTAAGTAACTAAAATAACACTGAAAAAATAAAATACAGGAAATAACATCTGTATTACATTAATCTATGAAACACTAACAAATACACATACCAGGTGTACACAAATGGTAGGAATAAGCTTCTACTGTTTGGGGTAAATGTACAACACATAAGTGTGGTGGGCAGATGTATGCATATCACATCAAGACATGTATGAAGACGAGGCAAATAATGTACAGTAAAAATGTCTGTCTACAGCATACTATTGCACTAAATAAAATAATGAATGTAAGAGGCCAGCGATCACAAGTGGTATTACAATCCCCTAAAATAAATAAAGTAAACAAATATGTCACATCCTGAGACAAAGACAGCCTAAATTAAAGCAGCTAACTTATATTATTTTTTCTCAAGCCTGGAGTGGTGG
Source organism: Epiperipatus broadwayi (assembly GCA_028023455.1). Taxonomy (NCBI): domain Eukaryota; kingdom Metazoa; phylum Onychophora; class Udeonychophora; order Euonychophora; family Peripatidae; genus Epiperipatus; species Epiperipatus broadwayi. The sequence goes on from JAQFVV010006282.1 coordinate 1,667,995, forward strand.
TTTGCTTAAATCTGAGAACAACCTTAATGTAACCAGATTGAACTCCATTCAGGACTTATTAAATTTCACATGATCACCATTTCCTATGCCTGACTTATTAAATTAAAAGTTTAAAATGTTGTTCATACTTTGAATGAAATGGAAATGACTGGTTTACTCACATAGAAATCCATATCAAATGATGTTGAAAGTGAGTCTGAAATGGTTCAGGTCTCTTCCTAAGAAAATGATCATCTCATCTTCTGATGAATTCACACCAATTCAAATGTCTACGAAGAAAAAAAGCAAAGAAGAAGTTCTGATGCTAAAGTAACTCCTGAGTTTACATCTGATTTGAAAGTTGTGAAAAGCACTCTACTATAGGGGCTTTTAAAAATAGAAAACATTAGTTGAAGTTGACCCTTCACTGAAACTGGGTGCCTAGGGATCATCATCTGATTGGTCAGATATCACCAAATTAGAAGTTATTCTTTAATGGTATAGAAACTAATAAGCACGCAAACAAAAGTTTTTAGTGGATCTTCTGATTTGTTTGTAGCTTCTTGTGCAAGTTGATTATGGTCCATGAACCGCTTCTCATTGAGAGTGCGTCTAGGTGCAATAAATTCATGTTTTTTTCTTTATTGCATACTTGGTATTGATTTTACCTATGAGTATGCTTAATTCTAAATATCATGTTTTAGTTATGAATATCTCTTCTCAGATTTTATGTTTTTTATGTTGTTTGTTTATAATTGTTTGTGTGATATTTTGTTTGTCTATACATACTAGGTTCTAGATTTTAAGCATTGCTTTGCTTCTATGTACCCCTGGAGTTCCTGTACATTTGTTGCTCAATTTTTACTGCTTTTTCTGCATTTTTTATGTCTATATTTCCCTGAGGTGTCTGTAGATTTGAGTTGCCTTTTTAATTAAATGTTTTTCAGTCTCTCTGAATATTGAACACCTTATTCCTTCATGATTTAAATTGTGGAATATGCATTTGAATATTACTAGTATCAATGTGAGAGGTGTGACCTCCCCAAATGGCTGTCTGCTATCAGAAATTGGATCTTTCAATTTCATTCTCATATAACGTTCTTCTCTGACACTAAACTTTATATACATTCTGATATCAGTCTTGTTAGATACCATTGGTTCAGTTCCAATACTCCAGTTGCAGAGGCAGGTGTTTAAAAAGCACTATTTGATTCCTTTAACATCCTTAATCTTGATCAAAACATGGCATCATTAACTTTCATTGCGCTGACTGTACAGTGAATATTATATTTATTTATATATCAGATCTACTCTTATACATAAAGTTATATGTCATATCAATCTTATTCTCTTACCCAACTCCTCTTCTATTTTCATTTTTAGTGACATTAATATGTCTTATATTGGTTTTGTAACTAAATATCTTCACATATCATATCATTTACAGCCTTCTTAAACACTTTATCAATACTATTTATTTTTATCAAAACTAACAGTTTCGACTGTCCTGCAGTCATAATCACAACTACAATATTCAAATATATAATTATATAATTAATACACTTATACACATATTCATATACATAATTAAATACTTTCACTTTAGTAATCATAAACTGATGAGTGGTGAAGCAGTAATGCGCTTCCCTTCTATCCTTAAAAATATTCAACTGTTGTTGACTTTTTATTTTATTGATCTGCACTTTATAGTTAATCCAACTTTGGAGCCAGCTGTTTTTTCTAATCCCTTGCCAGTGTCCATGGAAATTGATACTGATTTACAATAATCCATTAATATATAGGGTATATGAGCATAGACTTTCACATGGCCCACAACTCTCCACTCTATCTCATAACACTGATACACTTGAACACACATATGTTGAAAAGATAAATAATCACCAATATATGTATTTCATGCTAAACCATCAATCATCAGTGGGTCCAGATTACCATCTCTACACATATATGCTATAAGTGCTCAGATATATATTAAGATAGCCAATCCTCATACTTTAATGGACAGGCTTCAAACTACTCCACACCCCAACTCTTCAACTATCCATCCAATTGAAAATCTGATGATGGAATGCTACATTAAAAGAAGGCTATATATCCTGGGGTAATAATATCTGAAATTTACGTTTATTTTAGGATAATTGATATTTTCCTATCCAATCAGTCATTATACACTACACTAGTAAAAACAAATTACCTATGATTTTAGTTCAAGAATTTGGTGCTATTAATTTGAAATTGAAAGCCACTTCATGTGAGTCTGCTTTCATTCGATCAATTATATCTTTTATGCAGCAGTATAAGCATATTCAATCTATTTTGGTTGAGTATCTTTATTGAAAATGCCAATGTTTTCTTGAATCAACCTCATAACTGGTCAAAAGAACATCCTCTGGGCTTTTTCTTCTAAGATTAAAAAAATTTCATCCCTTTTTCATTTATTTTACATAAACATCTCTACACAGGACTCTAACATGTTACCATATACGTTTATCACTTTAAATCTAAGTTGCAAACTTTTATCTGTCCTGGACTTTTGTTATTTGCTTTTGGTGAAGGTCATTAAGGTCATGATATTACAAAGTCTGATATTACACCTAAGCTGATATCCCTACTTAATAGCATTCACTATGGCCCTCATTCTATTCCTAAATACTTTCTTTTGTGTATCAGTTAGACAAATTTGTCATACCAATAGGCTGTATCCAGTTTTCTTAGTTCCATTTCTCAAACAAAATACACTTCCCTGTCAATAACGTTTTACTTATGAAAGTCATTGAATCCATCATTATGAATCAAATACAGCCTATTAAATTCTGCCTTCCATCCCAAATTATCAGTTTTCTAAAAGGATGCTTCCATCTCCAATGTTTATCATCCTGTTTAAAATTGTTATTGACCAAGTTAGAGTCACTGGAGCAGCCTGGTTCCATAATGGTACAGCTATACTTTATCAGTTTTTGATTCTTTCCCTTACCATTCTCTACATAATAAAGAAATTTTTATCATTACTAATAGAAAAGTGATATCAGAGTTCAAACCCCATTATTTCTGCAGGTCTCAACTTTGAGGGTTTTGTTTTTTATTACTTATATAAGTCTGCTGATCATAGGAATAGAGAGACAACTGCATGGTAAATATATTCTTCTATTTATCTTGTCATTTTTCTTTTAGGAATTACCTTCCTTCACTTACTCCTATTCTAGAAAATTACACAGCAAACTATAAACTTCAGTTTAGTTTAATATTATTAAGTCATTTGCATGAAATATATTTTCTGGTAATAATGTTTCCTATCTTTTCACTGCTATCCCTAATAACTTTCCTGCATTTCCCACTTACAAATCTGCGAATTCTCTAATACTATTCAGAACTGTATTCTCACATCTGTTGAAAATATAAATAAGTTATTTTCTGAAGTTTATCTTTTTCTTTATGTAAAAACCTCTTACCAACATTCTAATTTTTCAAAAATGTCTTACTATGTGCCGATTATTAGCTATACTAATGCTTTCAAGAAGATTAATTTGCTTTGCTCTAATCTGATTTGGAATAAAAGAATCACTCAAACCCTACTTTTTATTTTCACAGGTCATTTAATACTATTTTTAAACTTGACTCTAACTTATTCTAATCTTATGAAATTTTTACCCAATAAAGTTAATTTTTTTATAATCCTTAATTAAATTTATTGCTGCTCATATTGATCTTAATAATCACATATTCTAGGAATATACTCTTCTGGAAAGCTTACACCATAATTCAGAGTGCCAGTCAACCTCAAACATTACTTATTACTTTTAGATTACACTTATTACTTTTATCTAAATTATTAATATGAAAAATTTATAAATTAACTGAATTTACATAAAAAACGGATATGACTTTTATTTAATTGTATGAAAATTGTTGCAGCTCTTAAATAAAAATAACAGTATCTGCCAACATTATCTTTAACTTCACTTTAATTCAAAGTTGGTAATTCATTATAGCACTAATGTTATAAATGTAAAAGTACAAAATACTATTTACAGGATAGTTAAATTGCAACCGGAATTATATAACTGTATACAGCAATAGTACTTTAAATTCAGTATTAATCTTTAATGTTTGCGTTTTCTTCTATTTTTTTTTTCCATATGTCCTAGCATCAGACGGGAGGCGAACCCGCAACAACCGTCTACAACGGAACTGTTTGCTTGCAAGGCTGCTGCGCTGACATCTCGGCTAACAACGCTTGACAATTTTTTTTTAAAAAAATTGTAAATAGTTTAAATGATGTTAACAATTTCTCTATAATTGGTAATATTTGATTAATCGCTGTGTATTTGAAGAATTTAAGATCTTTGATTTCATTAAAATATATTCAGGATAATTATTTCATATTAAATGATAAAAATGTATTGATGATTAATTAGAAAATAGTTTTCAGTGCGCGTCAAATATCTGAGGTTGAAAGCGGATGTTGACAATTTTCGGTGATTCAATTGGTTTATCCACAGGAAGGAAGAAATAATTTAATTTTGATATTTACAGAGAAGAAGAGAAGAAAAAGTTATAAGAATCATTAAAGTGTTTATGGTATTAGTTTTAAAAGTAAAGAAAATTATAAAGGCCTCAAGAATAATTCTGCAAATAAAAATGTGTAATTCTGCAGATAAAAGTGTGAAATTCAAGTTTCCTTTTTTATTTTTAATTTTATGTGTCAAAGCGTCGGCCGGGAAGCGAATCCCGGGACAACTGCTTGTAAAGCAGCTATGCTAACCACTCGGCCACCAACACTTGACAAATTCAACACGTGAAGAAATATTGTTTAATAATTTTTTATTATGTATTTTATTATAATCTTGTCTGTATTTGGTGTCAATAGGTGCTAAGCAGTCGACTTGCTAATAAAATAGAATTCAAGGTACCGGGTATTTAAAAGTGTATAATTAAGTTAAATCTGATCACAAGAAAGGTAAATAGTTAAGATTATTTATAAACTTTAGTATGTCATTTTATTTTTATTTTTTATTTAATTGGTAAAACTGCAGTTGTCAAAGATCACAGAAAGGCAAAGTTTTAAATGTTCAGTGAATTTGGGCTTATCAAGTATTTATGATATATTGCTTTATGTAACTGTTATATTACTGATAATTGTTAGTCATTATGAATTACTGTTGAGTCGATAATCGCTATTTTAATTCTTACTTATTAATCTATAATTAGTTGCATGTATTTGATGTTTACACTTATAATGTAAACAGTGTTCACTTTAGGATGTTGATTGTTGTCATGTTGGCTGAGGGACCTGATATGTTGTTAGGCTTGTTATTAGTTTTATATCCAGTTATCTCACATTAGGGTGTATGTCTCTTGGCCCTACATGGAAGTGTTAAGTCATTATCATGGATAAATCATGTAGATTCCCATGGACTTTTGAGTTCATCAGGGCTTATAATTTTGTATATTTTCAAATAAGGGATTAACCGCCCATTCCTCTCCATATTCTTATGGGTGTTCCAAATAGTGGCACCTGGATATCAGACCATCTGTAGTCAATGAAATGACCATAGTCTATGTTACTTCATTATCTGTCTTGGCTCATCACTATTGTATTTTGGATACATTGTATGTGGCATCAGTCCTTGATGGTTTAACAGGTTGTCATGCTAAAACCAACCTGAGTAAAGTATGAGATAGATCAGAAATTGTGTCAGCACTAAACAGATGATTTATAATACTATATTATTTTGTTAGTGTATTATTGACTAAAGTTGATATAAAACTTACATGCCGTACTTAATTTTCACTATTCTTATTTACATTGCTAATAGATTAAAATTCTCAACCACAAATCATCAGCCACGTTACATAAAAAGTTCATTATAGAATAATGAGTAACAAATTATAGATTTACAATGCTACCATGCTAATTTTAGATATAGTCAAAGAATATTATCAGTCTAACATCCAAAGTTAGTAAAGTTAGAAAATTGCTTAATCTTTCAAACTGAAACAGACATAACCATTGATGTATTTAAAATATTCATCATCTGAATTCTGTCTTGTGTTAAATGTTGTCAGTTTACCATTCGTTAAATAGCTTACCATTAGTTAAATTGGAACCTCATGATCATTACGTTCATATTTTATTTTAGACTAAAATATAATAAACCTATACATGTTAGATATAAAGTTAGCAAATTGTAATACGACAATAAAGTGTAGAATGAGAATGTAAGTGTAAATAATAAAGATGTTAAAATACAATGAAGTATTATGATTTTGATCAGATCTAAGTAGATCTTCTTTTGTTAATTTTAGATTCATTATAATAGAAATTTTTTGTATATAAATTTTTATTAATAATTTTTCTTTGTGTGTAAATATTAGCTGTAAGTAAATTTATTTTGACATTTAGTAAGTTGTTGGTCACCTTATTGCTATTGTCAGACACTATCCATATTATTGTTATTGCCATCATCAACATCATCATCACTATTTAATAGAATTATTTTATTATTAGTAGTAGTATTCAGTATCTTATTAATAAAATTGTATTAAACATTTACATTTTAGAGTGCATAGTATCACACTGATGATTGATTATAAATATAGTTGGTGTTATGCATAAATGCTATTTTAAAGTGATAGCTTCAAAATAAAATATTTGATTTTAAAAGTATAATATTTTAATAATTTTTATAGGACATAATCATTCGTTAAACATGGTCATACTTATCAAGGTTGTCAAAGTTAAATCATTCTTGGATGACACTACTATTGTTTTAATCTTATTATTGTGATTATGATCAAAATATTATACACCTAGACCTCACTTAGTGATTGGCTACTTAGCAATATTTCACAATAGTGATCATCATCAATTTGTACCCACTATTTTGATTTACAATCGATTATTCAATATAATGATCGGGAATTTTTTTTTTTTAAATTTTTTTGGCAGCCATCTTAAATTTTGCATCACAGATGATGTCAGAGAATAGTTATTTTAAAGTCATTTTACCCCAAAAAACAATCGACTTATAGCAAATATAAAATAAAAGAAAAATAAATTTAGCATATGTTTTAGAAAATTAGTACAGTTAGATTTTTTTTTCTTTTAAAATAAGTTGATTTTTTTTTCTAAAGTTGACTGATTTACAATACGCATACATACAGTAATAAGTCTTTATGTTCAATTAAATCATTTATAATTAAACATAATTTCACATAAGTAATAAACATACCACTACAGTTAAAAACCTTGCCAAGGTTTACCTATCTCTGCAAGGGAAAATCTCACTACTCAACATCAAGATAATGGTGAAGATTAGCTACTATCTACCCATCATAAACATGACAAAAACATTCAACACCAAAATCAACCAAATCTGTGCACAGCTTTTATGGAATGGTAAAACAGCGGCCATATAAATTGAATGCATGCAGCGGCATAGGAAAAATAATGGTATGTCATTGCATGCAACTTTCTCAATATATTACCAAAAGTGCCACTCTCTGATCCACATCCTCCAAAGCAATTCCCCAGATTGTAACTGAAAAACCAGACATTCCATCGGACAGACCTCCACCCTCGAAGATAAGCTAGCTAAATCAGATACTTGGCTACCTTTTCGCTCACAATGGCCATTCAGCCCTACTATTTAGACAGAAAATCTCTATTTGGGATGCTCATGACCTGTTATTTCCCACTCCAAACTCTACCCTTCCTTATCTCGGTAGTAACAATCAGGTGGTCACCAGATTTTTCAAACATCTCAAGCTAGAGCCAAGGTTCCTGGACTTCCTAGTGAAAATCAACCTGGATTCATTCCAGATGAACTGGTTCCTGCACTACAGGAGATTCTTCAAGAACATAGATCCTACATATCACAACTTCCACAGAACCTCTGAAATCTTTGGCCACATGATAAATGATTGCCCGACATATGACAAAATCAGAACATTTATTTCTCACAATGGCCACATTTCCCTGAACAAAATATTAGATATCAAGAGCTGCTTCCTATCTAGGGATTATGTCATCTCAAGATTTTTGACCTTCATCACTTATGTCACCTGGATAGCTAGATGTCAAAACAAGTTCACCATTCCTCATCCCAAGCCTAAAGATATATTCATTTGTAAGTTGAAGGAATTTTGCCATAAGGACAGTATCATCTCATGCAGATTTTTATTTGACAACATTATGGAGCCTGATTAAGCTAGATTAAACAACACCAGTAGCACATCTGACCATCTGGTTGCCCGAGCAACATGGACCACTTTTATTTACAATTCTATCATTCTTACATATGTATTTCAATAAAGTTATTTATAAAATTAAACATACAGTAATATGGACTGTAATACAAATTTAAAAAAAATGCACTTCAGTATGGATTTTTTTTTCATTACAATGAAAAACTTCTAGAATATAAAAACTTAAATTAAAATTTAATTTCACTTTCTCTTTCTTTTTGCTGTACAATACTTTTTAAACAGAGAAAATATGCATTTTTTTTCCTAGTGATATAAAACTTTTCTTTTTAAATACTGTACAGTTTACATGTATACACTGCATTCGATGAATAATTTTTTTAATATGTACTTTAATCTCAAGTTAGTGTAATTTTTTAGCTTTAGGAATCGATCAATTTTTCCCCCATAAACCACCATTATAAATACGTATTCTGTATATGACATTCTTCCTTAACGATGAGTTCTGGAGAACCAATTGCCTTCGCTAAGGGGGGCAAAGCTGTATAGTATTTTCTATTAGATTATTTGATTATTAATACAATTGTTATATTTTACATTATCATTATAGATCTGTTAAGTTATAATAAATTTAGAATTTTATCTTTATTATCATTAGTAAAATGAGTTAGATATATCTTCTTTTAGTAATTCATTTTTGTCTGATCTATTTTAAATTTTCTGTATCTGTATTACAGTAAAATCCTTCTTGATGATTGAGATATACTTTATAAACTGCTGAATTCTAAAATTCATGTGAATCCCGAGAAATCATTGACGAATAATTTAAAATTTTGATTTTACTTGTTAAATTTTAGTTTTTAATTCATCTTGTACATATTACATGAATGTCTTTTTCCTATTATTTGTATATAAAATACAAGTGATAAATCCTTTATGTTGCTTTTACAAATTAAAAATAAATTCTAGATATGATATAAAATAAAATATCTTTACGTAACAACAAAATAAAATAGGATGGTCAAACAGTAAAAATCTTGATATATTAGTAGGGAATTATAAAATAAAAGATGATATAAAATATAAAAAGGGTATAGTATATAAAATTACTTGTGGGGTTTGCAGTATGGTTTATTATGGACATACAGCAAAACAACTAGAAGAAAGAGCTAAAGAACATAATAATGCTATTAATAGGAGAGATGACAGATCTGCATTATATGTTCACTACTTAAAATATGGACATAGAATAGATTGTGTTAAGAATATAAGTCCATTAAATTATATTAAAGAAATTAATAGAAGGAAGCTATTACATTAATTATAACAGAAATAATTATATGAACATTTATAAAACATCAATTAATTTAACTAATAATTGGATAATGAAAAATGAATGGAGGGTTATATAATATGTGTTATTATAAAGATATTAAAGCATAAATTATAGGCTTGTGTTAATTTTATATAGAGCCAGTAGATGTCACTATATATGCAATATAGGTTGTTTTTGTAGTTAACCAAGACATATTGAAAAGGGCAAAAATTAAAAATTGCCGAAAAGAGCTTTTATGTATGATTATATGATTATCATATTACAGCTATTGTCATATGTTATTTTGTTGTTACTTGAAGATATTTTATTTTCTATCATATCTAGGCTTTATTATTTCTATTGATTAATATACACCCAAATATTTAAACCCATTCCTTGATTATTTAAATTTAGTATCCACTGCTTTTACAACATTGAATCTATACTTCATAATCATACTCATGATTGTCATTATTGCTGTAATAATTCATCCTTGTCTATATTTCTTTTTATCTCCATCATCATTTTATTTTATTTGATCATCACAATTTATTCCTCCTTTATTGATTTATATTTCATTATAAAATTAATCATTCATTATCTTAATAAATTCTCATTTTCCCATTCTTTAGGCTTATTTATCATTCATTTATATTAGTTAAGTATTAATTGCGTTTGTATTAATTCTTCAATCTTCTATATCTTCATTCATTAATCATCTATTTCACATTGTCAACCTCATAATCACTCCCTGAATAGATGATGTCTGAATAATAATTATCTTATATTATTGCAGATCAAACACATGTTCCTTAGTTTTATTATCTTTCCTTATATAGCTTACCTTATATAGTTTATGATCTTCCTTTTCTTCCACTATAATCCTTTTTTGTTTACAATACACACACACACACACATATATATATATATATATATATTGTGCCCTTTTCTATAGGCCAGTAATAGTTTATAACAGTCAATTACTAAAAAATTTTAAATTTAGAATATGTTCTTTTAATACATTAATTATATTAAGTCAATTATATCTTTAAAGTACAATTTGAGGCTAAAGTAAATACGTAGTATATAAAATCATTTAAGGAATGGTTATGTAAAGCTTAAAATATTGTTGCATATGGTTGTAAAAGCTGGCCATATTAAATAACACAGCTATAAATAATTAAAAGTATATTTAAAAATCCGATTTTAATAGTGTAAAACATATGATTTAATAAATGCTATATTTAGATTTGTAATCATATTAAAATAGTCAAAATTAATATAGTATATTTTTAAAATAAACTTTGTGATGGTGAAAATTATATCTAATTCTATATTTTCTAAATTATTCTTCCAAATTTTTTATAATTATTTTATATAATATAATAAGTGTATCAATTTTATTAGTCTAGACAGAGAAATAGATTGAAAAACGTCTGTCAAAGTTGTAATCACGTGATTGTTTTAATGTATACTATCACACACTGCTTGTTTGAAATAATAACAAAGTTTAAAATATTTTAAAAGTTATATTATAGAATTGGATAGAATTATTGCCTATCATAAAAGCAAATAATAATAAATATTAAGTTAACTGTCGTTATTGCATATTTAAATGATGTAATATTTTAAGTAATGTTTTAGGTTCATTACGTCATCATTTTATTTTTCAAATATAATTCTACTATAAATTGAAAATCTGTAAATTTGTTTTCAAGCGGGGTAAGAATTGACCAATAAGAAATAAGTATCCTTACAGACGATAAATATTGTTGTAACTAACTTATAGCGGGAGATTAAAAAATGTATTGAAACCGGAGAGAGGTAAATTATAACTATCAAAAGATAGTATTTTTAAAAATCTTTTATTTTAGTCAATTTTTTTAGTACTTTCTTATAACTTTATCTGCAAAAAACTAATTGATAATTTTAAAAATATTTTTTGCAAGAGAAAGTATAAACTAAAAATATTTTAATAATTTCGTTTAATATGATTTTCTAATTTTTAAAGTACTTACCAGTCGTATTTTATCTAAAAGTTTAACCTAAGCTACGCAATAAAAAATGGATATACTACAAAATAAAATGGATAGAAATTGTAATGCTGAAAAAATATTTGAAATATTTATTGATACAGCTTTATTAATATTTAACCGAAGAACTGTTTTGGTACATAAAAAAACCACAGCTCGGACATTATACGGAATCTAATGAAAAAATTGGAGAAGCATTATTATGCATAAGTTTATTCAAGATTTATTTTAAATGGTAATAAGATAATTATATATTGCCTGAATTATTTTATATAGTATAATATTCAAAGGAATAAAATGTTATATCCTTTCTAAAGGTAACATTTTTTTAAAAAAAAATATTTTCGAGTGCAGAGTTGAATAAAGAACCCAGGAAAATATGTTACAGAAGCGTTTTGTATTAAAATATCCGTTCTTCGAATTATTTAAAATGTACTTGGAAAAAATTTGTTCAAAAGTATTTGAAGTTTTTATTTTAAAAGAGATGTATAAAAATACCAAGTGAAAGTTTAAATGTATCAAGAAGAAAACAGAGATAAAAGTGAACACATAGATGAATGAAAAAATGGATCCATGGAAATATAAATGGTACTTAAAAGTTTATCGAATATTTTAAAATTAAATTAGATGGATTGATGCATCGGATACGCAGAGAATATTGGTAGAGAAGATTAAGAAGCTTCAAGGGATTAATTAATATTATCGTCCTAAAAATGAAAACAAGGATTATTTTCTAGATTTTAATAAATGGATTAATAATTATTTTTGTTTTAAACTTTAACGCGCTTGGAGAACATTTTTAAAAAAAACTCTAGAGAAAATAATAAGTATTTTGGACTTATCAGAACTATCGTCAAGAAAATATGTAACTATAGTTTTGATTCTTTTTATTTTGTTGACCTAATTTAAATCTAAAATTTTATATAAGATTAGGAAAAACATAAAAACATTAATTTGTTAATATTAAAATCTTATAATATAACAATCTAATAATTTAGCTAAAAAATATTTTAATATAAAGTGTATGGGTATGAATTTTTTTTCTATATCTGCAATGCTCAAGTGGACAAAGGAAGCCTACTGAACACGATGACTAGATAAAGGTTATTGGTAATAATAATAACTATTAATAATTTTATAATGTATATTTTTGTTTTCTTTAGATCATCCATAAATTGGAAGAATGAAGTGTAAAAGTTTTTTTTTAAATTATATGTAACGCATTTTTATACAACATTTTAAAAAACATTATGAGATAGGATTGATTTGAAAATATGCATACGACAATTTTTTTTATTTTTTTTATTAGTAATATAATCCAACATAACAAATAATTATGTGATTCTTTTAAAGTTTTTATGATATGGGATATTCAAATATTGTCTAAGTAAATCGTATATGATTAAACATACAGAGCAATGAAGTAAGCAGACTTTTCTTATGGGATAGTAAGATTGTTTAACTATTAATGAATTTTATTTATTGTTTTGTAAATGCAGACAGTTATTTTATCGATGTAAGATGTAGAAAAATCTTGAGAAATAATGTTGAGATAGTGGCTTGGAAGTACTATAGTTAGCAGGAAACCAAGATGATGTATTTTTAAAATAGGATATGATAAGGAATGGGAATAATATTTAGTCTTTATGTGGTTATCAGCATAGTTAACATAGCCCTATGACTGATACATATTTTATTTGGACAGTGTTTATATTACTTTAAATATTTGATGTTCTAATAAAGCTGAAGAAATAGCTTTAACATCGCCCCTGTACTAGAGGATATTAGGCAGATAAATGTCCTACCTCTTCGCACTGTGCCATGATTTTGAGATATGTTAAGAATAATACTCTAGCTTTCTTCCTTAATCCTATGCATCTGTTTTCGCTATCTTTATTTCATGTAACTGCATCGTTTAGTAAGATATTTTAAAAGAAATGATAAATAATTTAGAACTAAGGTTGTGCTATCGTTTTTGGATAAGATTAGTTTAGTTGCTTATAAGGAGCAGAATGTTATAACTTAAAATTGAAGATCCAAAGTATCCTAGGGAAAGAAAAGAATCATAAAATATATTTTGAATTTTATTTCGGAAATGAAATATAAAATTTTTTAAAATAAGGTATCTAAACAAAGATATTTTTTAAAGTGATAATAATTTTAAATGCTTTAGTATTATTTTTTTAAGAGAAAATAAGTATTGCATATTTTTTTTTTAAAATACAATAGTACAAAGTAGATTATGTAAACAATATGCATAGTATATTTTTGTTTATTGATTAACAGAAATCTATTAATGATTAAACTTATATCATACTAAAGTAAGGCTTAAAGAAGAATATATTATGATTAGTAAACATTGTGTGATAAATACTAAAATCTAGTATTGAATTTTGGATAATAGTTTGTGTAACATCTTTGACTTTGCAAGATGAATTTTTTTTAATATTTTGAGAAATCCATACTCATTATAAAATTTTGTTTTCTATGGAATGTTTTTCTAAGTATGAATTTTTAAAATAGGATAGTTTAATAATATTAGAGATAAAATGCTGTTGCTAATAAAGTAGATAAATTTATTTGTAATAAGTTAACCATGATGAGAAACCAAATAATAACATTTTTTTTAATTTTGTCCTAAATCTAAATAAAATATAATTGAAATATAAATTATTTTTTTTATAACCAGGTAGATCAAACTGTAAAATAAAAAGGGTTAAGGATATCCACTGTAAATAATGTAAATAAATTGTTTAGTTATTTATTGTTAGTAATAAACTTTGTTAAATTTTGTTATTAAAAAAATTTTGTGTCAGAGTTATTTATTTCTCCACATTGCTGCATGAAAACACGATATATGCATAATAACTGAAACAAATATATAATTTTGCACAAAAGATAAATAAAGAATTATTTTAAGAATTTTAAATATTTTATTGGTATTCATTATAATTAAATAATCATAATCTTACATTATTTATTGGTCATAAATCAGTTATCACAATATTATATTAAATTATATGCTATCAGTTGCCACACATATTTTGTTTGTCAGATTATTAAAATGCTACCACGTATTTATTATATCATTACATGAAGAATATTATTATTGTTATTTATTATTATTAGTTTAAGTGTAGTAGATTATGACATAAAATCCCTTCTCATATTTTACTACCGTATTTTTAAATTAACTTAGAATAAACTTTATGAACCTGAGATTATTTTATTGAGCTAGATTATTATTAAATAGAAGATTAAGATTTAATTATTAGTTTAATCTTAGTGAGTAGAAGTTATTAAAGTCGTAAGAATACTATGAGTTTGTTATTTGAAATAGTAATAAAGGGGGGGATAGTGTTCTTATGCCATTGAGGTAGTATCCTGTAGGATATTGGCTCAATGTAATCTATCTTGTCACCTGTATTTTCACTTCAAGTCTCATGAAAATATTAAATATTTATTTAATATATTTTTATAAATTGAACCTTATTCGAATTTTAAATTTGAGCTAGTGGAATATTTTAATTTTAATGCTGAATATTTTAGTTATTAATTATTAACTGCAATAGAATCTGTTTATTTTATATTTTATACTATCTGGAAGTGAGGATGCATAATTACAAGGTCAGAATATATATATATTAAAGAATATTTATAAAAATGCAACAGCAACAATTAGATTACATAATGATACTGGGAAGTCAACATTGAGAAAGGTGTAAGTCAAAGTGACTCCATATCTCCAAAACTTTTTACAGCAGTGCTGCAAGAAGTATTTTGTGGATTAAAATGGGAAACTAAAGGAGTGAAAGTAAATGGAGAGTATTTAAGTCATTTAGATTTTGCAGATGATGTAGTTGTTTTTGCAAATAATGCTTCAGAGCTGCAGGAAATGTTGCAGGAGTTATCAGATGAAAGTAGGAAAGTAGGACTAAAGATAAATGTTAAAAAGACTAAAGTAATGTTTAATCGATTTGCTCAAAATATGAAAATAAAGATTGATTATGATGAATTAGAAGAAATTAACAGTTACAAATACCTTGGTCAGATTATTAATACAGATGGAAACATAATGGAGGAAATTAATCATAGAATTAAACTTGGTTGGAGTGCTTTTGATAGAAATAACTTGATACTAAAAGGAAATATGCCTATGTGTTTGAAAAGGAAGGTTTTTAACAAATGTGTTTTACCAGTTCTTACTTATGGATCTGAGACTTGGACACTTAATAGAAGAGCAATACATGAGACTTCAGACCACTCAAAGAAGTATGGAGAGATGTATGTTGGGAGTAACAAGAAGAGATCAAAAACACAATGTATGGGTAAGAGAACAAACAGGTGTTACTGACCTCATTGAAAAAATTAAAAGATTGAAGTGGAGTTGGGCTGGACATATTGCTAGAAGAGATGATAATAGATGGACAATTGAAATTTTAAACTGGATTCCAAGAGATTGTAAAAGACCCAGAAAGAGACCATGTGAGATGGATGGATGAGATAAGAAAGTGTGCAGGGGTGATGTGGAGAAGAGAAGCTAAAGATTGGAGAAGATAATTAAACTTGGAGAGACCTTCATCCTGCAGTGGATTGATAATGGTTGATGATGATGATATATATATATTGTATAATAATGATCAAGGTTAAATGGGTTTAGAAGTAACGATTAGAAACCAGTCAACACTTAGACAACCCCAATATAAATAATCTACAATATCAAACTGTTGTCAAGGCAACCTCCTTCTAACAATAAAGGTGGAATCCCTTAATGGTCTGATATATTTATATAGACACTAAAGATTGCAACTTGATCATAAAGATTGAAATTATTGATACAAAGAAGGTTTAAATAAAACTCACTAAACAGGTAAATATAACCTGTTCTGAATGTAGTCTAATAAATTGTCAATTATAATATTACAAATTGCAATTATAAATTTTCAAATGGCCCTTAAAGTGTTACTTAAATAATAAGTGTAATAATGTTCAAGGCTAAATGAGTTTATAAGTAACCATTAGAAACCAGTCTACATTTAAACAATCTCAATATAGATAAATATCAACAATCTCAAACTGTTGTCAAGAATTATTACAATCATTATTTAAGTAATACTTTTAGTGCAATTTGAAAATTATAATTGCAATTTGTAATGTTATAATTGACTATTTATTAGTCTGCATTCAGAACAGGTTATATTTATCTGGTTAATGAGATTTATTTAAACTTCTTTGCATCAATAATTTCAATCTCTGTGATCAAGTTGCAATATTTAGTGTCTATATAAATATATTATACCATTAATAAAGGTGGGATTCCACCTTTATTATTAAAGGAGGTTGCCTTGACAACAGTTTGAGATTGTTGCTTGTTATCTATATTGGGATTGTCCAAGTGTTGACTGGTTTATAATATTAATATATATATATATATATATATATATATATATATTAAAACTATTAATTTATATATACAATATATATATAAATTAGTTTTTGGGCTGAACTATGTATTATTTTCCATTACATACCGATATTTCAATGGACTAGCATCCGCCATTATCAAGGTTAACTTTTGATTTTGACAACACAAAAATACTTGCTAATTTGGAAAGATATGATCTAAGAACCATGAGAGAGTCAATTGAAATATTAAAGAGACCTACTGGTTTAAATAGGGCTGACTTCAAGTTGAATCTCATTTCTCATCTCGCACTGAGTCACATTATTGTTTGAGATCTAATGATTTTTCTTTCAAAAGTTAACCTTGATAATGGCGGATGCTAGTCCGTTGAAATATTGGTATGTAATGGAAAATAATATATGGTTCAGCCCAAAAACTACATCATACAACCATGAAAACATTAAATATAATATTATATATATATATGATAAACAAAACAAGTTATAAATTTCGTAACTTGCTTTTAGCTTTCATTTTATGATCACTAGATGGAGCTTTACCAATAGCTCCTAACAAGCTTTGTTTACATAAATGCTGAGAGAGATAGAATTCAATATCTCTTTCATTGTCTCCACCTCCAGACCATGGTTTCGAGCTAGTTGGCTCATGTCAGTGAAGGGTTGGAAGACTAGAAACTAGATCTAGATGCTAACTCTAAAATCAGCATTTATCAAACACATTTCTATCAGTTTGAAACTTATGGGAACATGTTTGATAAATGCTGATTTTAGAGTTAGTATTGAAATGTGTTTGATAAATGCTGATTTTAGAGTTCGTATTTAGATCTAGTTTCTAGTCTTCCAACCCTTCATTATTGTGAGCAAACTAGCTCAAAACCATGGTCTGGAAGTGGAAACACTGAAAGAGATATTGAATTCTATCTTTCTCGGCGTTTATGTAAACCAAGCTTGTTAGGAGCTATTGGTAAAGCTCCATCTAGTGATCATATATATATATATATATACAATAGATTCTTGGTAGAAAATTTATTTAATCTTTTTATCATAGCTTTCACATATATAAGAACAGTTTCACCAGTTTCACTATGAAGTGTATGTGTGCATAAAGACAGCCTATTTGTAAGCCCACTAGATGTATATTTATTCAGCATTAAGAATCTTATTTTATTTTCATAGTTATTGTTATGTATTATCAAATGCTTCTGAACACATGGTCAGTTAGATTCCTACCAGCCTTATGGTGGTACTTTTACATTGTAAGTAACTTGAATCATAGATAGATTACCATTGCAGAGATCAAGTTTTGCAAAAATTTCCTATGTATTCTATTAATTATTCAATGTATAATTTTAGTCTTTTAAATTTTATTATATCATATTTTATTTCTTGGGGATAGATCACAACACACTTGTGTTGTAATGAAAATCTATTTTGTATAAGCTTAAGATATTAGAACTAGCAAAAGTTGAATCATAGTGAGAATTATTTAGTGTGTGTACAGCATAACATTCCTGTTAAAGAAAGTTTATTTTATATTATGTTGTAAAAACAGTGATTTCTATGAGAATAATAAATCAACTCAACTGTGTAAGAATTTTATTTTTGTTTTTAATATCTATTTCAATTTTGATTTTCATATAATTTTCTTTTTTTGTAAAATAAGCATATTATCCATAATTAATTGCTTGGCATGCTTGGCATTTGTTGCTGCGGTTTGCCTCCTAATTGTTTTTTTTATATAAAAATCTCTACCTCTACCTTTGATATAGCAGTGGTACTTACATTTACAGATATGAGCAGTCAGATATATCCCATATATATATATTATAACGATCCAAACGAAGTGGGAGATCGCATCGCACCGCACAGCACTACCAAAGGGCGCCATCTAGGCATTTGAGCCTAGAAAAATTTATAAAGTAGGCAGATACGCGCTGTTAGGATTCCACTTTATTTACATATTTAGATCGTTAGCCCATTGTCACTAGCTCAGTGGAGACGCAGAGATAATAAAATATATAACCTTAGATATAAATATAAAAAAATAATAAAAGCCACTGCCAGAAATTAACACAGAAAAATATTTATTTACGCACATATAAAATCATTCTAAATTCGAGGAATAAGTTTAACATTTAGATTTTTATCTTAATTTTTAATTTTACATTTAAAATAGCTTGCTATAATGTTTAATATTTTATTTAGAGGGTCGGGTATGAATAGGCTACATAGATCTGCATTTGAAAAGACAATATTCTTCCCTTATTTAACCCCAGGCTAAAAGTTCAAAGTCAAACTGACGCCAATCATCCGATACATTTATGTATTCAATGTAGCATGAAAATACAACGGCACTAAATAGACTATACTGTCAGGAATGCACATCTGAACAGTATAGTGAGACGACATTGTTGCTCTCCACCACCAGGAATGCTACTTCTGATGGCGAGTAGAACAATAAACATAAAACTCCATAGGAATGGATTGCGTCTTGCGTCTTACTATCCAATTCCATAGGCAACAGAGGGTGTGCGGCGTATATATGTAATCCTGCACGTGGCGGATCTCCTGCTACATTTACTACCTACACAAATATATCGAAACCATTGAGCCAATTCAACCACGAAACAAATAACCTAAGATTACCCTCCCTTAATATAACCTTACAAAACTATATGGTCGTTCACGCCCGACTTAAATTTATCATTTAGATATGTTCGCACAGATAACTTTTATACAATTTGTTTTAAAATGTTAAGTATAGATCGGCTGCACAGATTCCACGGTCAAAAACATCCAAATTAAACACAATCGATCAAAATACAAAATCATCGATAACGTCAATTGCAAAAAGGGAATACACAAAACCCATGGCACTCACCATAAGGTGCCTGCATTAACATCGTTGACCTATACATTCTAATCGACTGTGAAAATCTCAACATCATCAACCGCTAACGAATCTATGCAATGTCTATACCCAACTTTAAATTTTATGCATTTAAAATTTAAACAATAAATAATTTATACAATTAAAATGAATGGAAATGATTTTTTATCAATAACAAACATATAAAATTAAACATCAATTGATTTTAAACTTAAAGATCAGATAGAAATTCCATTTTAACATTTAAATTGCTTGCATGAAAGTTCTTAATTATTTAAAATTTTTTAAGTTCATTGTTAATAGCTTACGGAAGAAGAGTCCAGGTTCTTGTTTTTCCATGGAGTCCTTGTTTGAAACCCGGCCAGATGTTCCGGAGGTAGCATTAGCTGGTTCATTTCGGTATCACAATCAGTTCATTTTTTAAAATAGAGAGAGAGTGTGTGATATGTGCGTCTCTATCACCACTCTCAAAAAACAGCTGGAACTGCCCAATACTCAATATTTCTCCTTTTTATATTATCCACATGGATTCAAACAACAAAACGTCACCAATCCATCACTTCCGTTAGGGTCCGAGCCAAGGCTTGGTGCTTCCATTGGTCAAGCTAATTTCTCTTATCTAATTTCCATCTGACCCTTTAATTACATAAGACCCTTGAGGGCTAGCTTGTTTTTCAAATAATAAACAATCATTTCCATTTATAGATTACAGGAATTAATTAATACCTGTTTTTATTTTAACTTATATTAAATATTTTAATATTTAACTCTTGTATTTTTTTATCAAAAAAAAAATACGTTCAAATACTTTTTTTTTATTTATATAAAAAAAAAATATTTTTAAAGTTTAGCATCTGTGCGAATATATATATTTAACAACATTTTAATTTTAGCGTTTAGTTTTTTTATAGATTTTTAATATATTTATTTTTATTTGCGAACTTTGTTTTTCTTTTAAATTAATGTAACGACATATTTATATATCGTTACATATCAGTAAACTTCCTCAAAAAACAAAAACATTAAAAAAAAAAAAAGGCTTTACTTAGTGTTAGTAATTAATTACGTTACACAAATTGATTACAGTATATATGAAAATTTTAAAAGGACAAAACTTTTTTTTAAAAGACAAAACAGTAATTACATACAAATATAATGATAAAAAAAATGTTGACTGTTGATTCCTTATTACCAGCTAAATTTCTGCCCCCTCCCTTCCAAGTTTCATTTCTCCTATCTTTTACTATTACTTAGGCAAGTTGAACTATTAGATTTTAGTTTAACAAGACTTTTTAAAAAAAAATTTATGATTTAGATTTATTATTACGTTTTATTTATACATTTTTATTCCTCGAATTTATCTCTACATATGCGCAAAATTTTTTTTTTACTGGCAGTACCTTTAAGACCAAAAATTCATAACTTTATATAATACAAACAATATATTCTGATTTCAGAAAAAATATTACGGGCTTCATTTTCAATGTACTCGTGGTTTATTAAATATCGGACTATAACTATACGTTAATACAAAAAATATATACTTATTTCAAAAAAAATATTACTGGCTTCATTTATTTTTAACATTCTCAGGGCACTCGTGTTTATTCAAGCTAGGAAATTTCAGCATCAATTCCCCTTCTCAGGGTCAATCTCTGAGGTAAGGCCACACTTGGGACGCCAATTATAACGATCCAAACGAAGTGGGAGATCGCATCGCACCGCACCGCACTACCAAAGGGCGCCATCTAGGCATTTGAGCCTAGAAAAATTTATAAAGTAGGCAGATACGCGCTGTTAGGATTCCACTTTATTTACATATTTAGATCGTTAGCCCATTGTCACTAGCTCAGTGGAGACGCAGAGATAATAAAATATATAACCTTAGATATAAATATAAAAAAATAATAAAAGCCACTGCCAGAAATTAACACAGAAAAATATTTATTTACGCACATATAAAATCATTCTAAATTCGAGGAATAAGTTTAACATTTAGATTTTTATCTTAATTTTTAATTTTACATTTAAAATAGCTTGCTATAATGTTTAATATTTTATTTAGAGGGTCGGGTATGAATAGGCTACATAGATCTGCATTTGAAAAGACAATATTCTTCCCTTATTTAACCCCAGGCTAAAAGTTCAAAGTCAAACTGACGCCAATCATCCGATACATTTATGTATTCAATGTAGCATGAAAATACAACGGCACTAAATAGACTATACTGTGCATTCCTGACAGTATAGTGAGACGACATTGTTGCTCTCCACCACCAGGAATGCTACTTCTGATGGCGAGTAGAACAATAAACATAAAACTCCATAGGAATGGATTGCGTCTTGCGTCTTACTATCCAATTCCATAGGCAACAGAGGGTGTGCGGCGTATATATGTAATCCTGCACGTGGCGGATCTCCTGCTACATTTACTACCTACACAAATATATCGAAACCATTGAGCCAATTCAACCACGAAACAAATAACCTAAGATTACCCTCCCTTAATATAACCTTACAAAACTATATGGTCGTTCACGCCCGACTTAAATTTATCATTTAGATATGTTCGCACAGATAACTTTTATACAATTTGTTTTAAAATGTTAAGTATAGATCGGCTGCACAGATTCCACGGTCAAAAACATCCAAATTAAACACAATCGATCAAAATACAAAATCATCGATAACGTCAATTGCAAAAAGGGAATACACAAAACCCATGGCACTCACCATAAGGTGCCTGCATTAACATCGTTGACCTATACATTCTAATCGACTGTGAAAATCTCAACATCATCAACCGCTAACGAATCTATGCAATGTCTATACCCAACTTTAAATTTTATGCATTTAAAATTTAAACAATAAATAATTTATACAATTAAAATGAATGGAAATGATTTTTTATCAATAACAAACATATAAAATTAAACATCAATTGATTTTAAACTTAAAGATCAGATAGAAATTCCATTTTAACATTTAAATTGCTTGCACGAAAGTTCTTAATTATTTAAAATTTTTTTAAGTTCATTGTTAATAGCTTACGGAAGAAGAGTCCAGGTTCTTGTTTTTCCACGGAGTCCTTGTTTGAAACCCGGCCAGATGTTCCGGAGGTAGCATTAGCTGGTTCATTTCGGTATCACAATCAGTTCATTTTTTAAAATAGAGAGAGAGTGTGTGATATGTGCGTCTCTATCACCACTCTCAAAAAACAGCTGGAACTGCCCAATACTCAATATTTCTCCTTTTTATATTATCCACACGGATTCAAACAACAAAACGTCACCAATCCATCACTTCCGTTAGGGTCCGAGCCAAGGCTTGGTGCTTCCATTGGTCAAGCTAATTTCTCTTATCTAATTTCCATCTGACCCTTTAATTACATAAGACCCTTGAGGGCTAGCTTGTTTTTCAAATAATAAACAATCATTTCCATTTATAGATTACAGGAATTAATTAATACCTGTTTTTATTTTAACTTATATTAAATATTTTAATATTTAACTCTTGTATTTTTTTATCAAAAAAAAAATACGTTCAAATACTTTTTTTTTATTTATATAAAAAAAAAAATATTTTTAAAGTTTAGCATCTGTGCGAATATATATATTTAACAACATTTTAATTTTAGCGTTTAGTTTTTTTATAGATTTTTAATATATTTATTTTTATTTGCGAACTTTGTTTTTCTTTTAAATTAATGTAACGACATATTTATATATCGTTACAATATATATATATATATATATTGAAGCAGTCAGATCTGAGTTCGATCCTAGCTTCATGACATCTAGCCATAAGCCCACTTCAAACCCTAGTACTAACCTTAAATTTCCGATGCAATGGGACTTTATATGGTCAATCCACGCTAGTTTTCTTAAAGACAAACTATTTTATAAATGTGTATTAAAATTAATTAGTTTAATTAAGGTTTAAAGTAATCGATGCTATTAATAAATTCATGATAAAATTATTCATGAATTTATATATATTACAACTGCGTGGATTGTGCATATATATTTATAAATATTTAAATATATATAATTGTTAGAAAGTTTCATTGCATTGGGAATGTTTTGATTTTACTTTTAAATAATTTGTTAAAATTTTAGTGATTAAAAGCTACATTCTTTCGATAAGCTTTCAGATTTTCCCTTTCCAAAACAATGGGTAAAGTTTTATTAATTAGAAAAAAAGATAAATATTTAAAATGTAAGGATTTCCTAATTAAAATCATTTTTCTGATTTTAAGAATTCATTTTCTAATTAGAAAATGAATTCAAGTTAATGAGTTTGAAAGCCTTATCGAAGGAATGTATCTAAAAACAACTAGTAAATTTTGTGACATTGATAATGAAAGAAGTGCTAGCCCGAAGGCATCAGATACAGTATAAATAGCTCTGAAAAGTTTGGAGAAAAAAGAAGCCATCTTTGTTGTAGAGAAGTGCCATTAAAAAATTCTGTGCATTTTAAAATCATGAATTTAAATAGTGTTTCTATCATGGTGAGAGGCTAAAACATCAGGAATCTGGCTACTGTTCCTGAAGTCCCCTGAAAATCTTCAATAAAGTTGCTAAACCTTTTCCGGACCAATCATGCTGCCAAAATCATGAAAAATCGATTAAAATGCTGTTCAAGTAATCGACCAAATGCATGCCTATGTTTTACCAACCTGGATGTGTAAACTAAGGAACCAGCCCTGGAAGAAATGGTAATATATTTCCGTAATGAACCGTACTTTCTGGCCAGTTTCCGAACTTTACTTTACACTCCCTTTAAGAGCTCTTCTCATTTATTAATGTAACAATCTGTACAAAACTTTCTTTTATTTATGTTTTTTAAATTACATAGTAATTCTCTCAACCTCTAGTCTTTAAATTTAACTTTCCTTTCTTACGATGGCGGTTCATTTACTATATTATATATATTTATTGTGTGATTTATTAATGTTGTTTATTTTTAATTATATGCCAATAATCCTTCGACCTGATGAGTTCCTTTGTTCCATTTGCTTTATGCAAATAATATAATATTAAGTCTAATAGTAATTCTCACCCATTAGAACTAGATTTATACAGTTCTATTAATCGAGTCAAAAGAAATTATTAAATGTTTGTTACTTTTATAACTGGCTAATAATAAATTATTAGCTCTGTTTTTAATCTATGCCCCAGGTATTTTCTCATGTTCACCAATAGTTAGTTATTCATATATAATATTAAAATGTTTTTGCAAAAGGGTCGATAAAGGAATCAACTAAATATATTCTAATTCAAATTTCTGTTACTTTGTATTAAGATTCAGGGAGGGCACGATGTTTGGGGCATAGCTAATATAATTTTATAAATGCTTTAAAATAATTTTAGTTAAAAGCTCATTTGACTTTGATTAATTTGATCAAGTCATCATGTAGAGCATTCTATAATTGGGTTTTATTATTCAAATGGTGACTATCAAGTCATCATCTTTGAACATTTGCTGATGTAGGGCAATCCTCCGCTCCATAGGCTTGTTGTTGGTGATATTACTGATATTTTAAATTATAGAGGAAGAAAGCACTTCCTCTCCCACTTATATTATATTCGGAACACCAAAGGTTCATAGTTATAACTCGGCCTGGCTTCCCACATGTTCAACATCTCCTTAAAGGGCAGTAAGACTTGTCAAATACAAGCCACCATACTACTTAAATCAGCGATTGTTTTTCCTGTTCATTGTATAGCTCATAATTCTCAGCACCATTACCTCTCTGTTCCAGTAAAGGCCGCTCTTATGCTCATAATTCATGATGAAGTGATTTCAATTAAAGTCATATAAATTCTCAGTTATCTCAAATTAAATAAGTTTTCTAATAAAGGTTAAAGTTATGCCCTAAATACGTATTTTGCTCTTCATGAATGGATTTGCGAATGTGAAATAAATCTCACATTTTTCTGTATAAAATAAGAATCATAATTTTCATCACCACTGAATACCTTTATCTGCCTTTATTTTTTTGTTGGGGGCATAGACAGATAGAATTCCATAATATTGTGTAATACTCGTTGGCATATAATAGGAACTGCCATTCTTATTATAATTATAAACTCTGTTTAAGGCTAGAATCATCATTTAAAATTGAACAAAACCATTACTATTATTATTAAAATATTTTATTAATATACTTGGTTTCTTAAGTCTTTTATTCAATAATTATTTAATGTTAAGGCTCACTGTCTGTGTTGGTAACCCAAACATATACATATGATTCGATTTAAAATTATCTTTCTTAATTTATTATCCGTTAGTAGTGTCAGTTCAGGAGTCTCTAATCATCACCAACTGTTGAGCTAGTTTCTTGGCACATAGCACTGTGCCATCGATTTAGATCATCCATTGATATGAGCTGGTGAGTTGGGTTTGAACTCAGTTTGGTTCGGCTGAGTTTGGATCTGACTTGCAGTTTAGGTGGTGGAGGTTTTTCAACTGGTACAATATATAATCACAAAAATACATTTTCTAGGCTATTAAAAGTCTCATGGCACCCTCATGAGTTAGATATATGAGAGACTGTCTAGTACAATAAATTATCCCTCTGTTTGATTATTGAGTTAGATTCTGAGTATGTAGAACTTATAATATAAAAGCAGTTGTTACATCACTATCGAATGGTTAAATTACACTATATTTGTCTGATGGATTTATTCATAGTTTTTTTTCTGAAAATTTGGGGTTGGATTAAAAAAGTCACCTCAATTAATTAAGTAGTTTTATTATTAATTTAGGGATCGAATTCAAAATAAACATTCTGTAATTAAGTCGAGTTATGATTAGTTTTGAAGTTGAACTTAAAGTGATTACTCCCTAGAATTATTTTTATAAGAAATATGTACTGATTAAAATACTCCCATATTAAATATATGTGTGGGATTTTGCTATGAGACTAATGATATGGAAAATGTATTGTATTTTTTAGGGTTGACCATATGAAGGATTATATCCAAGATGTATTAAAGATCAGGGATTTACTTTACAGCAGATATGCTTGATCACATAACCATTTTAGTATTATAAAAAGTAATTGACAGTTTAATGCTTTAAAATTAATAAAAATAAACATTGGACACTTTACAAATAACTAGCTTTCTACCATGTGTGTGAACCAAAAGTTAAAAGATAGGCAAGAAATGGCTTATTAAAACAATAATTAAGTAAAAAATAAAAATTATAATATAGTCTGTAATGTGAAGTAAGCATGATTCAGATACAAGAACATTATAGTTTGTCACGTAGTTATGATAACTTTGTGTAAAAACTATTGTTTGTTATTTGTTTAAATAGTGTGTTAACTTCTTTATATATATATAGTCAAGCGTTGGTGGCCGAGTGGTCAGCACAGCTGCCTTACAAGCAGTTGTCCCGGGTTCGCTTCCCGACCGATGCTTTGACACATGAAAAAAAAAAACAACTTCTTTATATATAATATGTCTGGTTTGCATACTTATTCCATATTCATTTCATCATGAGTAGTTTATGTTCTACACGATCTCATCATGTATTGCAAATAGTGACTGTATAGAAGTCATCAGCATTGGTTATTAAAGAAAATATTTTCATATTTTAATTAGATGTATAAAAAAAGAACTTCATTTCCTGAAGTTTAATATCAGATGGTGTCTGAATCGATTAAATTAAACTAAAATAAATTTAAACATATATAACCTGACTCTTATAATATATATGAAAAACAAATATTTTTCCCCTTCTTGTTATTGCTTTCTATTTAATTTTCACTTGTCCATTAATAAAACTAATATTAAATGTCACTACTAGAAAACCTTTGAATAAATACATTAATATCTCATATATTGATAAGTTAACTATTAACAACTGATACCAGATAAATTCTATTAAATTTATAAATATAGTAATAAAAAAGAAAAAATACAGAAAAATTTATAATAAATGAATTTTTTTCTCTACAGTACAGGCTTTTTCATATCTATACTTCTATATGTAATAAATAGGGGGTTTGAACTCTGATTTTCACAGACCCTCAACTATCCATGCTATTTCATATCGCGGATACACACGATCACACACATGTCGAAAATATAAACAATCATCAATATAAGTATTTCGTGCTTAACCAGCACTCGTCAGTTGGTCCAGATTATCATCTCCATATATATATATATATATAAGTAATGCTCAGCTTAGCAAATTAAGAAATTTGACTTTATTATTATAAACAGTGAGGATTGTCAATTCCTCTACAAGCTTTATGATAAATGCTTAGCCAGAGCCAGCACTTAAAATATCTCTGTCAGGAACCCCTCCCCAAACCCCTGATCATGGTTTATTATATTTTATTAAATATTTGTGAATTCTATTTTTGCACATAATCGCTTATTTAAATAATGTCTTTGTTAATGGGTGCTAAATAGTGATGACAAAAGGCTTCCAATGTTGGTTTCCGTTTAGTAGCCTTCAGTCAGATGGGATTAACTATATATAAGTACTTTGTTTATTCAATGACCTGTCATATTGCATTCTCCATGCAAAAGACTTGAATGTTTTAATATTTTAAGATTTTTAACTTATGTTCTCTACCAAATATTATATTGTACTGAGTATTTATTTCATATACATAATATGTAAAAAAATATAAGTAATCTAAAAGAATGTATGTATATACTTCAACAAAAATCAATAAATTAAAAATTAATTGTGATAAAACACAGTTGCTGAAGCTTTAAACATAAAATTATAACAATAAAGCTGACCGCTTTCGGGGGACTCAAGCTTCCATAATCATATAGCTCAATACAAAATAAATACAAAATATAAACACTTATTCACAAGCAAAATGCGTATCTCAAATAAAATGTAAACTGAATCTAAATAAATAAATAAAATACAATATAAATAAATAAATATTAGAACGTCTATATTTTAGAAATATTAAAACAAGAATCCTTTCTATTAATAGCATTGGGATTACCAGCTATAAAACAAGCTTCTTTAATCTTACGCTGTACGTCATTCTTCTCCGTACACACTAATTTTGCCTCTACTGGTTGACATAAGTGTCCAGCCTTATTTTCACGTTCCACAAATACTGAATTTCCCAAAAATTTAGTTTTAGTACGATGATATAAATATTTATGCTGTGAAACTCTATTTAAAATATTGGTTTTAGTTTCACCATAATAAACAGAACCACAATCTTTATGAGGACAAGAAACACTATAAACCACATGTTGAGTTAAATTAGATTCAATTTTAAATTTTGAATTGTTAATCAATCTATTTGTATTTGGAGGTGAATGAAAAATTACTTGAAAATCTGAAGATAATTTATTAATTAACTGTTTTGCAATAGAATGAATAAATGGTAAAACTATACGAGGTTTTTCAATCTTGTCAGGTTTAAACTGCAAATTATGTAAAAATTTTACAACTCTATTGTTGATAATTGAATGTTTATGTTCAAGTTTGATTAAGTCCTCAATAAAACAAATAAGATTTTCTTTCCTATGTGCCTCAAATTTGCAAAGATGGGGGTTTCTATATAAAAATGAATTCAAAGATGCCAACTTGTGTACTTGAGGAGAGTATGAATGCGGATGAATTAAACTCCTAACTTCAATAGGTTTCACAAACATATGGTAGTCCAAATGATCTTCTGTTCTATGCACAATAATATCTAAATATTTCACTTCTTGTAATGCATTTTCCCAATTTATTGTAAGATTTAAACTGGTAGCCTCACGAATACTACTTCGAATCTCCAAAATGATATTTTCAGGTGCCACAATAAATATATCATCTACATATCTAGTGTAGATAATATCTGGTACAGAGTTAATAAATGTAGGAATAATACTATGCTCAAAATGGTCTAAAACTATACTAGAAAGAATTCCACTAAGAGGAAGGCCCATAGGCCAACCATTCATCATTTGAAAACAAGAATCTTTAAATGTAGCCACTAAACTTTCATCCAGCCAAGTCAAAAATCCAACAATAAAGTCAACTTTATTAGATGGAAAGACTTTATCACGTAATCTAAATAAAAAAAGCATTAATATTTTATCCTACAAATTTTGATATCAGTAATTTTAGAAGTGAAACTTTATTTTGATAGCTATTGGATGTGAATGAAACATTAACTTTATTTTAAAAGTAAATACAAATAATGTCTATGAAAGGAGAGAAGTTTGTTGAATTTTTGTTCTCTGACATGATAGAGACAAAAAAATTATTGGCAAAGAAAATGGATTATTGGAGATCAGCAAAAAGATCGATTGGAGAAAAGGATAAATAAAGAGATTAAAAAAGTGGTTAAAATATAAAAAAGTGCGATAACAGACATTGAAGAAAGGACATTAAGATAGTATAGTTATCTTTAGAATAATTAGTAAAAACAACACACTAGAAATGGTGATTGATTGGGAAGTAGAGAGATAGAAAAAAGAGAAAAACAAAAAAAAAATATAAAAATGAATCTGATAAATATTTCAAATACATTCAGCTGTTACTAACAGTTGAATGTATTTGGAATATTTAAAAAAAAAGTTAAATTTTTCTAAAGACATTCAATATTCATATTGAATGATAGAAATAGTCCAATATAAAAAAAATGTTCAAAGATTCCAAAAGTATAGATAATCTTTTAATATTTTCTATAGGATTGATATTATAAAAAATATAATTATTTTGTCTGTAACGTTATATATATAACGTTATTCAGGAATATATGCATTTTAAAGAAATTTACTTCCTTATTTTATGTTTCAAAGGTACTTTATTCATTGCTTGAAAAGAAAAATATTGGCTATGTTTGCTTACTTTTTTCCAAATTAATTAAATCATAAACACTAGAAACAACACATTAATTAAAAAAATATATCAGATATTATTAATGAAACAAGTGTGTTGTGCTATAGCTTTGAGGATAGAGAGAGTTTCAACCAGGTTTCTATATATATCTTGTATTCAAAACCTTTCTGTTCATTTCTCTTATTGTTTTTAGCTTATTTCTAAAAACATTTAGAGGTCTTCATGGATTGTTTTCATATCCACATATGCATCTTTTTTATTTCTTTTTCATATGTCAAAGCATTGACCATGAAGTGAACCCAGTCCAGCTGCTTGTAAGGCAGATATGCTAACCACTAGCCACCAACACTTGACCCACATATGCATCTTGTGCACCATATAGCATAGAAGTCAAAGATATTGGCATGAACTTTCAAAAAAAGACCTTTACCAAATTCCTTAAACATAAATCCAACATTTTTTTATTATTCTTAAATATGCTGGTACTTCTACCATGATCAAGTTAAAGCTGGGACATGAGAAAAAAAAGTTTTGTGTGAGGCTTCAAATTTACATAAGTAATAATTACAAAAAAAAAAAATGATGATTATGAGAAGATAAAACTTCTCAAAAGTGCTCAACCAATTAATGTTACATTTTCTTCTTAGCTTCGCCATTGCCTGCATTTTAGTGCATTTATACATATTGTTTTCAGTTTTATATGTTTTATAAAAATAATGCAATTCAACCTTCTGTAAATATTTCATTTTAAAAAGTAAAGCGAGATAATGTTAAATTATAGTTTTATAATTGCTGATTACATTTACTTTAAAAAGTTACAATTTTTTCTACAGTACAGGCTTTTTCATACCTGCACTCCAATATGTAATATATAGGGGGTTTGAACTCAGACTTTCACGCGACCCTCACCTATCCACGCTATCTCATACTGCTAACACACTTGATCACACACATATCGAAAAGTTATCTAATTCATTAATTTTCAAAATTATAATATCATGTTAAAATGTTATACATTTTATTATTTAGATATTTATAAGTAATAGTAATATGTGTTAAAAAGTTTTATTATTATTATATATAATGCTATTATTTTGAATTATATTTTTCAAAAAATAAATAAATTGATAAGTTGTTTTATTGAAATAAGTTTAACTGCACCTAGTAATGTGTTATCTACGGTTGTAGTTTTAAATAAATAACTAAAGACATAAAAGCAAATTTTAAAGGTCAAAATTTAATTTTATTGGCTAAAAGAAAAACTATTTATTTGTGGACAAGTAGATATATTGTATTTATTAAATTTTGATATAAAAATAATTTGTAGCCTATGTAATTGAAACATTTTGTTTCTTTGAATATAGATTTTTTGTGCTTTAAATTGTAATAATTTTATTTATCAATCCCTTTAAGAATAAGAATGCTTTAATACATATATGTATATATGTAAAAAATTACATAAATGTGATGACCAAACATAATATAATAAAAACGTAATGACCATAATTACTTTTAATCATGTATAAAAATAAAATAATATTTATAATTAAAGAACACCACTTCAGATACAGATATATTTTAGTATAAAAAAATCAATAATATTAACAATTTATTTACTTCAATTAACTATCAGTTAAGATTAAATTATATAAATATTCGTTTACAATCCATAGAACTTGCTGGTAGTTTAATTTTCAGCGACAAATTCTCTGAATCCCAATATTTGTAAATATTCTTTATGCTACTTCATGTCACTTTCTATTCAGCAAAGTCAAACATTTCTTAAAAATATAACAATATATGTCAGTGACACCTATTAACGTTTTTTCAAACTTGCTAATTTAACTACCACGGACGCATTCTCTAGGCTTTAATGTCTCAACATTTTCCCCTATTGCTTCATGTCATTTTCAATCCAGCAAAATCAAAAGGTCTCTATAAATCTTGTAATTTATATCTGATTTTCCTTTTTTATATTCTGAAGTACAAACTGTCCAATGGAATGTTACATAAATACTTACAATCCATTACTTTATTAAAATGGATTAAAGTAAAATTTGAAATCATCTTAATTTATTTTGAAAATTTCTATTATATCCAAAACATTTTAATTAATTGTAGAAACATTTATTTCACGTTCAAAAATATCTTTAATTATTTTTGGAAACCTATTGTCTATTCAAACATTTTAATTAATTTTAAAAAACATTAATTTAAATTTTTAGAAATATTTATTTCTGCTCGTAGTTTTTATTTAGCTTTGGAAACTATTCATTTTTCCATTGAAGTATTTTATTAAATTTTAATTTTGTAACATTCTTTCTTATTTATAATATTTCATATAATTTAATCTTCCCCTGTGTTCAAAATTTGGAGCCATGCAATTTTTATACATAATTTTTAAATTTCTTGGAACATTCTCTTTTTTTTAAATCTTGATGTTTTATTTTCTGAGAGTATTTCTGTTGTGAATGTTGTTTCAGTTAACTATATGTTAATGTTTCATTTTAGCAGTTTCCTATTTTAAAAGTCTACGCTATCTTACGTTCTATAGGTGGTTCAATTTTTTTTACTTTTTCCTCAATTTCTTTTTGTTCTTCACTATTTAGTAAATTTCTTCTTTGTTTCTGAATATTTTATTTCTTCCATATTCCATCTTAATAAGTAATTAAAGTGTTTATAGTATTTTCTACCTACAATGATTATTTGGTTTGAAAATCTTTTGGTAATTATTTATTCTGTTTAACTTTTTATTTAAAATATTTAATATTCAAATTCTCCAATCACATTTTTACTTTCAGAATCAAAAAATCATTTCTTTCCAAAAAAATAATATTGATAGTTTATTTTTTAATATTCTATCTTAAATAATATTTTAGGAGTTTTTTTCTGTAACCATTGAAGGCTTGGACTGTAAATGCAGGAAACCCATTTGACAATCATGTAGGACTTTTTGTATTTTATTATTTTTTGTTTTTTGTTTTGGCTTTTAAGTTGTGTATGCCATTTTCAAATAAATTGCTTGATTCTGGATGGTAAGGAGGTATTTGATGTTTTCTTTCCTGAAGGATCATTCTTTCTCTGCACCATGAATTCCATGCCCATTGTTTGAAACCATTACTTCTAACCATTATTGTTGTAAGAATATTCTTTAAAATTTTCTTTTAATCCCTTTGGTATTTGTGATTTTTATGACACAACAATCTTTCTGTCAAAAGTTTGCAACTATTAAGACTGTGAAAAATGATCTGTTAATGACAGCATGACTTATTCAAACTTTTTGTCATGATTTTTTTATTGTTTTAGGCCACGATATATAATATTTCATGGCCATTTTTATCATGGATTGAAAAGGGATCAATTTTTATATATCATTCATATGTCTTGGATATTAGACATTTCTATGTCTTAGTTTGCATGATTTCAGGATATTCCATTATGAAATAATTTCAGTATTTGTTTTCTTGCTTTTTGAAAATATTATCACTTTGTCTTCAATTAATATCCAGTATTTGATGAAAACAGGCAAAACTCTATATGTATTGCTATTCAGTGCAAGCCAGAGTAATCAACTGATGCCAGAAGACTTATGCATAAAATCCCCATTTAATGCCTTCTCATCCAATATCCCCAGACTAGTTTCTGGCTTGTGGCCTTAGGCAATACATATAGAGAGTTTTTTCTGTTTTAATAACAGTTAAGAGTAAGCATCAGAAATAGTGATCATGTGATGTTTATTGGCAGTATTTGATGACTGATAAATTCTTTCCAATTTGAAAAAATGCCAGGCTAGACACTACAATCTACAACTGGACAGTTTTTATTCATTTTATCACTAGCTACTAATTTTTAACATTCTTTGTTTAGTTTGTCACTCTTGTCCTATTAAGAATTTTTGATTTTAGCAGATTAATATAGTTCATTTTAATTTCTGCACTCTGTTGTTTTTCCTTATTGAGATTCCTGGGCAATGTGCCTGTATGTTTAATGTTTTTTTAAATTAAAATTTCTCCATATTAATTACTATAATGGACAAATATCCAATATAATTTATTTGTCCATAATGTTGTCACCAATACATAAATAAATAATCAATCAAAACAAAATTGAAATAAACGACTATTAATTACTGTATTTTAATATTTATCGAACTGGCTTTCATTTCCATTGAGACCTTCATAAGATTTTATACTATACAATTCACATAACCAATTAACTATATCTACTCCATTGGCTGGACATTATTTACATTAAATTGCACTTTTTTTAAACATATACTTATTATAATCAAATAAATGAATAAATTTAACATATTTTACATCTTACATTTACATACAATTTGCAATATTTATTTGCATAAACTAAAAGTAAAAAAAATTTTTTTCCCAAAAATAATAATAATTAAATACTTATTTTGTATCTCTTAAAAATGTTATTTACATATTTACAATCATTTCATACACTTTCCAGTTATTTAATAAAGCCCATTTTCCACCTAATTTTGCAGAACCTTTCATTATATTTACTCATTTGTCCAAGTTTTCTTGAATATACAATGTTTCATAATATATTGTCTTATAGTAATCCTTCACATACTTTATAACACATATTTTCTTCACATTAACATTTTATGCCCTGTATCTAAATAATGCAAAAGAGTTAAAAGATGTTAGTAGTATAGTGGGGCTAGTTTATAAAATTAGCTGTGGAAAATGTAATAAACATATGTAGGACAAACAGGAAGAATGGCAATTGAGAGGTAATAGAAAAGATTTGAAGTCAAGACCATTTTTGCATTATTTGGATATGGGCATAAATTGAAATAGAAGAAAATGTAAGTGTTATAAAATATGTGAAGGATTACTGTAAGAGAATATATTTGAAACACTGTATACTCAAGAAAACTTGGACAAATGTGTAAATATAGTAAAAGGTCCAGCAAAATTAGGTGGAAAATAGTCTTATTAAATAATTGAAAAGTGTAGAAAATGATTGTAAATGTGTAAATAACATTTTTAAGAGATACAAAATATGAATTTAATTATTATTTTTGGAAAAAAAATTGTAATTTTTAAAAAAATTATAGATAATATATATTTTAGTTTTAGTTTATGTAAATGAATATTGTAAATTATATGCATATGTAACATGTAAAATATATAAATGCATTTATATATTTATTTATATATTTGATTATAATAAATAAGTGTATGTTTAAAAGAAGTATAATTTAATGTAAATAATATCCAGTAGATGTAGGTATAGTTAATTGGTAGTGTGATTTGTATAGTATGATATCTTGAGAATATCTCAATAGAGATGAAAGCTGGTTTGATAAATATTAAAATATACTTATTAACAGTTGTTTCTTTCAATCTTGTTTTGATTGATTATTTATTTATTTCTGTATTAATATACATGGGCTTAGATTTTGGTTCTAGTATATTGCCAAAAAATATCCTCAATGATTATTTATGTATAAATAAATGTTTATGGCTTAATTTCTTGGGAGTTTATACGAAGGTCAAGTGCCAAAACAGCAAGCACTAGAATTGATCTTGGGACCTCCTGATTCCAAGTTGGATATTTTACCAGCTATGCTAAATTGTGCTGGGTGTTATTTATATATAAGTCACTATTAGAAATGGCTGACCAAAATATTAGAATGAAATACTAAAGTCACTGACTCTCTCAATCTTCTATAGTTTCTTTTAACTTTTGATAAAGTGCATGCCACATACATTGCGAGATCTTCCCCATTATGTCTTATTATGATAAAGATGACCAATAACTGCTTTTATCTCCTATTCTTATGCATCAGTATTTGGTGATATTACATTAGCATAATCAACATTTGTTCAATAGCAATACTGTTTTTGTTTTTGAAAGCTTTATTCTGAACCTTTGATTAGTACTATGCTATTTGTTTTTAGTTTATATAGGAATTTAAAACCCTGAGCTTTATTCTGTTAAAAACATCCCAAAGTACTTCAGCAAATGGAACAAATGTGGAGTTTTTTAATATTTTTTCAGTCTAACAGTTCTTAACCTTTATGGCAGGGTATATATTTTTGCTTGGAATATGTTCAGCACCATTTTGCTGAAATAGTAAATGGTTACCTTTAAACAATTCAATAAGCTACAATAGTTGATAATTCTGCTAATTTTTATATATATTTGGTAAAGTTTAGTGAAATGGGAGGTTTTCAGTAGCATAATTAATACTTTTATTATCTTCAGAACTATATATCTATTTTTATTCAAGTATTTGTTGATTATGACGGTATAGTTATTGTAAATATGTTATTGGGAATACAGATTTATCCATTCTGTTTAGTTAATATTATAATTGGTGTGGTTAATCTGAGATTTTTAATACGATAATGCCTTTAAGGGACCAATTATTGGTGATTTTTTTTATATTTTTATTCTTTGCATTAAATATATTTTATTTATATAGGATTTTCTTTAATTTTTTGCTTTTTTCTATAAATAAATTAAAAAATTTATTCTGAATTTTTTGTTTTCTAAAATTATTCATCATATTTAAGTTAACGATAGAGCTAATTTTTTTTGTTTTCTAAAATTATTAACGATAGAGCTAATTTTTTTCTGGCTATATATATATTGTACTGATAATAAACAGCATTATATGTCAGTAATATTTATTAAAAAATTAAGATAAAAATAAATTATAAGTAGCTTAAAGATTTTTTTTTTTATAAACAAAAATTTTGCAAAAATAAAAGTACTGCATTATATTTTTCTTTTAAACATTACAAGCATAAAGCTAAACTAGTCAATATAAAATCAAAACTACCCCAAATCTAAAATTAAACCAGACCAGCATAAAAATAATATTAAAACACAACCTAAGGTTTCACTGCTACAAGCAGACTTCTCAAGTGTAAAGAACTACAAAAAACCACACATTATATATACTATTAAAAACTACCCACAAATCCATTCACTTCCCATCCACCCTTAATATTAAAAGAATTCTTAAATAAGTTAATTGCTTCAGAAAAATAAATTTTCAATAATAAAGACTCTTTAATTCTTCTTTTGATTTCATTTCTCTCAAAGAAGACAACCTTAGCTTCATCAAAATCAATAGTGTGGCCTGTATCTTTTTCATGGACATACAAAGCAGAACTAAGATATCTATTTTTAACTCTACTTTTATGAACCTTTATTCTTTCATTTAAACTCAAACTACTCTGACCTATGTAAACCTTCTTACAAATAAACAAGGAATAAAATATATCACACCAGGAATAGTCTTTCTATCAAAAACTTCTTTTGTATTATTTAATAAATTATTCAATGTAACACCCCTTTTCCAAGCAATTTTCTTATTTCCAAACAATTTACTATTTCTACACACAATTTTATAAGAAGACAATTTAAATGGCAAAAAAATTAAATCATATATTTCTTTAACCTTTACATCCTTACAAATATTACTATTAAATAAAATACTTTTAACAAATTTATCAGAGTATCCAACACTCAAGTAATCTTTATAAAATTGATATTTCTGAAACAAAGCTACCCCACTAGAATTATTTAATTTAATATTCCTATGACAATAATTCCTTAAAGCAGCTACTTTATGAGATACAGACTGATAGCTATCAGGTTTAATTATAGATCTTAATTCTTTACTTTTAACTAAATGACTGCACAATAAACAATTAGTTTCTATATTTCTAATCACCAAAAGATCTAAAAATTTTAACTTACCAAAATCTAACCCCCCTCCTTCTAACACAAATTTTATAGAAGGATCAAAACAATTAAACTCATTTACAAATTACTTCAATTTATCATTCTCAACTACAAATAAACAATCATCAACATATCTGACAAATAATTTTACATATAAACAATTCTTTTTAATAATAATATCCTCTTCCATAAAACTAATATAAACTGAACATACTAAAGGAGAAAATAATATAACCTATTTTCTAAATAATATCTATTCCTTTTATATAGATAAATAAATAAATAAAACCTTACAAAAGTATCTTTTAAAAAACTATTCAATATATATGTTTGTAACTTAAAAACTAAATTTTTATTTTGAATCAACTTTTTATTTCTACTAAAATTAATAACACAACACCTAGGAAAAACACTAAATTCCCTACATTTTTTAAGAAAATAAATCTGCCAACTAAAGACTCTATCTTATCACTCAATTTAGACAAATTTTTTTAATCCTTCTAATATCATTAAATGGAATAGGTTATATTATTTCTCCTTTAGTATGTTCAGTTTATATTAGTTTTATGGAAGAGGAAATTATTATTAAAAATAATTGTTTATATGTAAAATTATTTGTCAGATATGTTGATGATTGTTTATTTGTAGTTGAGAATGATAAATTGAAGTAATTTGTAAATGAATTTAATTGTTTTGATCCTTCTATAAAATTTGTGTTAGAAGGAGGGGGGTTAGATTTTGGTAACTTAAAATTATTAGATCTTTTGGTGATTAGAAATATAGAAACTAATTGTTTATTGTGCAGTCATTTAGTTAAAAGTAAAGAATTAAGATCTATAATTAAACCTGATAGCTATCAGTCTGTATCTTATAAAGTAGCTGCTTTAAGGAATTATTGTCATAGGAATATTAAATTAAATAATTCTAGTGAGATAGCTTTGTTTCAGAAATATCAATTTTATAAAGATTATTTGAGTGTTGGATACTCTGATAAATTTGTTAAAAGTATTTTATTTAATAGTAATATTTGTAAGGATGTAAAGGTTAAAGAAAAATATGATTTTATTTCTTTGCCATTTAAATTGTCTTCTTATAAAATTGTGTGTAGAAATAGTAAATTGTTTGGAAATAAGAAAATTGCTTGGAAAAGGGGTGTTACATTGAATAATTTATTAAATAATACAAAAGAAGTTTTTGATAGAAAGACTATTCCTGGTGTGGTATATTTTATTCCTTGTTTATTTGTAAGAAGGTTTACATAGGTCAGAGTAGTTTGAGTTTAAATAAAAGAATAAAGGTTCATAAAAGTATCTTAGTTCTGCTTTGTATGTCCATGAAAAAGATACAGGCCACACTATTGATTTTGATGAAGCTAAGGTTGTCTTCTTTGAGAGAAATGAAATCAAAAGAAGAATTAAAGAGTCTTTATTATTGAAAATTTATTTTTCTGAAGCAATTAACTTATTTAAGAGTTCTTTTAATATTAAGGGTGGATGGGAAGTGAATGGATTTGTGGGTAGTTTTTAATAGTATATATAATGTGTGGTTTTTTTGTAGTTCTTTACACTTGAGAAGTCTGCTTGTAGCAGTGAAACCTTAGGTTGTGTTTTAATATTATTTTTATGCTGGTCTGGTTTAATTTTAGATTTGGGGTAGTTTTGATTTTTCTTTTAGAATAAAACTTCTTAGCAAGTGGGGGGGGGGGAGGAATCTTTCCTCTTTCTCTTTGTAAAGGAAAACTTTTATAATGTATAAAACAAGCCAATGTGAAATCGGACTAAATATTTAATCTCTAAAAAAAAAATGTTTGTAAAACTTTGAAAAAATGTAATTAATTAGTTTATACGATTATTGATTAAATTGTATTAATTAAAAAAAATTAAACTATCTTATTGATAGTTTAGATAAATCTGAATGGATTAAGATTAAGGTAAATGTAAAAATCAATTAATTAAAAAAATGTAAAATTAATTAAAGGACAGGTTCAAGCCAAGATAAGGTAAAACAATGAGAGAGTTAAGATATAAAAGTTACATCTTGGTTATTGTTCTTCAGTCAGATTCATGTTATTGCTATACAGTCTGGTCTGCATATTGTGATTAAGTTATTCCAGTCATCAATTTGTTATTAGTCCAGAGTTCAGGTTCTTTCTAAAGAATGCAAAATGTTTGGAAATTGTAAATGCAGTAGTAAGCCAATTTACTGCTGCAGTCAACATTAATGGAGAGGCTGCATTAGCCATGTATGTGTCCAACAGGGCTTCATGCCCCAAGTCTTCAGAAATCAACTGTGCTTGCCTGAACTAATGCCCAAAACACATGCCTAGATAGTGAATGGATGCGACCACTAATCTCTCTCTCCCATTGTTGATCCAAAGAATGGAAGACAAACCATGGACCATCGATGGAGACCAAAAATGGCCAAATGGTTGGAAATTGACAATCATAAAAACCTAGGTAAAGATACTTTAAATATATTCTGATCACAGTCTAGACTTTATTTCAAATGAATGAACTTTAATTAACAGACTATTATAACTATAACCTAAAGTCATTTATATTTTTCTTATGTCAAATCTTTAATTGTTATAGTGTGTTAAATATATGTGTGTGTAAATAAATATTTATGTTTGCTTTAATTGTTATTTTGTCTATTTTTTTTCTCTTGACACAGAATCACAAGTAAATTATTGTAGTTATTTTGTAATAAATAAATATGCTGGGCCCAGAGACAGAGTGTGAGTTAGTCATGTGATATTTCAAGTGCTGGATTATGGGCCTACCATCCAGGCATGCTAATTATAAATTATGATTAGCTGGCACCTGAGGTTTACCTCTAAACAAATAAAATGCTTTGGATGGCAGGGGTTTGAATCTAGCAGTCAAGGCGGGCCATGGTCTGGAAATGGGATCGTGTTATGCTTTGCGTAGATTGTTCTGACTGTGGGTATTGTTGGTGGCTCTGTTATGAATGGTATTCTTCCCTCTGCTTGAAGGGCCAGTCCATTCACATAATATTAAAAATATAAAATTATGTTAAAAGGGATTTAAACCCAATTAAACAACTTCTATTACATGGACCCGGTTCAATATATATATATGCAATAAATTATTTAATTTCTCTTTATGTTTCACTAACATATTAGTGAAGCATCTAATTCAAATATATAATACTTTTTATAACTTTTAAGGTTTAATGATTGTTTCTTTTTTTAGCTGCCAGGGATGTCCTATCTTGGATGGACATACCTTTCTCTCAAATTTATATTTCTGGCATAAATAGTTGACCCTTGTAACTTCCATACTATATTTACATGATCAGTAGATATTTTTTCTTCAGTAAAATAATTTTTTTCTATTTTTTTCTTGTGCCAGATTATTTTTAAATTATCAACCTATTTTCGATTAATCTACTGCAGATTTTTATTCTGTGATTCATTTCTACCAGCAACAGTAAATATTTTATTTTCATTTATCTGTGCTACCTTTTGTGCCTTACAAATCTATTTATTCTTTTTACAAATTGGGTTGTTTTGTTTTGTTTATTTGCTTTTTTTTTTTTACCAATTTTGAAACTTTTATTTCAAAGGTCACTTCTATCCTAATTGCAGCATCTTATTACGTTGATAATTGTTGTTCAACTTTATCAGTGAAACCTAATTTGTAGTAATTAATCTAGCAAGGCTTATTTGAAGAAATTGTCCAACATTTAGAAAATTTTTGAAGGGCCAGGTTCTATTCTTTATTTTTTTCTACTTTTGTTTGTCTTCTGTTTTTACATGAAGAGGAAGCATGAAGATAATGGTGTAAAATAATATTTTAATATTTTATCATTGGGAGACCATCTAATAATGTTGGCTCACTCAATATATTTATTATTTCTATGCTTGTTTTTTCAGAAAAGCATAAAAGCATCACTACTTTCTGCTTATTATTTTCAATTGCATTTAACATAATTTCTCTATATGTATCACATAAATACGCCATTGAGATTTAGTATTAACAATGAATTAAGCAAAATGCCTTTCCAATTAGTGACATAATAATTGTTTTTCAGTTTGTCTATTTTTTTCACCCTCTATTTATCATGAAGTTTGAATTTCTGACTATCAATTTGCTAGACATACTCAAGAATATAATAGTGTGATAAATCTGATGTGAAATAAGATACAGCAATATGCAAAAAAACCAAAAACATTTTTGCATTATTAATCAAATTATAAATAATAGTAACTTTATGTTGGGTGTGGAATGGATTATTGATGAGGTTTCATAATTGATGTATAATAAGTAAAATTTAATAATAATCACAACTTGTAATTAG
The DNA here is from genome assembly GCA_028023455.1 of Epiperipatus broadwayi. NCBI lineage: Eukaryota > Metazoa > Onychophora > Udeonychophora > Euonychophora > Peripatidae > Epiperipatus > Epiperipatus broadwayi. The sequence continues at coordinate 1,710,746 of JAQFVV010006282.1, forward strand.
GGGGTAGAAGAATGCCCTTTAAATATGAGGATTAACTATAAATAATCAATAAGCAGTGTTAAGCTAAAATAAGATTTCCTAGTATTTTGAAGATACAAGTTGATTTATCAAAAGATACGTTTTTATTATTAATACATACAAAGTGCATACTATCTTGTTGCTTGATGCTGGTTTATTAAAAAGTCATTTGTCTTTTTTTCTGTGCTCATACTTTATATTCTTTTTTTGTTCTTTGTTTTATCATTTTTAGACACCTAGGTATGTATACCATGCCTTAGTTCATCTTTCTATATTAACTATCATAATAAGATTATGTGACTCTGTTATTATATTTCCAATATTTAATTACATGCACAACAATTTCTGACTAATTAAACAGGAAAAACTCTCCATACAGTAGTGCCACTCATTGCAAGCCAGAGTAATCAATAGATGCCAGAAATCCATAACTAGTGCCTATTCATCCAATATCCCCAGACTAGTTTCTAGCTTGTGGTGTCATCAGTGAGGAGTCTTGGATCTGAGAGCACTGCACTTAGATCTTACGATCTAATGCAACACTCCAGCAGCCACCTTTTATCTCTACTTAACTACAAAACTATCAGAATAAAAGGCACTAGATAGGTATTTTATACACAAGCCTTCTGTCATCCATTGATTACCCTGTCTTGCACTGAGTAGCACTACTGTATGGAGAGTTTTTCCTGTTTTAATAATAGTTATGAGCAATCATAAGAAATACTGATCACATGATGTTCGGACTCTAATCATGTATGAATATACAAAGATCTTACAATTAAAAAAATTGTGACAGAAAAATGGATTTGGTACAACATTTTCATTTTAAAATGATTTTATATATGAGAGTCTTTTTTAGGGATTCTTTTAGTCAGTAAATAGAAAAGTAAGATTTGAATCACAAATCTAACTGGAATATGTTGGCAGAAAAATTACTCATATAAATCATGACCCCAAACTCTCCACATCACCTCACACCACTGATACACCTGACCACACACATGTCTAAAAGATAAACAATCACCAATACCTGCATTTTGCACCAAACCAGCACCCATCAACTGGTCCAGACCATCATCTCCACACACATATACAATATCTGAGCACTTATTGTATATATGCATAGAGATGATAACCAAAAAGTGCTGGCCCAGCATGAAATACATATATTGGTGACTACCTATCCTTTAGACTCACATGTGATCAAGTGCATCAGCAGCACAAGACAGTGTGGAGAGTTGAGGGTCATGTGAAAGTCCATGCACAAAATACTCTATATATTACATTGTTTGTACAGGTATATATATATATATATATATATATATATATATATAGCCTGTATGTTAGATATTAATAGGTTTTGAAATTTGACAAGTGATTTAATGTTCAGTTTTTATTATCTGGGCAAAAAATCTGGTGTAATTTACTTGAAAAAACAAAAAACATGTTAGAAATTTACATACAGTTTATGAGATGAGATCAAAATTTAAATACCGAGTTAATTTTTTTTTAAGACAATATCTTAATCTTATTTAGACTCAAAAATAAGAGTAAATTTGGACATAAATAAAATTAATATTTGGATTAGTTCCATACACTGCTTGATAACTACATATGTTTTTTATTTATCATGTTGTAAGTAACATGAGAATTGATTATGAAAACTATAAGCATACCATAATAGATTCGTATATTTGTAATATGTTTCCAAATCAGTTTTTTAATAATTTAGATCAATAAAGATAATAAACCTTCTTTAATCCCCAACATCTAAGAATTTTATAAAAATTTTTATATGCCTTAATTTTATAAAATTTTATAAATTGAACAGATATCCACCCGAGTATCTTTTGAGGTATATTTATATTTTGCAAAATAAACCCCCAATTAGTTTGAAATTTAATCATGTAGTATAAGTTTGATGCCACTTGTGTGGGGGAGGGGGGTAAAGATATCTCATACTGCTGTTAAATGTAAGTGTCATATCTGACCCTGCCTTCAGAAGTGGACTATTCCAGATTCCTTGCCTGATTGGCTAGCATTCAGTTGCTATCCAATGGGATTAAAACTTTCACTGGGGTTCACGCACTGAATCCATGTGTTTCCAGTAAGGTAGGGGATCTGTCTTTAAATAGTTAGCCTTTTGGAGGCAAGGTAGAGAGCAATTACTTCTGTTAACCTGAATGACAGAACATGTTCTCCATTAAACCTTCTGCCATCAGCAAAGGTATTTATCTAGTAATTTGAGAGGTCCACGCAGTGAGGCAAGTCCACTTACGAACTGGAAACTGCTACATCTAAACTATAGCCAACTCAAGGCAAGCTAACTACATAGCTGGAAGAGTCTTACCAGAATTCAGGATAAATCTGTTGTGTTTGGTTAGGCTTGCAGGATCATTTACAAACCTACAGATACAAAACGAACAACTATTCAGCAATAAATATGTATACTTTATTAGTACAAAATATATACACACGTTAGTTAAACAAATGAACAAATACAGTTGATATGCTTCAATGCTGAGATAGTTGTGCAGAGTAAGGAACTCGCTTCCAGCTAATGATTAGCCTGTGTCGTGAGTTCTGGTAAGACACTTCCAGCTGTGTAGTTAGCTTGCCTTGAGTCAGCTCTAGTTCAGATGTAGCAGTTTCCAGTCTATAGGTGGACTTGCCTCACTGCGTGGATGTCTCATATGACTAGATAAATACCTTTGCTGATGGCAGAAGGTTTAATGGAGAGCACGTTCTGTCATTCAGGTTAACAGAATTAATTGCTCTCTACCTTGCCTCCAAAAGGCTGACTATTTAAAGACAGATCCCCTACCTTCCTGGAAATACGTGGATTCTGTGCGCGGACCCCAGTGAAGGTTTTAACCCCCTTGGATAGCAAGTGGTTGCTAGCCAATCAGGCAAGAAATCTGGGATAGTCCACTTCTGAAGGCAGGGGCAGATATGACATCAAGTTAATTTTAGATCCCCGTTAGAAGTAGTATTGGTTATAGTCTAAATAGAAGTAATTTTATATTTTCATTTTTTATAATGTATTGTTATATTTTTTTCTACTTTTAATATAAATATTATAATATTTTTGTAATGTATAAATATGCCACACATACACAAATAAGTTACGTTTTTAATAAAATCCTACAGCCCCATAGCTGACCATCCTCGGGGCAATCATCAAAACCCCATAATCACAGCCATTCAACATACAATGAATGACAAATAACTTTTCCCAAATTAGTAATTTTTTAACGCACACGCGCATTTTAGGAAATACAAACAGCTACAAACCGAATTTATTTTTCAAGAAAAAAAAATTAAAAGTATGCATAATATGCAATGGACAAAAATTTACATTACTGATTAGTTAGAAAGGAAATCTATTTCTCAGATTCTTATTTTGAAGAGTTAATTAGTAAAGCAGACAAAACATAATTTGCTAGTTCGAAATTCTTTTTAAAGCTTTTCATGTTAATAATAGATTTTCAAGATTTAAATAAAAATAAAAATTGAATGTATCTGATAATCTTTGTCAATAGATATAACAACATAATATTTATCGTTTTGATTATCATAATCATTCAGAACATACTTAAACTGCCATTGCTGCAACCAAGAATTAAGCCATCACGATTGTGAATTAATACTCAAATTCTCTTCACCTACTTAGCCTGAAAATAATTTAAATCTATCAGAATCTATCTTTAATATTGAATAAAATACAAAATATTAAATTAAGATTATAGAATATATATTGAATGAATTTTTAACATGTTCTAAATGCAAATTGAGTGTTATATACAGAAAAGAAGCATTCAATTTGCATAATATATCTTGTGCAATTAATTATAATGAAAGAAAATATCTCCGTAATAATTAAACAGCCACTCAAAATGAGTATGCCTATTCCAACTCCAAAAAAAAAGGGGGGGGGGAGGGGGGACTACTCTAAAAATGCGTTTTGCAATGACTATATAAACCAATCTGTGTAATACAAATAAGTCCACATATAGAAAAGGCTGATCTATTTTTGTGTTTACTTGCTATTTTATGAGTAGTATATATGCGGTATATACCCGATGAATAAAAGAGACACGTGCTACGCAATCTCCAAAGAATGGCAAACATAATTTGCATTTCTTGTACTACTACTTTTATTCCGCAATTTATTTTGCACACAGCTTTGATAATGAAGGCATTCCTTCGAAAGTACTCAGCTGAATAAACTCAATGGTCGTTAATTTATTTATTGTAATTCATTTATTTGTTTAACTGAAGATTTTATTTGCGTGAAATATATACCGCACATATATATACTACTCATTACAAACACACACACAAAGCGGTTATTAATTGCTATTTTATGATAAAAACTTTTAATCTCTTGAACAGAAAACTTTTCTTTTTGAAATACTTAAACATCATGTCTAATTGTAGCTTTGTATTTTATTCTCTATCATATCTTCTGGATGGAAATAATTGGCCTGGCAGTTCTTTAGAATGTTTTTGAGATAATCCTTACAACATAGACAAGATCTACTTATTCTATAATTCTCATATTCATCAGCATAGAACATTCTTTTAAGAAATCTTTCATTGTTCATTCATTCTGGATCTACCCTGGCACTTCTCTGAAGAGTGCCAAAGCACGGAACCATAATCAGGGGTTGGGGGGGGGTTCTGACAGATATTTTAAATACTTTCTCTGGCTAAGCATTTATCACAAAGCTTGTTGAGGAATTGGAAATTCTCATTGTTTATAACTTACAAGCTTAAGAGAATAGGGTCATGTGATCTATGACTTATTTTGACTATTAAAATACTTTGTAGTACCACACTTAGCAAATTGAAAAACATGTTGGATGGTTTTATGATTTTTCTATTGTACTTTAAAAATTTTCACAGAGCATCCTTAAATTAAACTTTCTCAATGCATTTATATTGTGCTGATAGGATATCCATGTTTCACATCCATACAATAAATTCATAATAGCTTTATGTACAGCTTAGTTACAGTAATAAATAGCAACACATTAGAATATGTGTTGGATCTCATTATCTAAATCCACCTTTCTAATTATAAAACTACTGAGGTATTAATACTAATTTACATTTTAAAGTTGATAACCATCCAAAATGAAAGTTACTGATGATTTTTCTTCTGTTACTGGCTGATAAAAAATTGAGTTTTTTTGAAAATTAATTAATAAACCAAGATCTTTATATGTTACATGTAAACATTAAGAACATTCTGTAAATCATCTTTTGAAGTGGCAAAAATAGCACACTTACCACCACACTGTAAATCCAGAATTCAGGAAGATGAAATTTTTGTTTTTGTGTTTAACTAATTCAAATCAAAAATTCCATCATCAAACCTGTATTGTATCTTGAGTGTCATCTGATTAAGCCACTTATAAATAACTTCAAAGACCACTGTCATAAAAATTGAAAACAAGGATGGAGCAAGTACGCATCCTTGTTTGACCCCAGATTTCATTTCAAATGAATCCGATTTTCTATCCATAATAATAATACTTCCTGTCATTCAGTCATGTAGAAACTGTATAATGTGAATCTATTTTGGTAGCCAATCAACTAATTTCAAGCAATGTGTTAGACTTATCCTATTAACTGAATCAAATGTCTTGACCAATTCAATAAAAGCAACATATAAACTATTACTTTGTTACCAACACCTTTCTTGCATTTGTTTGGCAACAAAAATCATACCTATAGTGCTTTTTGATTCCCTAAACCCACTTTGAGTATCTAGTAACTATTCATCTGTAACTGGAAACAATCCAATAAAATTATTGAAAGTACTCTTGCTGTAGTGGTTAATAATGATGTTCTGGTATAATTGTCACCATCTTGTCTAGTCTCTGCTTGAAAATTGGAATAAAAGCATCATTAAAATTAGATGACATGACTTCACATGTCCAGATATTTCTACAAAAATCCAATATTTCTAAAGCTAACATATCACCATATTTAAACTTCTCTGGGCATTTTATTAGAATGTGCAGTTTTCCATTTTTAAGAATACAAATAGCTGTTTAACTCCAGTAAGCTGTATATTTTTCTTTAAATCTAAAGGAGAAGATAAAATGGATATATTATTAAAAGTCATCATATGAATTCTTGCATCATTATTCAAAAGATTATCAAAATACTCTTTCAACCTGATCAAAATATCATTGTCATCATATATGAGTATATCAATTTATCTTTTATTTCTAACTTATTGTTTGTAATTCAATATATGGGAAAGGTCCACTATGCAGGAAAGATTAGAAAATTTTAACTCCTTTGCAGATTTACAGTTTAGCACTGCTTTCGATCAGGCCAGTCCTATTCATAACACTAAGATAGATACATGTTATTGTGGATTTAATAGGATTATGATACCATTCCTCACATTTATATGTTGCTCTTAATGCATCAAAAAGATCTAGAATCAGCCACGATCAGTGAATGTCTGTATCGTTTTTGCAGTTTTAATCCACCTAACATTTTAAAGTTTTCTTCTCAAGCATTGAACTTCTTTTAGATCTAACTTATTATGAAATTCCAGATTTAATCTATTATTTTACCAAGCAGAGAATGTCACATATTTCTTTTTAATTAAATAAAACACTAATAATATGATCATTGACAGAAAACCAGTCATTGCTTTTATCCATAACACCCTCATTAAAAGAATTCCATGCTTTAGTAATATAACAATCCTAAAGAGCCAAATTTATGTTTAATAGCTGTTGAAATTTATGTCAAGTGTTGGTGGCTGAGTGGACAGCATAGCTGCTTTACAAGCAGTTGTCCCAGGTTTGTGGGTTCACTTCACGGCCGATGCTTTGACACACAAGAAAAAAAAATTAGTTCATAAAATAAATTTTTCTAAAGAACAACCATCAATTTCATGTGAATATGATTACAATAGTATCTATTTATTAATGCGACTATCATTTTAATTTGGGAACGTTCTAATCTACAATCTATCCAGCAGTACAGTGCTCATGTAACATGAATTTCTCTTATATTCTGACTCCTAATAATAATGTAATCAAATAAATGTCTTTATTTTGAGTATGGATGCATTTGTGTTCCTTTGTCATGGTTTTATTGCCTAAGCAGCATATTTGTGATAGTCAAACCATTTGTTGTGTACAAATGCAATAATAATAAACCATTTTAATTCACATCTCCAATAATGTGATTTTCAGTAACTTTTGGCCAAAGTTTTTTAATTAAAGCAATACACGCATTAAAATATCCAAGAAGACTAAATCAATTTTTTAATGGTATTGTTGTAATAATGCTATCTGACAAGGAATAAAAACTTCTGTAAATTTTCTGGATCTAAGATTAGAGTATCTGCACTAACATAATGAGGAATTCCAATGTTAACAGATACTAAATATTACATTTTACAGCTAATCCAATGCCATGCACTGATCTATCTTTCCACAAACCTTGTATCCATCTATCTGTTCTAATAAACTTCCTCAGGGAGATAAGTTTTACTAAGATTAGCTATGTCACTGTTAAATCTTGACAGTTTTTTTAGCCACTAGTGCATGCCACCATTCTGGTCTTGAAGAATTTGTATCAGGCAAAAATAACATATTCCATACATCTATATTTAGAAAATATATTTGTGATACTTACCTTACTACCATTGCTTCTTGTTTTACAACTATTATTACTATTCTCATTATTTCTACTACTAAAATAAGTAATCTGCCAGGCATAACAAGGAAGCCAGATTAAGCAAAAACAACTACAAAGGAATTTTTTAAAATTAAAAACCAGGAGGAAATAACTAAACAATCTGTTTGTAAAAATAAATTGAATTAGTCGGTGTTCAATTTGAACATATGGAAGATAACACATGATTGAATGGATACAGGATTGTTCCAAAAATAAGATAGGAGCAGAGTAAACTTATAGATCTCAGTGTTTTGTGAGAAGCAGTTATTCTTGACTCAACTGTTGAAGGAACACTAGCAGTGATTCTGATTCAGCAGTTGAAGAAGACAGAAGTAGAAATTAGCTGTGAATAGCACACTATAAGTAAAACGGGTCTAAAATGGATTTGAAGAAACCCTTATGAAATGTTTAAGGTAGAATGTAAACATCGCCAACCTAACCATGTAAGCTCTTATTAGAATAATGTAAAGGAGAATACTTTTTAGCTGCAACAAGTCTTGTTTCCATTCAAGAGTAAGTCTGCTTATGCCTCTATGTTTTAGTCTGACCTAAAAAATTATTAGGTGTAAAAAATGGATAAATATATTTTGTGTAGAAATCTGAAAATATTCTATTGAAAAATGGAGAAAATTTGACTGTATGCTCTACTCTAGAAATACATGTCTTCTTCTATAAGCCTATAAGAATAAAAGGGTTTAAACTCAACAATGGAAGCTAATGAGAAAGAAAATTGAAAAATGCAACTATCAAAGAAGGACTCAAAAAAACCCATGGTAAAAGTGTTTAACGTACACATAGTATTTTTAATTATAAAAATAATAACTGGTAATGATGAATAAGTTTATTAATTTAACATTTTTTTAAACATGTTTTTTTGATAGTATTTTCCCTCCAAAATGATAAAAAAAGTTTTACTTAGTGTAAAATTTTTATTATTGTTAGTTAAATTTTTTATATAAACAGTAATAGGTCAAATGAATCATTTTAATAAGTTAACATTTTTTTTAAAACATTTTATTATTCATTTCATTTTTTTCCCCAAAATTATAAAATAGTTTCTAGCTAATTTAAGATGTCCTTACCTCTAATTACAAAAAGTTGTTTTCCAACTTATTATTGAAAAAGAAATAACTCACTGAGAGTAAATATTAATTAATTTAATAAATAAAGCCAAGTAGTTAATTAGATTTGCTATAGGAAATTATATTTTTTGATAAAATATGTTTAAATTTGAATTATCATATTATAATTTTTGTCAATTTTCTTAATTGCTTATTAGTTAATTTATTAAATAATTGTAAAAAAAAATGGCATTAATGTCTTTATTTCTCCAACTACTTGTTCTATGAATTGGAAGTGTGACTTGATTTCATAACAGCATAGTGTTTTAGAGATTTTAAAGTTATCCCAGTAAAACTACTTAAATTAAAATAGCATAAACCTATACATTTATCTTTTCTCTTGTTTACAATCATAGTCCCTAGGGTCTTATGATCTTGAGCTATTTCTAAAGAGCAATGATGGTTAAATTATATAGACACAGGGGTTTATGTTTATGTTTGGATATCCAGATAGTTTTCTGAATGGCACAAAAGTATCACCTTTAAAATTCATTTACTGCATTTCATTTTTTTTGTTAGATAAAATTTAGTTTGTCATTGGCCTGTACAATAATAGTACAATATGTCCAGAGCAGTGATGATGATCAGCATGTATCAGTATTGTATTTATTTATACCATGCTATAAGTTTGGCACTGTTTATAATGTATCTCATTTAAGATCCAGTCACAAAGTATGACTGATGAGTTAATGACTACTGACTGTTGATGGTGACTGTTGTTTGTTTATTTGTAATTTTGGGTAATCTGATGTAGCATATAGGTATGGTTGTTATAACTATTTAGATTTTGCTGCAATGCTGATCTCATTTCTCTTTATATTTTATTATTTTATATTTACTCATTATATTTACATTCAATAGGGATGATGATGTTATCCCATCACCACATCATTACAATATATACAGAACAATCATAAAAACTGTGTAACAGATTATAATTCGGAATAACTGATGACTACTAGTTCAGAATGTAAGGTGCATCTTGGGAATGATTTATCTTTTTCGCATATCTTTGGTCATACGTTTATGATTATACCTCTTCCACAAAATTGAAAACAGTTACTAACTTATGTAAGAGTGATAGTAGTGGGAATTACACTACATGAATATTATTTATCATCATTATCATCATTTCAACCATTATTGATCCACTGCAAATTGAAGATCATTCCATGTTCAATCCATCTTTGATCTCTAACATCTCTTCTCCATATCTTGCCAGCTTACTTCATTATTTCATTCATTTATCTCAATAGACTTTTCCTAGGTCTTTTACAATTTCTTAGAATCCAGTTTAAAAGTTCATCTCTGCATCTATTATCATCTTTTCTAGCAATATATCCATTCCAACTCCATTTTAGTTTCGTAATTCTTTTAATGATATCAGTAAGAGCTGTTTGTTTTTTATCCATGTATTTCATTTATGGGCTTGTCTTGTTACTCCTAACATGCATTTCTTCATATTTTGTTGAGCAGCCTGAACTCTGTGTATTTCTTTTCTGTTAAGTGTCCAAGTTTCAGATTCATAAATAAGAACTAATAAAACAGATTTATTAAAAACCCTTTTCAAATACAGACATATTTTCAATTAATATCAAATTATCTCTATCAAAAGCACTCCAACCAAGTTTAAATCTATGATTAATTTCATCTATTATCATTCTATCTGTAGGAATAATCTGAAGGTATTTATATTTGTTAACTTCTTCTAATTCATCATTTTCAATCTCTATTTTCTTTTTTTGATGAAATCCACTGAACATCACTTAAGACTTTTTAACATTTATTTTTAATCCTACTTTGTAACTTTCATCTAATCATTCTTGCAACATTTCCTAAAGCTCTGAAGCCTTATTTGCAAAACAACAACACCATCTGCAAAATCTAGATGACTTAAATAATCTAGTTATTTTTATTCCCTTAGATTTCCATTTTAATCCACAAATTATTTCTTACAAATTGCTATAAGAGGCAAAACTCTCCATACAGCACACCACTCAGTGCAAGCCAGAGTAATCAATGGATGTAGAAAGGTCTGTGTATAGAATCCCTATTTAGTGCTTACTCATCTAATATCCACAGACTAATTTCTAGCTTTGGCTTTCATCCATGAAGAGCCTTGGATTTGACAGCAGCTCTGCACCTAGATCTTAGGACCTAATACAACCCTTCAGCAGCTTGCACATTCATATAGATCTGAACTCAGTTCAGAATCCATACTTACTTTGGCTTGTACTAAGTGGTGCTATTGTATGGTGTGTTTTGCCTCTGTATAAGCATAAAGAATGGTTGTGTGATGCTTAGTATAAAAAGTTTTGAAGATATAGAATGAACCTGTCATACTCCCTTTTAATGTTGTATTCTTAGTATCATCATGTAGTCTAATTGTTGCTGTTGAATTTTTGTAAATGCTCTTCAGAATATGACAATATGATGGATCTATATTTTGATGATCCATTGTGTTAATTACTAAAATGCTTATGGAATCAAATGCCTTTTTATAATCCACAATTCCAAAGCACAATGGCAGCTCATAATCATTGGTCCATTCTATAACTTCTTTCAAGTCTTGGATATGATCCACTGTACTAAAATCAATTTTCCAGTCAGCTTTTTCTTTTGGTTGGTTAAAATCGAAAGTTTGCTGTAGATAAGTGGTAATTTTTTTAGTAAACACATTACATAGAACTGATAAAATACTGATAGATCTGAAATTTCTAATATTTTCTTTATGATCTTTTTTTAAATATTAATACTGTATTTTTCCAATCATCTAGTATATCTTTATCATTTAGATATTTGCTATTACAATTTTTTATTTTTACCTGAGTCTTATAAGATATTGATTATAACTCCATCATTATCTAAAGCTTCTATCTTCTTCATAAATTTGTCTGTCTCACATCTTCATTTAAAATCCTGGGAAATTCAAAAAAGATTTTTCTTCTTTTTTTATTACTATATAATTCTTGTTAGAACTCTTCTATACATTTCATGATGTCATCTCTCTTTTTAGTAATAGTTCCACCTTTTTTTTTATTGCAGAAATAAGTTTTCTATTAATACCAAGATGTTGTTTTATACTTTTGAGACTTTTATTTTTTCATATAGCTTTCCTTGCTAGTACAAAATTATACTTTTAGATCATCATCAGCTCTTTTTTACACCATTTCACAAAATTCCAAACATTCACTTCTTAATGCATCATTTTGATATGCTTTCATTTTTTTTCTTTTCTTCATAAACTGTGTTGTCTCAGTAGAAATTTTACTGATCAATTACTTCTTATAGTATTAACTATCTTTGTTATAATTTTTAAAAATGTACCAATTATCTTCCTATTGATTTAGTTCAAATCTGAATAATGTTTAAAATCTGTTAATGTTTAAAAACTATTTGCAAATTTTAATTTAAATTCAATGGAATGTTTCTGAAGGTTAGGAATTACTATTATGAATATTCTTTTTTTAAATTTTTTTATTGTTTGTTTCCTTAGTTTTGCAGTAATGTGTATTGTACATTTCATTAATCAATGATCACTTCCTGTGATGAATTTATTAAAAATATTGCTATCTTGAAAAACATATTTTCTGTTAGTCAAAAATATAATCCAGTTCCACTGTCCCTTTATTCAGATGCTACCATGTCCATTTCCACTTAGAATTCTTTTCCAAACAGGAATTCATAATATAATCACTAAACATCACATGATCACCATATCGTATGCTAGCACATAACTATTATTAAACAGACAAAACTCTCACCCTGTGCCAACCAGAGTAATCAATATCAATGGATGCAAGAAGGCTTGTGCATAGTAGGCACTAGATGGGAGTTTTATGCACAAGCCTTCTGACATCCATTGATTACTCTGGTTGGCACAGGGTGGCACTACTGTATGGAGATTTTTGCCTGTTTAATAACAGTTATGGCTAGCATGAGATGGTGATTATGTGATGTTTAGTGGTTTAACACTAATCCTGACTAATAGGATAGTGGTGGCTATGGTTGTTAAAGAGCCAAAGACACCAAAATGTATGGGTGCTGAACTGAGTTCAGACCCATGACTATATAATCTATTGAGCTTAGATTGAAAATATTATAGTGTTTTCAATTTTATTCTCATAGTTTTGCAGTTAAGTAGTGATAAAAGGTGAGTGCTGGAGGGTTACATTAGATCCTAAGATCTAGGTGCAGTGCTCTCAGATCCAAGACTCCTCACTGACAAAGGTCACAAGCCAGAAACTAGTCTGAGGATATTGAATGAGTAGGCACTAGATGGGGATTTTATGCACAAGCCTTCTGGCATCCATTGATTACTCTGGTTGGCACAGGGTGGCCCTACTATATGGAGAGTTTTGCCTGTTTAATTCATAATATAGCTGTTGTTTTTTTTTTTTTTGCAAACTCCACAAGTGTATGACCTTTCTGGTTTGTATCACCATAACCAAATTTACCTACAACACTTTCATCTTTTAATTGTTTACTAATTGTAGTATTAGAGTTTACCATAACAATTTTAATATGTTGTCTGGTCCAATCATATTAATATAAAATTCTCTACTTCATCACAATGAGAATTTGTTGGAGCATAAACCTGAATTATCTGTATTTGGTATGCTGTTAAATTGAATAACTAATCTTGTTATTCTATCTGGTACACTGTTGTTCTTCATTTTTATTTATAATAAATCCTTCTCCACTTGTACTTTCAATGTTTGTACTTTTGTAGTACAGGACATGTCCACTTTCTAAATCAAATATCTTTTCACTTTTTCTTCTAACTCAGACTAACTCCAATAATGTCCTATTTAATATTCAACCATTTTTCTTCCAATTTTTGCAATCTTCCTTCATTTAAATGTGATCTTACAGTTGTAGATAACTAAATAAAATGTTATCATCAAATGATAGTCTGAGTTTATAGCCATTTAAAAGGATAGCTGTAAGTGATTAATTTTTATTAGTCATTCATTAAACAAGAGATTATCCACATGAATATTTCTAATGGAAGGTGAAGATTGCTAATAAATATTATTCAATAAGTGGATAATCTCGAGTTTAATGAATGAATAATAAAAATTATTAATTTACAACAATACTTTATACGTGGATCATCATCATCATCATCAACCATTATCAATCCACTGCAGGATGAAGGTCTCTCCAAGTTCAATCCATCTTTTCCGATCTTTAGCTTCTCTTCTCTACATCACTCCTGCACACTTTTTTATTTCATCCATTCATCTCACATATGGTCTCTTTCTGGGTCTTTTACAATCTCTTGGAATCCACTTTAATATCATGGTTGTTTTTATATTTAGAATCGTACTTACTTTTTAAAATGACTTTTATTTTGTAAAGTTAATTAAGTGAAATTGAATATTTCAAATTATTGCATAGTTGTTTTTTTTTTTTTTTTAAATTATTGCATAGTTTTATAAATTTTAGTAAAAAAAAGTTTTACTTTTACTTATATTAATTGTTGTCATAAAGTTGTTTCGAGGATTTGAATAAACAATATATAAATTGCCTCTAAGGTATTGTCAATTGATAGGACAAATTTTTCAATTTTATCAAGTGTGAAAACTGTAAACTCTTTTTATAAAAAAATGTTTGCTACTGGCAAAACTCAATCTTACTGAAAGAAAAAGATCTTTAGATTTGATTTTAAATAATGAAAAATAAATAATTATTCATAATGAATGTATAAAAGTTCTACTTTTTTAAAAATATATAATAGTAATCTTTTATTATGAATGGTAAATAATATTTACTTTTAAAAAATAAATAATTAAATGTAGTTTTAGTTCTATTTTGATAAGTAATAGAATTTTTGGAATTTTAAAAGGTATGAATTTCATTATGTTTTTACATTGGTAGTATAATGTTGCTACTTTTTTTATATTGTTGTTTATTTATATCAATACTCTCTACATTGATCATTATATCTCTACATTGTTGGTTTAATACTATTGAATTCATTGTATTGTTGATTATTTTATCAATGCCTTTCTCAGTTATTGCTTATGAAATCATCATACCTATACACTGTTAATTCTGTTGTTATTTTGATTATTTATTATAGTTTATTATGTTATTGCACAATTTATATTGATTGTTATTATATCATAGTATCTCTGTTATTGATTATTAAGTCACTGCATGACTCAATTGTTGGTTACTATATTTTTATATCTAAGTACTCTCTTGATTATTATGTTAATTTGGACGTTTATTGTTTTTTATTATTATATCATTGCGCTTCTAAATTGTTGATTATTATGATGTTGTATTTCTATATTTCTAGATATTATATGATTATGCCTTTTTAATGGTTGATGTCATTATTATTTTTTATATATAAACAATTGTAATTTGTAAATAAAATAAAATGAGAATAAAAAATAAGGTACTTGTGTATAATTCAACCGATGAGGTTTTTGACTTACCGATTTCCCTTCCAGTAGACATCGACTTTTTTGCATGACAATGTTGTCATGGTAACCAAGTGACTGGCGTGATTAATCCATCAGAGAGTCAATTTTTTTTTTTTTTCACCTGCGAGATTTAAAATTCATAGAGAGGTTTGGGAAATTTTTTGATTTTTCTGTCTATTGCGATTTTGCTATCCACGGCATCACAGTTACTTTTTTGAGCTGTTAATTCGGGTAAAGTGTTTTATTTATCTGTTTATTTTAAATTTACAAAAATTTTTTGTTAATATTTCTACAATTCTCAAACTTACATTGAATTACGTTTAATGTGTAAATAATTTATTCCGGTAAAGTGTTTTTTATTTATCTGTTTATTTTAAATTTACAAAAAGTTTTTGTTAATATTTCTACAATTCTGAAACTTACATTGAATTACGTTTAATGTGTAGATAATTTATTCTCCGGTAAAGTGTTTTTATTTATCTGTTTATTTTAAATTTACAAAAAATTTTAGTTAATATTTCTACAATTCTGAAACTTACATTAAATTACATTTAATGTGTAAATAATTTTCAATAATTTTTTAAAACAAATTTGGAATATACATTACCAAATGCATGTGATAACAAGGACGCCATTAATGCCAGATTCGCATTAATTCGGGTAAAGTGTTTTATTTGTTTATTTTAAATTTACAAAAACTTTTTGTTAATATTTCTACATTACGTTTTTAATGTGTAAATAATTTGAAATAATTTTTTAAATCAATTTTGCAATATGCAGTATGTTTTTAAAATTACCAAATGCATGTAAAAGTGTGGCGTTTTCTGGACGCCATTAATACCAGATTTGCATTAGATCGTGTCTTTTTTATTTAGGTGTTTATTTAAAATTTACAAAAAGTTTTTGTTAATATTTCTACAATTCTCAAACTTATTTACAAAAAATATTTGTTAATATTTCTACAATTCTCAAACTTACATTGAATTACGTTTTAATTTTATTTTTAATTTCTGAATTATATCATACAGCTATGAGAGTAATACAATGTCTGATATATGTGTACGTCAAGCCTGTGGCTTGACAAAAACATCCAGAGGCCCCCCCACCAATTCCAGCACTACGCGCTGCTGTATTTTAAAATTGAGAATAATATTTTGACGCATGCATGTACATTTTTTTTATTTTTTTTTAGTATTTGCCTGACCTGCATCAGATATTTTTCATTTTTGAATATTTTTTAGCATGTGACCTGGATAATTCAACCGATGACATATTACCCTGAAGGCATATCAGTCTAATCTTGCGATTTTTAACGTACCGTGTTCACGTGATCTGCGGACACATTTTAGCAATTACATGTGTCCGCAGATCACTTGGAGACATTATCTTAAAAATTGCAAGATTAGACTGATATGCCTTCAGGGTAATACGTCATTGGTTGAATTATACACAAGAACCAAAAAGAATATTTTTATCAAAAAATAAAACAAGAAAATATATTTATTTTTATTAAAAAGAAATAAAAATATTTTTTTATTCATATTGAATAACTTTTATCAAATTTAGGCTATCTAAGGAAAGACATTTTCATCCAAAACTCTTCTAGGTATTCTGTTCAATTTCTCTAAAATCATCATCAACTATTATCAATCCACTGTAGGATGAAGGTCTCTCCAAGTTCAATCCATCTTCTCCGATCTTTAGCTTTCCTTCTCCACATCACCCCTGCATACTTTCTTATTTCAACCATCCATTTTGCATGTGGTCTTTTTCTGGGTCTTTTACAATCTCTTGGAATCCAGTTTAAGATTTCAATTGCCAATCTATTATCATCTCTTTTAGCAATGTGTCCAGCCCAATTCCACTTCCGTCTTTTAATTTTTTCAATGAGGTCAGTAATACCTGTTTGTTCTCTTAACCATATATTGTGTTTTCAATCTCTTCTTGTTACTCACAACATGCATCTCTCAGTACTTCTTTGAATGATCTGAAGTCTCTGTATTGCTCTTCTATTAACCAAAAGACTGTTTTTAACGAGGCTCCTCGTAGACATCTGAAGTCACTCTAACTCAGCCGATTCTTATACTAAAAAATTCGTTCGATACGTTTTGAAGAGATTTTTAAAAGTTCTGTACGATGGTGACCTCTTCCGACTTATTTTACAAGTAAAAAATAAAAAAAAACGCATTTAAACCTAAACAAAGAAAGAACATTATTTGTGATTGGTTCTTAGCAAGCTCTCAGCCGAAAAAGACATTCTGATTGGCTGGAAAGAACAAAGAAACCGCCTGATCAAAGAAAATAAAGAAAAACGCTGAGATTTTCATTTCGAATCCAATTTTAAGTATTATAAAATTATATTTATGGAAATTAAAATTATTCTCAGAGAGAATAATAAAAAAACAAAATTATTTTCGAAAAATATTGAAGATTTTAGTACAAATATTGAAGATGTAGTAAAAAGAAATATTTACTTTTCTATAACGTAAAAGTCGATCTTTTTGTTTATATTATAGCTTTTATGTTGCCGAAATTGAATATTTTAGAATAAATAAATAGCAATTTATTTTTGAAAGAACTTTCGTTCTCTTCATAACCTGAAAAATTAATAATATACTTTTTATAAACGTATCTGAGTTGAATTTAATATTATAGGCGAATATGTTTTAACAATAGGCTTTGTCTTCAGTTTGTGAGTTGGCCAATTAAAAGATTTGATTTTTACCTCATACAACCAATCATTTAATTAGCGGTTAAAAGGTTAAGTGTCCAAGTTTCGGATCCATAAGTCAGAACTGGTAAAACATATTTATTTATAACCTTCCTTTTCAAACACATAGACATATTTCTTTTTAGTATCACATTATTTCTATCAAAAGCACTCCAACCAAGTTTAATTCTATGATTAATTTCATCCATAATGTTTCCAGCTGTATTAATAATCTGACCAAGGTATTTGTAGCTGTTAACTTCTTCTAACTCATCATAATCAATCTTTATTTTCATGTTTTGAAAAAATCCATTGAACATTACTTTAGTCTTTTTAACATATAATCTATTAAGTCATTACTTGAATGAACTATTATTTAGTAAATTTATTCATAAAATTATTTAATCTTTTCAATATATCTTTTTATGAAGGTTTGAATCATAATCTATTCATTTATTATAAAAAATACATGTATCTAATAAATATTCCAGGTTAAAATTATTGTAAAATCATAATTTTGCATCTTACCTATTATTCGTCAATTCAACTTGCCATTTTATTTTTAGAGAAAGTTTTAATTTGTTCTAAGTAATTTTCATCCTTTATACAATTGGATATATAAAGTTTTATTTTATAAATATTGTTTTTACGTATATATTTAAGGCTATAGCCTTAATACTATGTGTCTTGAGGTTTCAACTTGCCACTAGAGGGCCTTCTGCAAATCTTCTCACAAGATTACAAATTTATAAAGATAAGAGCAGCCATTCTTATCTTCAACCTACTTTCTAATTATATAGGCGAATCTAAAGCATTTTGATTTGAGAGTGTGAAGCTGTTAAACTCTTCACAAATTAAGTCCACAATTTCTATTAAACACTGACATTTGCTAAATCTTCTGAAATACAAGTTAATGTTGAGAACTTGTAGTTAGAAATATTTAAAACAATGTAAAGTTGTAAATATTGTTTTTGAAACTCTGATTTAAATAATCTGTTAAGTCTTAGTTCACATCTAGGATTTCTTATAGAAATATAAAGATAGCTGTCTGGTCTCAGAATAATTTTTGAATGTTATTTACAATTGTTAAAATTGTATTCAGATGATAACCTTTTTGTTTGTATTTATTTCAAGTAAATTGTTCAGAATGTGAAATCATTAAAACTATTCTATTTTTACAGGTTCAACACTGATAGCATTTGCTACTGTTAACCCTCTTACTTGATTTGTAATTTATATATTCATTTTATAACACCTTCAAATTTTAGTCATCAAAAGGAAAAAAAAAACACATTTTATTTTTATTGGGAGCTAATTTAATTCACTTCATTATGTTTTTACATAATGTAACAAAAATAAGTAAGTAAACATTTTCTGAATTTAATTAAAGTAAATATTTATTGATAATTTGAGTACTTAGGCATTAAAGCTGCAACATAGGGGAGAGATGTGTTTTCACACCCACAATAAATGTGTAATGTCAATATGATGTCAAATTGAAAGAAAATAATCCCTGGAAAATATACAAAGTTATCAGTGAATTGATATGAATGTAAACAGAAAAATAATCCCTGGAGCATTACAAAGTTATCAGTGAATTGATATGATTGTGAACAGGCACAGTAGGTTTAATATATGCTCCATGTTGCAGCTTTAATACCAAAGTACCATAATTCATTACTAATACTAATAAAGTAATAATTCTTTATTAACATTTTTTACAAATTATCATTTTTTTAAATAAACGTTTATTACACTACTGGTATTTAAATATTATTAATTTTATGGAAGTATTTAAAACAATTTTTTATTTTAATTTTAATCTTGAAATATTTAATTATAAAAATATTAAATAACTACATTATTTTGTAACAAATCCACTAAAAAATTAGATTGGAATATCTATTTAGAATTGCACTAAAAAATGTCTTATTCCCCCCCCCCCCACAAAGCAATGTTTGACTAAATTTCTCAATTAAAGTACTTATTTAAAGTTGAAGTTAAATTTTGATCTTCATTTCATGTATTCCTGACATATACTTTATTTGCTTAACTAAAGCCAACAATCTTAATAAACAGACAATCAATGTTAAATTATACTATACAATTTTGTCAAAAGTTATAAACTGTCCACTGACTGTATTGTTTTTTTTTTTTTATATTTTCAGTGCAAAGTAAACAATGTTATATCTGTTTATTTTGTGACAGAAAATATCAATTTAAAACTAATCAATTAGAAGATTAGCACAGGGATAAATATTAAAAGTTTTAATAGAATTTTCTGTATATTTTTCTAGATAAATTTCAGATACATGTTATCCAGATCAATAATTAATGTAACACTGAACATCAAATGATCACCATCTCTTATACTAGCATATAATTGTTATTAAACAAAGGCAAAACTCTCCATACAGTAGTGCCACCCTGTGCCAAACAGAGTAATCAATGGATGCCAGAAGGCTTGTGCATAAAATCCCTATCTAATGCCTACTCATCCAATATCCCCAGACTAGTTTCTGCCTTGTAGCCTTCATCAGTGAGGAGCCTTAGATCTGAGAGCACTGCACCTAGATCTTAGGATCGAACACAACCCTCCAACAACCACTTTTTATCTCTACTTAACTACGAAACTATGAGAATGAAATTGAAAACAATAATATTTTCAATTTAAGCTCAATAGCTTGTATAGTCATATGGGTCTGAACTCAGTTCAGCATCTATACATTTTGGTGTTTCTGGCTCTTTAACAACCATAGCCACCACTATCCTATTAAGCAGGATTGATGTTAAATCACTAAACATCACATGATCACCATCTCTTATACTAGCACATAATTGTTATTAAATAAGGCAAAACTCTCCATACAGTAGTGCCACCCTGTACCAAACTGAGTACTCAATGGATGCCAGAAGGTTTGTGCATAAAATTCTTCTCTGGTGCCTACTATCTATAAAATCCCTATCTAGGTGCAGTGCTATCATATCCGAAGCTCCTCACTGATGAAAGCCACAAGCCAGAAACTAGTCTAGGGATATTGGATGAGTAGGCACTAGATAGGGATTTTATGCACAAGCCTTCTGGCATCCATTGATTACTCTCATTGGCACAGGATGGCACTACTGTATGGAGAGTTTTTTCCTTGTTTACTAAAAAGTATGTTGTGTTATTTCATTAAAGCATTTAATGCCATAAAAATCAAAAAGGCAATTTAGTCAGCTGTTTACATAAAGGCATTATTTAAAGAGAAATTTATTTAATATTTTATTTAATTTTATTATCTGTGAATTCTAATTTATGCTCTAATTTTTGTCAACTAAATAAAATTATTTGAAATTGTTATTCATATTATGATGTACAATCTTTGCCTGGGCTGTTTCTTCTTGATTTTCAGTGTATCATGGTTGATGTAATGTTTTACAACTTTGAAATTTGTTATTAGGCAATAATATATTGTTATTCATCAAGGCATACAATTACTAGTGAAAATTATATCTAGACTTTAAAATATATGCTTTCTTACTAGAGCAAGATTATTTTGTTATATTCTCAGATAATATTAAATTATATTACAATAGCAAAATTATTGCATTTTAACCATCTGCTTTGCAAACGTTATGCTGATTTTTGGGATGAACTTCAATATGCAAGATATGGTTACTGTAAGATAATAAAAAGTATCTCTGTGAATAACAATGTATATGATCTGTATTGATTATGAAATAATGCTTTTGTCTTTTTCTGATTTATAAATGTTTTTATTTCTACATCTTTTAAAATTTGTATGTCTACATAAGATAGTCATTTTTGTTTTTCATTTTCTTATGGTTGAAAATATGACACTCTGAAATTTCTTGACAAAAGATGAAATAGCATCTACATTAATCATTTGATATATTTTTGAGGCATGTAGAAACAATATCAAAATGATTAATCATATAGGGTTGGCATGTGATGTTCAACCACCTGAAAGAACCGATTAAGCTTCAATTTAAGAGGGGGGTATTAGAGCTGCGACATGAAAAATTATAATCGTTTAATCATTAAATTAATTAGGTTATTAAATCAAAAAGATATTTTACATGAAAAAAAAAACAGTTTAACACAAAAAAGTACGAAAAGCATTAATGTGAAGAATAGTTAAAATGCGTGTTTAAATCAAATTGAGTGTGTGTTTGCGCGTGCATATTCTGCATAATCTATTTTAATACATTGTACAATCTATTTTAATACATTGTACAGGCTTACACCTGCATTTATATATGTAATATATGCGGGATTCGAACTCAGACTTTCACACGACCTATAACTCTCAGTGCCATCTTATATTGCTGACTCACCTGATCACATACATGTTGAAAAGATAAATAATCACCAATATTCGTATTTCGTGCTAAACCAGCACTCATTAAAGTATGAAGATTGGTTACCTTAATATAAAGCTGAGTACTATTTGTATATATGTGTGGATATGGTAATCTGAACCAACTGATGAGTGCTGGTTTAGCACGAAATACGTATATTAGTGATTATTTATCTTTTCAACATGTGTGTGATCAGGTGAGTCAGCAATATAAAATGGCACTGAGAGTTGTAGGTCGTGTGAAAGTCTGAGTTCAAATCCCGCATATATTACCTATATAAATGCAGGTGTAAGCCTGCACAATGTATTTAAATAGATTATGCAGAATATGCACGTGAAAACACACACCAATTTGATTTAAACACGCATTTTAACTATTCTTCACATTAATGCTTTTCGTATTTTTTTTTTTGTTAAATTGTTTTTTTTTTAAATGTAGATTTTAAAATGTTTTTGATTTTATAATCTAATTAATTTAATGATTAAACGATTATAATTCTTCATGTCGCAGCTCTAATACCACAGTACCCTATTGGAATAATACTAGTGATTATAAACAAACTTTCTTTTTAGTTTGAAAATGTATTAAAATATCTAAATACGAAATACTTTTAATCTTATCATTAAATGAAATTTCATTTTCTAAACGTCTTTCAGAAACGTATACGTATTGTTGTTGGTAAACATGCGCTTTTAGATACTAATCGTCTTATTTAAGTCAGAAAGTTCATTTACTTTAAAATTATTTTATAATTTGATTTAATCTTTTTGTTAAAGGTCTCTTTTCGCTTTTTTTTTAAACATATTTTTTTCTCTTTCGCATTAATTACATCGATTCTGTTCCTGCTTACTCTTTATTATTATTTCCCATTCGGATGTTAAAGTTATTTCAGTTCTCTTGCACCCGTACACATGCTGAGCTAGTTACTATAGAAACACACTTAGAATAATAAGAGTGTAAATTGATTTACTAGATTCTTAATAAAGGATAATGTTATTTGAGAGCTAATGATAAGTGAGAATGACGCGAGATAATGTTTTATAAATATAGTATTTAAGTTAAAAACATTGTACATTTTGATATTTTGTTTTAAAACGTAAGCACAGTTACTGATAAGAAAAGTTTCAATAATGATTTGGGCTTGCTTAATAGTAATTACTTTTTTGTCTGTCTGTATATATATTAGAGACATTATTTATATCTCATCTGTGATAACCTTAACAATTATTAATTAAATTTTGAATATAGCATATCAAGGTATAATCTTTTTCATCTGCTAATTATAATTCATATTTTGCTCGTTTTAATGCAATGCAAACACTAGTCAAGCGTTGGTGGCCTAGTGGTTAGCATAGCTGCCGTCAAAGCAGCTGGCCCGGGTTCGCTTCCCTGTCAACGCATTTGACATATGAAAAAAAATAACTGAACACTAAATTTTCATGAATTATATCTTAGTTTTATCACTGCTGATGCTCGAATATCCTAAGATTTCCGAAGCAACAAATTATTCAATTTTTATTCACTTATGATAAAATCTATTCAAAGTTAATAGCAATATAAGGAGATGTTGGTGACAGATGTTTGCAAATAAATTAAAAATAAGCATCATAGTATGTTGGTGAATGTAATCATAAATTCTTGTATATTGTGTTTAAAATCTAATGGTTAGGCAGAATTATATTTTTATGATCTACTCGAATGTTCACATTGTCTATATCTATTAATACAATTCTCATGTAATGGGAAGCCAATTGAATTTAAAATTCTTCATGATACCTGCAATATTTTATATTTTTATTTATTTCATTACTTGTTTGCATTAATTACTCCTAACGTCAAAACTAATAGTAAACTTTGATTATTATTTTTACTTAGTGGCACAAGGTAACTAGCCCTTCATTTATTTGTTACTCCTCTTAAAAGTGAAGCTTAATCAGTTTTCAGGTGTTTGAACATCACATGCCACCCCTATGTGATTCATCATTTTGATATTGTTTCTATATGCCTCAAAATATATCAAATAATTAATGTAGATGCTATTTCATCTTTTGTCAAGAAATTTCAGAATGTAATATTTTCAACCATAAAAATGCCAATATGTACATCAAATAGTCATTATGTTATAAAGCATTTCCTTAGTTTGTTAACTGCGAAAAACAGAAATGACTATTTTATGTAGACATACAAATTTTAAAAGATGTAGAAATAAAAACATTTATAAGTCAGAAAAAGACAAAGCATCATTTCATAATCAATACAGATCATATACATTGTTATTTACAGAGCTACTTTTTATTCGTAGATCACATGACCCTATTCTCTTAAGCTTGTAAGTTATAAACAATGAAGATTGTCAATTCTTCAACAAGCTTTATAATAAATGCTTAGCCAGAGAAAGCATTTAAAATATCTCTGTCAGGAACCTCCCCCAAACCCCTGACTATGGTTTCATGTTTTGGCACTTCTCAGAGAAGCACCAGGGTAGGTTCAGACACTAGATCTAAAAATACCAACCCAAAGCCAGCACTTAACTAACAGTTATATATTAAGTGGAAAATCTGAAATTTTCAGACACCTATATGTCTTCAAACCCAGCCATCCAACTCAAATGGCTATATGGGGCTGATAGATCTAGTGTCTAAACCTATCCTGGCACTTCTCTGAGGAGTGCCAAAGCATGAAACCATGGTCAGGGGTTTGAGGGGGGTTCCTGACAGAGATATTTTAAATGCTTTCTCTGGCTAAGCATTTATTATAAAGCTTGTTGAGGAATTGGCAAACCTCATTGTTTACACTTTTTATTATCTTACAGTAACCATATCTTGCATATTGAAGTTCATCCCAAAAATCAGCATAAAGTTTGCAAAGCAGATGGTTAAAATGCAATAATTTTGCTATTGTAATATAATTTAATATTATCTGAGAATATAACAAAAAAATAATCTTGATCTAGTAAGAAAGCATTCATTTTAAAGTTATACTAGATATAATTTTCACTAGTAATTGAATGCCTTGATGAATAACAGGATATTATTGGCTAATAACAAATTTCAAGAAGTTGCAAACCATTCCATCAATTAATAATACACTGAAAATCAAAAAGCAGCAGCCTAAGAAAAGATTGTATGCCATAAAAAGAATAACAATTTCAAATAATTTTATTTAGTTGACAGAAATTAAAGCATAAATTAGAATTTACAGATAATAAAATTAAATAAAATATTAAATTTTTTTATTATTAAATAATGCCTTTATGTAAACAGATGACTAAATTGACTTTTTGATTTTTATGGCATTAAATGCTCTAATGAAATAACACAACATACTTTTTAGCAAACAAGGCAAAACTCTCCATACAGTAGTGCCACCCTGTGCCAACCAGAGTAATCAATAGATGCCAGAAGGCTTGTGCATAAAATTCCTATCTAGTGCCTACTCATCCAATATCCCCAGATTAGTTTTTGGCTTGTGGACTTCGTCAGTGAGGAGCCTTGGATCTGAGAGCACTGCACCTAGATAGGGATTTTATAGATAGTAGGCACTAGATAGGAATTTTATGCACAAACTTTCTGGCATCCATTGAGTACTCTGGTTGGCACAGAGTGGCATTACTGTATGGAGAGTTTTGCCTTGTTTAATAACAATTATGTGCTAATATAATAGATGATGATCATGTGATGTTTAGTGGTTTAAACCAATCCTGCCTAATATGATAGTGGTGGCTATGGTTGTTAAAGAGCCAAAGACACCAAAATGTATGGGTGCTGAACTGAGTTCAGACCCATATGACTATATAGGATATTGAACTTATATTGAAAATATTATTGTGTTTTCAATTTCTTTCTCATAGTTTTGTAGTTAAATAGAGATACAATGTGGCTGCTGGAGGGTTGTATTAGATCCTAAGATCTAGATGCAGTGCTTTCAGATCCAAGGCTCCTCACTGACGAATGCCACAAGCCAAAAACTAGTCTGGGGATATTGGATGAGTAGGCACTAGATAGGGATTTTATGCACAAGTCTTTTGACATCCATTGATTACTCTGGTTGGCACAGGGTGGCACTACTGTATGGAGAGTTTTGCATTGTTTAATAACAATTATGTGCTATTATAAGAGATGGTGATCATGTGATGTTTAGTGGTTTAATAATTTTTAGTCAGATTACTTTATTTTTTTTTACTTTTTAGTTAGCTGTTCATATAAGAGCATTGTTTTTTAAAAAAAAAATATTTTTTTTTTGCTTTTTAGTTATAAATAAAACATATAATTTCAATTGAAATTAAATAATTTTCTTCATTAGTGTTTTTTAATCATTTTTTAATTGTTTCCTATTCTCTTCACAAGACAGTACCTGCTATCAGCAATTTTGGTGGCCTATTTTTTTATTTTTATTTTGGAAATTGAAAAAAAAAACAAAAAAATATTTTCTAACCTTTTTTAACACATATATTATTTTTTCCACAAAATATTTATAAAATAGTAATTATTTCAGAAGAATAATTTAGATTTCAATAAAAAATATTTACTTTTAATTAAATAAATAAATCAATTTTAACAAAATTTTACTTTACAAATATAATATTTCTGTTGATTCAGTTGTTAAGGGTTTTTTCTTGGAAGAATAAAGCTGGAAGTGGGAGTTTGAGTTGTAAAAGAAACAGATTTCTTTTATTATTGTTTAAAATTCAAATATATGAACATCCTAACAGAAACTTAGACAGAAGAAGTTAATATAAACGCATTTAATAGCTTAATTTGGCAAAACAAATTTAATAAAAATGAATTTCTTTTTAAAATAAAGAATTAAAGTATAATTTTTTCATTTAAACTACTTTCTTTATTTATATAAAGTCTTTACATGTTAAAAACAATTTTCACAAATGGAAAATGGAAGGAATTAAATAATAGAAACAAATTTTTATAAGGTGTTCATTAAAAGAAAGTAAAACAGATAAAAAGGAATTATATCACTCAATAAAAGAAAAATGTTTGTATAGACTGAATGAAACAAAAAAAAAACTTTAGAGATTCTATGTGATTATAATTAATTTAGAAAAGATTATCAGAAAATTTTTAATTAACTAATATTTATTACTATGAAAATTGATTGGATAATATATCTTTCTAATCTATACAAACCATCTTTTTATGATATATAATCTTTATTTAGATATTTTGATCTTCAATATGTTGTAAGATTTCTGTGATAGTCTTTGGTTTCAATGAGATTATTGTTAACTAATAATCGAATCAATAATGGAAATGTATCTACTGATTGATGTTTAATTATACATCTGTGAATAATTTACCATGGTCTTGAGCATCAAATGTCATTTGGGTTGATTTTTTGTCTAGCTTGAATATTTTTATAAGTTGTTATAAGTTGTTGACCTTATTAGACCCAATTATTTTTGTGGACATTACAAATTTTTATTTATTGGAGTTCAATTTTCTCTTTGTATTAAAAGATTTTAAGAATTGTTATTTTTTATTAAACTGTATATAACTCAGAATTTCTATTGCTTTAATATTAATTAACCGTTAGTATTTTATTTATCATTTGACTACGTCTACTTTTTCATCATTTAATGTTTATGTTACTAATTTTTTTTGAGTAGTTAGTCCAATTAGATTAATATTCTGAATTTGTACTAATCACTTACACTTTTCTTTTTTAATATTATTTAGTTCTATACTACATGTGCAATATTGTTAATATATAATATTTTGGCCAGTCCTTTAATCTGAACAGTATGTCACTTCAACTTTTCATGATTTATTTAATTTAGTATGAGTTACAATTTTTTATTTAATTATAAATAGTCAGATATTTAAAATATAATAATAACACACCATAATAAACAAATAAATATGTATACATTTAAAAATAAAATAAAAGTGTACTTTATGGATCCTGGAATATTGTACTTTTTTTTCATTTTTTCATGAGCTATGGCCTTCCCAAAAGAATTTCTGAGAATATCCTACTAATAATTGTCAATAGGTTTTTTCTGGACAGTGAAAGGTATGAACTTTTCTAATTAAGAATCTCTCTTGAATGAACACTGTCTAAAAGACTTACTTTTAAAATTGTGATTTCTTTGAAATTAGGTAAAATTTAAAAAAATGTTATATTTCTTAATGGATTTTTATAATGGCAGGAAGTCTTTCACAATGTCCATCATACTATTAGTGAAAGTCTGTCCTGGAATAAGGGTGTTTTGTGTGATTCTTTTTAGAATTGAGTATTGGGTCAGGATACTTGCTTGTCTAATTTAAGTAGGCAACTTTTAAAATCAGATGTTAGGATTTTGTTTTCATCTTCAAAGTTGTGATGTTTTAGTATTTATAAAATTTGGTTTTCACTAATTACTTTTGCTGCAGTATTGGCTAATCTTCTGTCCAAAAACGTCATTTGAAATCTATTGATATTAAATATCATGGTGAAGAAGTTCACTATTGAACTCATGACTTCTAATATCTCATGATCTGTAAAATTGATTTGGATTGCATGGTTTCAAATCATCATGTTTGGGGTGGCTATCAATGCATTTCTTTATCTCTGAGTATCGAGTTTTTTAAAATTGATGTAATAAAATGGTGTATTTTTGTCTTCATTAGGGGTCTCATCTGTCTTGAGTTTTGTTAATCTAAAGAAAAGATATAAAAATAAATTTGACCATATAACCAGATACTAATGTTTAAACTACAAGATCATATATATAATGACTGTAGAAAAGATAACTAAATAAATACTAACATCCATAAATGCAAAGAACTTACCAAGAAAATAATCATCATCAACAAAGTAGATAACAGATAAATACCAAATGCACTTAGAACATAAAAATTCTTGATATTAAGCTCCTGTGAAAAATCCTGCAATAAATAACAAAAAATATTTATATCACTAGGAGTAATTAATCATAAGTAAATAGATTGACAATTTCATTAAGATAAAAACATTTTACAGACAAGCGTTGGTGGCCTAGCGGTTAGCATAGCTGCCTTCCAAACAGCTGGCAGGATTCGCTTCCTGGTCAACGCATTTGACATATGAAAAAAAGCAAAAAACATTTTACAATCAATGAAAAAATTGAATTTTTTCACATTCATTTGAAACTGAATAATTTTTCGGATATTTTTTCTGTAAATATAAATAAAAGATAAAGACTTAAATCCTCTAAAATAAAAGTTTAATTTAAAAAAACAACAGCCAGCTTATGTTAGCCTGTAATGAAAGCAAGAAGACGCATTAAAATCAAGTAATTTGAACAGTTTTTATTATTATAATTTATAACTATTTCAACCAAGCAATTTTTAGTAAATGAATGAAAAAATATTAAAAAACTAATAGGTTTAAGCGAGGAGCAATCAAAAGTTCTATGTGTACCAAAAATTATCTACACTCTGGATGTAGAATTTATTTTAATCAATTTTCAGAGAAGACAAATACATCATATTTCAATGTATTTCCTTGCTTTTCAATACACTTTTTTCATTTGTTAACAAGCTTTCATATTTCCTCATTGCCATTGTTGTTTTCACTTCTTCTTCATCCTCACAGGGCTTATTTTAGAAGACTAAACAGATGATCTGATAGGTTAAGATCAAGACTAAAGGGAGCATGGTCCAACATCTCAAAAAATTATTGAAAAATATCAGGAGTGGAAGCAGTGGTATGAGGTTGTGCCTTGTCATGCAGCAACCCAATACCCTTGAATAGTAATCCTCAGCATTTTTTCTGAATTTTTGGCTTCAGTTTTTCAATGAAAATGCCATGGCAATGAGGATCACAGTTGATTATTAAACAGTTTTCCTGATAATGTTTCAAAATTGGTCCTTGAGAATCCTAGAAATCTATAAGTACCCAATTTTCCAGCTTATGATGGATTTTTGAATTTTTGTTTTGGTTGGTGACTGAAAATATTTTCATCTCATTTTCTTCAGTTGACTCATAGGTTCATATTGATGAACCACTAATAAGAATTCTCTTTAAGAAACTTTCACCTTTCTTAGAATATTATCTAAATTTTGTTTTCAGATATCTAAATGCTTCTATTTATGCTCTTCTGTGAATTGTTTTGATGCCCACTTCAGATAAACTTTTTGAAATCTAAGTCTGTCATAGACTGGTAGATCAGCAGAGATATGGGTGATTTGTAAATTATTTGCCGCATAATCTACTATCATTGAATGGGTGGCTGATTCCTTCTTCATATTTATATATTTTTTCTTAATTTCTCTATCCATTCATGCACTCTTTTTCATATCTATCCATTCATACACTCTTTTTCATGACAAATAGCTTTTCCATATTGCATACAAGTCTTTAATAAAGATCAGCACCAAATATATCATCAGACCTCAGGAAAAAGAATCACTGAACATTGCTCTTTCATCATGCAAATGACAGGTTGGTTGGCTACTGTTTCTTCAATTATTATCACTTTAAAAATAGATGACATGTGACTTTATTGCTTGAGGGTTCATAAAAAGATCAAGTGCCAAAATCAATCCTGAAACCTCCCAATTCCAAGTTGGATGCTCCACCTACTACACCACACCACATATTTTGAACTGATATAACACACTGAAACATACACAGCAATAACTGAGGAGCAATGAAAAGCACTGAGAAGACAAAGTGGCCAAAAGAAGTTTTAATAATAACCAGGGTGACTCATCCTCATAATATTAATTTTTAACAAACATGTATTATTTGTATTTATTGTTTGGACTATTTCCAGCATCTAATATGTGTAGAAAAAATTAACTTTATTTAAATATTCCAAATACATACTATTTTTATATATCTACCTAGTAAAAAATAACAATTATTTAACGGACCAAAAAAACTCATGTCGGGGAGGGGGGAATTAAAGGAACATGAGTAATTAATTATTAACAATATTTATTAATTCAAATTAGCTACATTAAATCAAGATTAAAAATATTATTTTCAAAAATGATACGGCTTAGTGGACTTCACCTATCTAGTATTAGAAAAAAATTTAGAATAGAAACAAAAATAACAAAAAAAAACTTAAAAATCTTGACTTAATTTGTTTCGCTCGTTATCCGACAGCTTTTGCCAGATTGGTCTCGCGATCGACCAAAAATGGCTTTGCGATCGAGCGGTGGATCACGATCGACTTGTTGGACACCCCTATATTAAATGATGGAAATAGTCCACACAATAAATATAATTACAACAGCATCTTCACAAACCTTCAGGAAAATATTGTAAATTATAATTGATAATTTAATATATAGGTTTTTTTTTCATATGTCATAGCATCGGCCGGGACGCGAACCCACACCCGTCTGCAACCAACTACTTGCTTGCAAGACGGGTGCGATGAATGCAACGCTATTGAACATTTTTTTAATTTATGAAGAATTGAGACGCTCATATATTACAATTAACATCTCATCAGTTTTAATTATAATATTTCTAGATAAGTTAATTTATTAGTTACATATATATATATATGAAATATTATGGATGGAAACTACTTATCACACATGCACCATAAAATTGGCACACACTCACCCGTTAATAAATGTTTTAAAAGCATAGATGGTCTGCTTTTAAACATTTATTGATGGGAGAATGCGTAGCAATTTTATAGTGCATGTGTGAAGAGTAGTTTTCTACCACAATATTTTATATATCGCTACATTAATAATTATTATATATATATATATCACATCTTTGACGGGTAACAAATTTAAGCGTTACAATCAAACAGGTCACATTTTAAGGTATAACATTTACAAAAGATTATTTTCTCAGAATACTTATAAAAATGCACATTTTTATTTTTCGCTTTTATATTATATACATATTAAAAAATTTGATTTATATTTTTTTCTGAACAATATAAATAAACCATTAAACATCACATAATCATCATTTCTTATGCTTGCTCATAACTGTTATTAAACAGGCAAAACTCCCCATACAGTAGTGAAACTCAGTGCTAGCCAGAGTAATCAATAGATGCCAGAAGGCTTGTGCATAAAATCCATATCTAGTGCCTATTCATCCAATATCCCCAGCCTAATTTCTAGCTTGTGGCTTTCATCAGTGAAGAGCCTTGGATCTGAGAGTGTGTGCCTACTCATCCAATATCCCCAAACTAGTTTCTAGTTTGTGGCTTTCATCAGTGAGGAGGCTCTTGATTGATGAAAGCCACAAACTAGAACCTTGTCTGGGGATATCGGATGAGTAGACACTAGATAGGGATTTTATGCACAAGTCTTCTGGCATCCATTGATTACTCTAGCTTGCACTGAAGAGTTTTGCATGTTTCAATATAAATAAAGTGATCTAAAAAGTAAGAGTTTATAATACATATTTTGCAGATTTATTTATAAAAAATTCTAATGTTTTAATAATTATAAAAAATAATCATTTTTATAAATCTTTAAAAATCTACACGCAAAGAATTTATAAAAAGTTGTAGAATGAAATTAAAAAAAAAAAAACCACTTGTAGATGTTCGAACTTAATATTTGGTGTTCAAATAAAAATTCGTTTTTCCCATTAGACATATTTATAATATTCTAATTACTACTTACTATGAACTTCATAATATCTTTAAATATTATATATGTATGCAACCATTAATACAAATAGCATGGGTTAACATGTTATATGTCTGTGTTAGGGATTACCTTAATATTGATATTGTTCACATTAAATTGATATCTAATAGTTGCAAAACAATTGCTTTTTATGAAATTATATTTTTTGTGCGCATAGAACTTTAAAAACGTTTGTAGGAATAGAACTTTGATTTTAAAAAATTACAAATGTTTGAACTTGATGGTATTCATATCAGAATTCTTGAAAACTTATGACAACAACAACAACAACAACAACAACAACAACAACAATAATAACAATAATAATAATAATAATAATAATAATAATAATAATAATAATAATAATAATAATAATAATAATAATAATAATAATAATAATAATAATAATAATAATAATAATAATAATAATAATAATAATAATAATAATAATAATAATATCATCAAACAATCATTTAAATTTTTTTATATCATTTGTAAATATGCATAAACAAATTATAGATAAAGCAGGAGGTATCAAAGTAAAGAGTATTAAATAAACTATCTAATTAGAATCCTGAAGTAAGGCTCATTTTATGCTTTTCCTGAAGCTTTTGAGAGCAAGCAAAATATATTTTTTGCATAAAACTCATAAACTATAAGCATGATAAGTGTGGAATTCCTTCAGTAGAATTTTTATGTGCAGAATAGTTTGAAATAAAATTTCATACACAATATAAAATAGTAATCATCATCATAACATTTTGTTTCTTTCAAATCCATCTATCATTACCATCTTTTTTATTCATCAGATTCAAACCACTATTGTTAAGGTTAAACAGAATATATGCTGAAAATGTAAGTGAAACAGCAGTTTATTATTAAAATTTGAAACCCACACTAATATACAATTCAAATGATTGACAAATGACCCCCTTTTGGAACGAATAAATCAATATCATTATTAATATACTTAATGTTCAAAATATAGGCATTCAAAAAGTGATAGTCAATAAAGTGCTGTGAAGATTTTTTTCTAGTATTTCTTTTGTCAAGCTCTGGTTGTAAGATTATAAAATTATTTTTGATTATAAGAATCAATTCTACCTTTAGAGTTGTTATAATTACACGTTATGGTGGTTTTTACCATATCTTCTTTTGACATTACAACTTGTGAGAAAATATTATATAATACATAAAAAGCAAAACATTTTTTGACTAGTCAATACTGTAACATTTCTAAGCTGACATGTCTGAATAGAATCTTTTTCATTTTACCCTTTGACTTTTCAGCTGACAAACTTTTCTCTGATCTTGATAATGTCATGAATATACTTCACCTGTGCTATGAATAGTCATGAATATACTTCACCTGTGCTATGAATAGATCTAATAGTAAAATATATAAATTGTTTACAGTGATTCAGTCAGTACTCATGTACCAAGTGAAGAACTCATTCTAACAGGATATCTATCATAGTCTTCATTATATGTTATGGATAATTTCACTTTTTGATTTATAAAGTCCAAAGAATTTTAATCTAGAACAGATATTTTTAAGCCTTGTACATTTTCCACCCTAGGCATATTTTGTGGTTACAAACTTCCATCTCACTAATAATCTCTCATATTCTTTTTCACTTCCCAAAAATATAAAGCTTTGGATGTGTATGGATATTTTTTATTAAACATTTTATCAATAATAGTAAAATGAAGAAATGTCATAAGCAAAGTAAACCTAGAATCTATTAACAACATAAGAAAATGTGGTTATATAACAGATTCTTTACTTTAATTCGTATCATTCCTAATGTTAAAGTTTAATATTGCAATAAGTCCATTGACTGAGGTTGGCAGCCAAAATTTTTATGTCAGGATAATATTTTCTGATCAATATAAAGATTAAATTTCCTTATATTTTTTAGCTCTTTTTCATTACAAAGATTTTGATAAGTCAAGCGTTGGTATCCAAGAGGTCAGCGCAGCCACCTTGCAAGCAAGCAGTTGCTTGCAGATGGTTGTCATGGGTTCGCTTCCCAGCCAATGCTTTGACATATGGAAAAAATAAAGATTTTGACAAATTGCTGTAAAGGAGATAGCATTTTCTACCATAGACATAGTCATATATTTTATAGCATTAAAAAGAAACTAGGGGTAAAGAGGAATATTTCTTCTCTACTTGAAAATATAATCCAGTCTTACCTAGACCATCATCACCTTCCTATATGAATTCATCTTCATTTGGGGAATTATTTTTACACACTATGAGCTACAATTCATCAAAATACTGTTAGTTAGTTTCAATGCTGAATTTGAAGAATATAGCTATTTTTTCTTACATAGACATTCGTGTGATGTATATATATCAAAACCATCTAGATATTTTTAAATATTACTTAATGGTTCAAAAGCAATATATACAGAATTTGGTCTAGCAACTAATGTTCCAAAAAACAAATCTTTTATCAGTCATTGGTGGAAAGAAAATCATAGCAACTTTCTCTTGGATGATTACCACATGAGGGTGTGAATAAATTTAAATATTCTGTAAGGCTCTTAAGTAGAAAAGTGGAATTTAAGTATTAAAGTACAGCACATATTCCACTACAATATTGCTTTTAACAAATTAAAAAATAGTGTAATTCATCATAATAAAATAACAACGCAAGTAAACTGGATAAATGTAGAGGTATTATTTTAAATAATTTATTATACAAATTTAATATTTGAACTTTCTATCCACATATTATAAGGATATAATAAAAAAATTTCATTTAAGGATGCTTAGTAAAATGCTAAAATATGACGTCACAATTATAAGACCAATCAATATGTTTTTCAACTTGTTTGACATAATACTATAGGGTTCGTTATTGTAAAGACATATCCTCATTGGATTAAACATGTAGAAAAATTATTCTATAATGAATGTAAGCATAGTTTTTTATGGGAGAGGGAACCATCAAGTTTGTTAGAAAGATTATTCTTGAAGACATTCTAAAAAAGTGTAATATTCATTACTTTCATTGGGAAGATGTGGTTGAGGCTAAATTACGATGAAGAACTGCAAA
This sequence comes from Epiperipatus broadwayi, assembly GCA_028023455.1. Classification (NCBI taxonomy): domain Eukaryota; kingdom Metazoa; phylum Onychophora; class Udeonychophora; order Euonychophora; family Peripatidae; genus Epiperipatus; species Epiperipatus broadwayi. The sequence continues at coordinate 1,746,779 of JAQFVV010006282.1, forward strand.
TTGTTGAAAACTTACACGAATAAATTTTTTTTCGTTGTACAAGAAGTTAAAAATTAGCACAGCAAAATATCAAATAAATAGAATAATAAACCAGAATGTTCTATACTGTGGATGTATTGTAGATCAGAGATTGGTGGGTTAATCAATGCAAAACTCATCATCTCTGTAATAATATTTGTAATATAGGGTATATGAGCACAGACTTTCACAAGACCCACCACTCTCCACTCTATCTAATAACACTGATACACTCAAGCACATATATGCTGAAAAGATACATAATCACCAATATACGTATTTCATGCTAAACCAGCAATCATCAGTTGGTCCAGATTATCATCTCCCACACATAATATTTGCTTTTCTGCCTTTCCCCCCTTTGAGATAAAATGGGCATATACATTTATGAATCCTGCTGATGATAAAAATACATGAAAAAAAATGTAAACTATAAAAAAAAAAAAGAAAGTTAGAGTTATACATCTTAAATTTTGACATACTACTTAGTTATATACACTAATGATGAAAGTAAACTTGAAATCGCAACATTATTGAAATTATTCAAATGGAAGTCAATCTGGATAATGCGCTATTTCTTAAATATTATAAATCTCCTCGCACTCACCCGCAGGTAAGAGTTTAAAAAACTTGAGTGAATCATAGCGCATTATTGGAGATTGACTTTCCTTTGAATAATTTCAGATTTTTCAGCACTTTATAATAATAGACAACATAATTAGTAAATTGCAAATATACACTGATAATGAAAAATAGAAACTTCTTATTTATATACTGAAATATGTTATAAAATATATATGAATATTTAGTAAAACTTGTCAGTTGTAAGAAATACAATTTGATGTGCAAGAAAACAGAATGCTGAACAAATTCATAAGCTCTTTCAAAATGTGCAATAATAAAATTATTAATACCGGGTTCTGATCTTTGTGCAGATAACTTACAGAGTGAAAGGAGGACAGACAAATCAGCAAACTAAGTAGAATGTACAGAAAATGTTATTTCTGACTAGAATTGTAATTTATTGAAAATTACTAAAATTAATTGACAGAATGACACAAGCTTCATGAAGTTGTTAAAATGAGATAAAATCATACTTTTTAAGATAATTACACAAATGCAATCAGTCTAAATTAATTTATTACTAAGCAGAAAATGACAAGTAGCATCGTATTGAGGTATTTTATATTCTAATGGGAAAAATCTCTAGCTTGATGAGTGAAAATTGTCCATGAAATACATATGTAGTGAGAGAGTATAGTCATAATTTTTTACCGTGATAGATAGTTATCACAAAATGGAATTCAAAAGAAAGGACGCACTGATAAATTTGATCAGGCTGATTCATTGCCTATATTTCTACAGTATAGTTGTTAATTTTTACGCGCACATATGTACATAAAAGCGTATCTTAATTAAACTTGTTAAACTTAGAAACTTTAATTCGCATTAGTGCGTAATAGTATTATTTTTTTTCCAATTTATTATGTAATATCTTAGTTGTAAAATTAAATGTGCTGTGACACGTGATCATCTTTTTATAACATATACATTGTAACGGTACGGTCGTTTTTCAGGAATCGAGGTAATTGCATCTAACTATAGTCAGACTTAGGGTCTTCATATAGGATGCTATGGATGAAACGATGTAATTATAATCCAAAATTGAATCTATATCGATGCTATATATATATATAGTGCCTATTTATTTATAATTATAGTCAACAATTATAGACTGCTGAACAGCTTTTATATATCTATTCATATTAAGCACATAAAATATAACTTTCTTTTGTTTTCGAACTCGTTTTAAAAATATAAATATATTATTAATAATTCAATGTTTATTCTTTTAAAATCCGAGTTCTATTTTTATAAATTATTACAATAAATGATGTTTCTAATATTCAGTTTTTATTTCAGTAGTATTTTCCAAATATTTGAAAAAATCTTTGTTAAAAGCGTGAATGCATAAAATTGATGTAAAATACCATAGATAATTTAATGAGACCCAAGCTTTTAAAAAGAATGCAATTTTTATTAATGCTTGACAGAAAAATAAACTAATATTATTGTCATTAGTTTTGAAAGCTATATATATATGTCTTAATTATAAATATCGTTACAAATACATTTACTTTTTACTCACACAATTATTTAAAGATTCTTTTAATAATAGTTATTTTGACGTTAACGATATTAATTATGATTAGACTCATTATAAATAGTAATTTATGACATTTTTTAATGAATATTTTAATACATCAATTATATTTTAAAGTCTCTAATTTATAAATATATACTGTTAATTAAAAGAAGATCTTTTGATTCCTCTTTGAGCTGAAAAAAACCGAGCAGGGCAAATTCCTAATGCCCACTTCATATGTTCTTGTCATTGCAGCTGTTATTACTATATGTTTATTCATATAGTACTCGAACATGGATGAGCTGCTCACTAAAACATATCACCCAGTGTGGTACGTTTATTGGTTTTTAATTTTGAGTTTAAAATCGAAAAACTAATGGATTTTCTTCTAAGTTGCTTGATAGATCTTACAAAAATATCAGTTGAGTTTTCTTAAAGGCATGCTAAAAAAGTACGTGAATTTTTTAAATTTTCTTCATAGACATTTACAATCATGACAGGCAAAACTAAATTCCAGTCTTTATTCCCACGAGGCTGTAACGTCACCAACCAAGACAATGGTTGGCAGCTAAAGGAAGAGGGTTTAAGAACGCCCTAATTACAAACCCAGGATGGCATTTGAGTTGGTACTTACAATTGCAGATCATTCTCATGTGAAGGTAGATTGCAAGAATTGAAAAATTGTCTAATATTAAATGGACATGAGTGAATTTTATGAAGTTAGAAGAAAATATGAAGAGACAATTGATTTAAAAAGTGAGTACACATTTTACTACAAGGGTTCAAATATTGAAAGCACAAATTGAGTGAAATTCAGTATAAATAAAAATGGAAGAACAATATTGTAAAGATTGATAGTGTGTCAAATAGAATGGAGATTAATTATTCACTTTAATGGAAGATATCAAATGCAAATGATTCAGATTTTTCTACCAACAATTTCTCATTGTGATGAAGAAGTAGAGGGTTTTTATATAATATATAAAAGGCATTTAATCAGACTAAATAACATATGGGAGACTTTAATGCTAGAATTAGTAAACAATTGAAAGATGAAAATGCTGTGGGTAAATTTGGTGAGGGTAATAGAAATGGGCTCACCCTCTCTCTCTCACACACACAAAATTTTATATTATAAATTCTTTCTTTGAAAAAAATTCTAATGGATATGGAAGTATCCAAATGAAAGTACAGCAGAATTGGATTATATTTTGATTAACAAAAATATGTCTTTCAAGATGATAATGTTCTTAATAAATTCAACACAGGAAATAATCATATATGTTAGATTAAAAAGACAAAAATTATCAAAAAAACAGTATTCGCAATTGATATTTCTAACCTTCAGACCCATTCCAATCAATTTAGAACATGCAAATTGTTTAAAAATATTAACATATTTTGAAGCTGTTTTAGATTTAGACACAATCAATAGAAAGGTATACTGATATACTATTAAGAACTACAACAAAGGTAGCTTGCACAAAAATTACCTGTTGACCACAATCTTTTACTGAGAAATTATATGATCTCAAAAAAAAAAAAAAAGAAATATGAAAATATGTAAAAATGATTTATTAAGAAAGATTGAATATCTAGAATTTTTAAAATGGTATAAAAAAGTTAATATCAATATAAGATAATATAATTGAGAAATTAGCAAAGAAAACAATAGAAGAGAATAAGCAATATATTGGAATTGGTAGTAACTATTAATAAAAAGAAAACTGGATTACAAAATGTGTGGAAAAGGTATGCTGGATTTGAAAAAAGATAAGAGGAATTAGATATAAAGGCCATAGAATGGACAAAGGTAATGTTGTGGAAATGGAGCAGGATAGAGAAGAATATGGGAAAAACTTAGGGTGGGAAATGGAGAGGGAATGTAACATGGTTAACATGTTTGTCTGGGCATAGTACCTGAGACATTCCTGGCTAGAATAAAGCAGAAGCCATAGTGCATCACATTGCATCACACAATTATAAGTGCGTGTAAGCATAGGAAATGGTAATCATGTGACCAAAGTTATATACCCAAATGTCTAAATGATATAGATGTACCACATGATTGAAAAAAATACAGTACTATTTTTTAAAAAAGATTAAGAAGATATTAGAAACTACAAAGCTATCAGTCTCTCATTAATTCTGTAAAAGAAATTTACAAGATAATTACATCTCATCTGCAGCAAACTTTGGATTTTAACCAACCAAAAGAACATACTGAATTTAAAAATAGTTTTAGCATTGTGGATTACATCCAAATATTGAAAAAAAGTTGTAAAAGGATCAATGAATATGAGTTGTCATTATGATTTGGTTTTAATGATCAGTTAAAAGTCATTTGATTGTATAAGGATTCCTTCAGTGATGGAAGCATGGGATCATCAAAATATAGATCCAGACTATTATCATATCCTGAAGAATATTTATAAGGATGCAAAAGCGGTAATTAGATTTATGTCATGATACTAGGATTATTAATAGTGAGGAAGGTGCATGACAGGTTGATTCCACTTTTTACAGCAGTTTATCAAGAAGTATTTTGTGAGTTAAAATGGGAAGATAAGAAAGTAAATGTAATTAAGGATTAGTTAAATCATTTATATTTTGCATATGATGCAATTGTGTTCATAAATAGTGCTTCCGAATTTTACCAAATATTGCAAAATAATGCTCAAAGAATTTTTCAAAAGAAGAAATTAAAAATTGATAGATAAATTAAAAATTAACAATTGCAAAAGCTTGATCAGAGTATTAATACATATGAAAGCATAATGTATGCAATTAATCATAGGATTAAACTTCGATGGAGTGCTTTGGTAAAAATAGTTTAATGTTAAAAGGAAATACGCCTATGTGTTTGAAAAGGAAGGTTTTGATTAATGTGTTTTACCAGTTCTTACTTGTGCATCTGAGAAAAGAAGATCACTACAGAGACTTCAGACCACTCAATTAAATATTAAGAAAAGTGTGTTAAAAATAACAAGAATAGATGAAAAAAAAAGCACAGGTATGAAAACAAATGTTTGTTCTTGACATCATTGAAAGAACCAAAAGACTAAAGCGGGGCACATCTGGATATATTTCTAGAAGAGATGATAATAGATGGATAGTTAAAAACTTAAACCAGATTCCAAGTCATTATAAAAGACCTAGAAAAACTCCATATATGAGATGGATGAATGAAGTAAGGAAGTATGCTGATGTACTGTGAAGAAGAGAGGCTAGTTATTAAAGAAACTGGATTAAACTTGGATAGACCTTCATCCTGCAGGGTATTGATAATAGTTGAATATGATGATGATGATGATAAACAACAAAAATTATATTGTACAGATTAATTGGTATATATGTAGCTGTGATTTGTGAATAGCTTATTATTTCTTATGAATTTTTAAATTTTATTTTATCATTTCATTTAAAATCATGGCTGTCGTGTTTAGAATTAGCTTTATCAAATAATGGTATTAATAATAAACAAAAATATTGTATCTCTCACATGTTAAAACTGGTAATTTAATGTAATACACCACCAAGTGATTTGGGTTGTGATATATGTATTCAGTAAAATAATTTATAAATATGTTTATCTAACTTTAAAATAAGTAAAACATTTTATTTAAATCAGATGAAACATATTCACAATATTTTCAAAAAATCCACAGAAAAATTCGTACCTAATAACAATTACTTCGAAAACAAAGACTTATAAGAGCACAATTATATTTTTTTTTTACGTATAAGAAGACACAAACTGTGCATGAATATTACAAAATAAAAAAATACAAGACACATTCTGGCTTTATTATAGGGCATAGTTCATTTATAAAAATACAAAGTAAGAGCTCAAGACAAAGTAGTACTGTAGTTTCGTATTGCTGCATTAACTCTTTTGAGTCTCCACAGATTAAAAGTGATCCGATATTAAGTAATATTAATCTCAGTTTCATTATATTTTCCATCTTTCAAATTAGCAATAAAATCAAATATATTAAAACAGGCAAAACTCTCCATACAGTAGTGCCACTTAGTGCAAGCCAGAGTAATCAATGGATGCCAGAAGGCTTGTGCTTAAAATTCCTATCTAGAGCCTACTCATCCCATATCTCCAGAATAGTCTCTAGCTTGGGTCTTTCATCAGCGAGGAGCTTTGGATCTGAGGGCACAACACCTAGATCTTAAGATCTAATGCAACCCTCCAGCAACCACCTTTTATCTCTACTTAATTACAAAACTATCCATTGATTACTCTGACTTGCACTGAGTGGCACTACTGTATGGAGAGTTTTGCCTGTTTTAATAACAGTTATGAGCAAGCATAAGAAATGGTGTCATGTGATGCTTAGTAGTTTAAAATCAAATATGGATGTTTAAAATTTCTCTACTTTTATAAAATCTTTAGTCTGGATATTTTTTACTCTTAGAGTAAAAAGTAACAATTTGATTAAAATTTTTAAATATGTTCGAGTCATATTGATCATGCATATGCTGCCTTGTTCTATATATATCAAAATGTATTTAGAAAATTGGTAAATTACTTAATATTTTTAAAGTCAAAATTTAATTCAATAAATGAGGAAATTAAAATTTTATCTATTACACACATTATTAATGTTACTACTAATTATAATTCATTTTACTCCTTAGCATAATTGTTTCTGCCCAACTTCTATTATTCAAACTGGCATAATAATGTTGATTTCAGCATTCCAAATCACAAACAATTTTAATAATGATTTTTTTTCTCAGTGATGAAAGTTTATTCATCAAAAGAATACAGTTAAAATAAGGTTCACAAAGAAGGGATTACATAATAAAATGAAATTCAGGAACAACATGGTGAAAAGGGAAGGATACATATGAAAAGGGAGGGTATAAAAAGGATCTGTAGTCCAGGCCAAGAAAAATCTTTGATTGCAGGTCCGAGTCACACATTCACGTTGAGCGAGTGATCGCACTGGTCACAGACATTTAATTGGAAGAGTTCTGTAACAGAGGCTTTGAGGATGGGAGTTGGAGGATTGCCTAGATGTCTGTGAGGAGTGGATGTGGGGCTAGTTTGGTATGTCTGGTTTTGAGAGAGTGAGTTAGGTCCAGTAGTTTTTGATTCACTGAGTGTACATTTTGGTCAAAAATAATAGCACATCAGAGCAGCCAGAGTGCATAGATGAGGAAAACTGATGGTCTGATAGTTGCAAAGACCCCTGTTTTGATGGAGATTAAAGATGGAGTTCCTGTGTGAGGAAAGGCAGGAGTTGATGACACATCTCGTTCCAAGCAAAAAGGGACATTTGAGTATGATTTTTAATATATTAACAGGAAAATGTGAAAACATTTTGACATTCCCACATAATGAATAATTAATATTTTTTCTCCTCTGTTAAATTTTTTTATCTACTCTTAATTAACCTTGTATAGAGTATATAATATTGTTTGGTCATATTGCATATGAATAAACTTGGTTAATTTATTTAACCATTTTATGAACTAATTGATTTACATTGTTTCAAAAAAAATTATTACGTCGAGTCCTTTATAAGTAATTCTTCTATTTCACATTATATTTTAAAATAACATTGTGTTACTATGAAGGCTTCAACAAAAATGTTCTTATACACTGAACAATGTTAAACTACCTGTTGATCTTCTTTAATATGCCATAACATCTAGACAAGAAAAGATAAACTGACCATTATTTCTAAATGTCCCTTCAATTGCCTTCAATTGAACTGATTATTAGCCCATTGGCTCATAAAAAAAATTAAAAACATTTAATGTGAATTGAACAAGCAAATGAGATAGACATTTAATAAAATGTAGTTATGAAAAAAATCAACTCATTGCCTGCCAAAGATTTGCAATTTATTATATTTTGAATTATACACAGTTAACAATTTAATATTTACTTTGCTAAATTAATGACTTCATGACTTGCATTGTTTTAATAACTATGGAACTATTACAATTTACAATATACTTTTATGTTTAGATTTAAATTTTGGGTATCGTATAGCATTGTTAATTGTATCATCAATAAAATTATCAATTATTATAAAAATTAGAGTTATATTTTCCACTAAACATCACATGATCACCATTTCTTATGCTTGCTTATAACTGTTATTAAAACAGGCAAAAACTCACTATACATATTGCCACTCACTGCAAGCTCAGATCCAAGGCTCCTCACTGATGAAGGCCACAAGCCAGAAACTAGTCTGGGGATATTGAATGAGTAGGCACTAGATAGGGACTTTATGAACAAGCCTTCTGGCATCCATTGATTACTCTGACTTGCACTGAGTGGCACTACTGTATGGAGAGTTTTGCCTGTTTTAAGAACAGTTATATTTTCTTGACTCTCTTTTTAGAAATTTTTCAGTTTTGGTATTTTATTGTTATAATCTTTATTTATAGCATCACATTTAATGATAGAGAATTTATATTTTTACTCAAGTTGTGCATTTTTAAATTATTTTTTTAACTAATATGGCATTGTCTTTATGAACACTTTATTAGTGAAATCTTGATGAAATTTATATTAAAGGACTTCATTAATTATAGTGTTATCTTCATTAAAAACACTGTTTAAAATGATGCTTTTTCATAAGTTTTATTTTTCATACTGACCATTTTTATGCTTAAATAAATCAGTAGAATAACAACAATGGGTTGCCATGACTACAGATTTCTGATATTTTATTGGTTTATTTAAGCAGGAAAGCTGTTTATTGTGATTTTATATACAATAACCAAATAATTGTAGCACTTTTCATTTATATATATTTGAGTGATGGTCAACTCTGACTATGCCAATATTACAAGCTTTTTAAAATTAGAATGTATTTAATTAATGGGAGAATAATATTTAATTTTCTCATATATTTTTTATAATAATAATATTTGATTTATTTAAATATTTTTTTTTCTTCAAATGTAATATAAAAATTCTAGACATTTTTTTTAAAATAATTTTTAAACATTTTAAAAAGATAATGTGAATATTTGAAATGTGATAATTTAAAGAGTTATAAAAATACATTCATAACTAAGCTGTTGAAGAGAATCATTTCTGAGTCTGCTGCTGAAGAAGAAATAATTAAAACTTCAGCTGTGAAGACAACACCACTAGTCTAGAAAATTATTTTTTAACCTAAAAAATATTCTACTGCAAAAATGGAGAAAATTAACTATATACATTAACCTGGAATTAAGTAGCCTTTAAGGAAAAAACCCACATGGAAAAATGTCAAAGAAGAACATACAAAAGAAAATAAAACCTTAGTTAAGTTATTTTTTAATGATGCACATTACATTTAAATTTACAAAAGAGTTTTTAAGTTCATTAGCAATTAATATCAATTAACAATTTTATTAGTATTTTTTAATTGAAATATGTTTTTTAATTTATTTGATTTTCCCTCCAAAATTTAACAAAATGGTTTTTTTAGTTGATTTAAAGGTTTGTACCTCTGATTATAAAAAAATATTTTTCAATTTTAGTCATTTAACAGGAAATAAGTTAATAAATTAAAAGTTGATTAAGTTAATAATGAAAATGAAATAGTAAATCACTTTAACAATATGAAATTAATTTTTTTAATAAAATGTATGTTTGAATTATCATATTATCATGCTATTTTATTATTATTTTTTAATTATTAATTAGTTAGTTTATTAAATAATTGTTTAAAATATATTAAGGTTAAGGTCTTTATTTCTCCAGCTATTTGTTATATGAATTGGCATTATGTAAAACACATGATTTCATTACAGCTTAGTGTTTTATGGATTTTTTAAAAAAATTATCTTAATAAAATTATTTATAATAGGGTAAGCTGTTATATTTATGCTTCTCCTGGTCACAGTTACAATCTCTAAAGTTTTTGTTTCCTGATCTAGTTTAGAGCATAATGGCTAGTTATATGGGTATAGAGGTTTATGTTGGTGTTTGGAGATCCAGAAGATTACTCTGAATGATGCAAAGGTATCTATTGTAAAAATTATTCACTACATTTTGTTTTGATTTTTTAGAAATTTAGTTTATAGTTGGCTGGTACCCTCATGGTACTATACGGTGAGAGCATTGATGATGATTAGCAGGTTTCAGTATTTCAAATTTTTTATTCTAAGTGTTTAAGTACTGGAATATGTGCATTAAAAGTATTTTGTTATATTTTGCTTTAAGTTTGGCAGTGGCTAGATCAGTAGCATGTTTGATAATGGATCTTTTTTAAATCCAGTCACCAAGGCTGACTGTTGATTGCTAATGAGTTTTGACTGATTATTCATGATAATTGATATGTTTGTTTATTTGTAATGCTGTGGTAATTTGTACATTATAACTTTTTATTAGTCTAACTTATATTTATTGTTCATTGCTGATTTCATGTTTCTTATATATTTACATACTGTTATGTTTATTTGAACAATGCTCATTTTACATTTATCCATTTTATATTTGCTCATTATATTTGTGATCAGCAGAGATGATGATGGTCTTTTCCCATTTTCTATGATGCTCAATGTGTTTCCTCTTTACTCTGTTTTTATTTATGATTATATTTGTGATATATAGGGATAACAGTGATGATTTCATCACACCAGGTCACCCTATTTTTATCATACCATTACAATATATATATATATAAAAAATATATATATATATATATAATTATAGTTCTCAATCAGTCATTTTTTTTTTCCAGCATTTTTTTTTATAACTTATTTCATCATATTTGAAAATAAAAATTGCTATAAGAGAAACAAAATTAATAAAACATTTTCATGGGAGTTATATTATGTTTGACATCTTAATATATGTTATTGCTTTACTTCCTTATCACAATTTTAATTACTTGCTTAATTTTTGCATTTTTTAAAAAATGCACTCATTCTAATGTGATGTTAATATTTTTACTTTTGTGTAAATGATATATGGTATTTTAAACTTTATGTTAACTTTAGTTATTAAAAGTGCACTTTGTGTTTGCAATAATTATGTGTACTTATGCTTCACCTAATGTAATTCATGCTATGATAATTTCATGTGTATGTGAATTTTTTTATAGATATTATAGCCTATCTACTTGGTACATTATTGTATGGCTGTTGTTAATGATCAATTTTAGTCAAACTTTTAAATTTGATGTAATGACTGATAAAAACTTATTATTTAATTTATAGAATTTAAATTCATCATTTTTCAATGCTAAATTTGAGTTAGTTTACTTTAGATAATTATAATTTATGTAAGTTATAATTTTGAGCTATAAATTGTACTATTTATTTTTAAAATAAAAGGTAAATAATAGTTAAAATCATGTAAAGTATTTTTAATGAGTAACTATAGTGATTAAAATTAATATTTCTTATAATTATTAATAATGCATTTGAAAATTGCTACTTATTTATTTTAAAATTATTTAATTAATGATAAATAAATGGCAAGTGAGATGTTTGTTAATAGAAACATGTACACATTTATATAATAATAAAGAAGTTTACTTCCTGGTAAAGTAGTTAATTTGTTAATTATCTAAATAATAAATATTACCTTTAATCATATAAATTTCATAAAAGTTCATAAAATCAATAATTAGAATAATAAATAATATATATTATACAACTTAGATGTTAAAATTTGATTTTAAATAAAGATTATTTTCTTATTAACTTTATGACCAGTTGACCCAAATTATTTCATCTTTTGGCCAATTTGCCCCCTAGTGAATTTTTTTGCAAGTATTATAGGTCAAAATGCATTTAAAATGGCATATTTTACTATAATAAATTTTTCCTAAAAATTGTACATTAAAAGGTGAGAAATTCAAAATTCCCACTTTTACAAGAGACATAAGCCTTGCCCTGACATGTTCAGCCATTATCTCTTGCCAAGGCTGTAAAATGTTTGGTGTTTTACAACATTGCTGTTTCCAATGATGCATAAACATGTTTATTTGCAAATTTATTATGGTTTTAATTTTTTTAAAAAAATAATTTGCACTTTATTTACTAGATATCAAGAAATATAAATTATTAATAACTTATTTTGACTTGAAATACTTTATTTTCAAAAATATAATGTTATGGTAGCAGCTAATGTAAATATGGCCTCAAGCAAATTAAAACATTCTAGCTTTGATGTAAACAATCTATGTTATATTTACAGTAAGAAAATATTGTAATTTTGCAATAAATATTCAAAAAATTTAAACTTTTAAAGCATAATTCATTAGATATAAAAGAAATAAATAAATATTCGTTCATGTTTTTAAAAATAATCAGAAACAAGAAATATTTCATTGATTTTATAATCTGAAATTAAGCTTTCTAGAAACGATGATGTGCAAAGTCTTTGTTTTGATTACATCCTCATTTTTTTAATATTTACAGAAACAAAATGTGAACATTTAAAATTTATTTCAGTAGTAAACAAAAATATCTATCAAATGAAGTCAAATTTATTATTGTCTGAAAAAAAATAATCATTTTATCATATATTTTACATTGATGTGTGAGACAAAGAAAAATGTCAGAAATGCTGAAATGTAAGAAATGTGATGCTGCAATTTGGAATGGTTAAAAGGTAATTTAAATTTTTTAATATTAAAATTAATAAATACTGATTTAATAATTTTGGGCTTAATTCTTTTTAAAATTGTAGATATTAATTAATATTCATTTTAACTAGACATCTGAAAGTAATCAACTGATCAGATATTGAAAATTTTTCATATAAATAGAAGATAAGTAAGTGATATGGGATGAGGTAATCAAGAAATCATTGGAGAAGGAAACCATATTTTCTTGGCATAAAGAATATAAGTGTAAATTTATTGAAATGTTATTATTTTAGTATTAAAAGTTAATAATAATAATTCTAAATACATGGAATTACTTTTAACAAATTGCTAATAAATTTCATTATGGAATAAGAAGTAAACTATCCTCATTGGTCCTCTACATATTCTGACTACCAACATATGATAATGATTGGAACAAAGTTTTATTTAATTGGAAAAAAATGTACTTCAACAAGAGAAACTGCATATTAATAAAACATTTTTGCTGCCTAAAATATGTAAAAAAAATATTTCTTAATTTTTATATGCCTCATGATAGAAAACATTTTCTGCTAAACCTTACCTTTAGTAATGACAGAGATAATTATTTATATTTGTTAAGACTATTGATATTTAAAGATATGAATTTATTTATGACATTCTTAAGATGATAATTACATAAAAGAATATGATGCAGATTATTATTCAAAAGTTTAATAGTTACTAACTTTAATATCATTTAGATATTTGTAATTTATTAACTATTTTAAATATTGAAGTATTCAGACGAATAATATTACAACTTTTTAATTGTACAGGTATATGTCTTTGATGTTTGAGAAAAGAACAGAAACTTTTAAAAATATACATGTATATAATAAAATATATTTACTAAATGTAATCTTATAGTTAGAAATCTATTACAGTAATTTAAAGTTGTAATTATAAATTTATTAAATGCACATTGATTACATAATGGGTTCCCCTCTTTTCTTCCATATCTTAAGCTTGTGGTTAAACACCTGTAGAGGTCCCTACTATCACATTTTACATGCATATTCTTGAGGTTACAGCCTCGGTAAATATTAAATGTAATCTTATAAATGACATATAAGAAAAGATGAACTTATGCTGCAAGAAACTATTATTATTAATGAATAATTCTTATTTGGATTTTATTTATATTTGCAAATTGTGCGATTAATAACGGTGAAAAGCATGGAGGGGAGAGAAAAAGAAGAAATAAATTTAACTTTTTTCAAGCAACAGCTGGTCATGATATCATAATAGTAACCATTCTCTCAATGAAGTGTTATGAATTTTTATTTATTTATTGCAAAGGATTGAAGAAACTTTTTGTTTTATTTGAATTGACTATAATATTAAGACAGTATTAAGTATGTAAAATTATTTATTTCATATGTTATTTTTAGATTTAAGTATTTAAATTTTTTTGTATAAAATGAAATCATGGAAGAAGTAATAGTTACAAGGTAGTAAGTGATGATAATCATAAATTATTATGATTAAAAAAATAGAAGATATTGGTATTTAATTTTAAGCATACAAAATCAAGTAAAATAAATATGTATGATATTTAAAATATGTGAGTTTAAATGAAAGTATAAGATAAAGAATGGAATACATTTATTATAATATTAGTATATCTATATAAGGGTATGTATGATTGACCTCTTTATAAATTAAAAATAAAAAATATTTATGATAATTTCTATCATAATGTACCTCGCACCAATCTACCTAGAATAACAATCCCCTACATTTCTAAAATATTTAAAAAATTAATAAAAAATTTAAAGTAAATTTCATTCCCCTCCAAATCAGTAAACTAACCCCTTGCTCCCTCCTCCGGGTGTGGTGTTTCCTTGCCCTGGGGGGGGGCGAGATATATATTTTGTGGTGAAAAGAAAGTTCAATCATACTGGATGGGACATTTTTCAATTAACAAAAAACACACCCCCTTGTTTGTGAACAACCCCCCCCCCCCTTTAAAAAAAAAAAAAAAAAAAAGGGGGTTTGGAAAAAAAGGGGGAGGGGGGGGGGGGGCATAAACCTATTTGTTTTTTTAGTCTTCTTGGTATGTTAAAAGTATTAAAAGTGTTAATAATAAGTTTAGATGTTATTAGAGAAATAATGAATTATATTTTGTGAGATGTAATTAATTCATATGGAGTGTCAGATTTTAAGTAGTGTTATGGGAAAGTATATTTATTGGATATCCTGTAGTATTGTGGATTTGTTTATTCAGGTTAAATATGATAAAGTAATATTTATAATATAATGGATAATGACATTTTTCTATAGTCCATGGTATCATTTTTTATAATTTATATGATATCCACCCCACACTTTTTATCACAAAAAATTGCATGGTATAAACATCGTATAAGGGAAGTGAAAATATAAGTAATGGTAATAACTAAACTTTCAAATGTTGTTAAGGTAGATTAATTTATTGCAACAACAATGAAATACAAAACAAACAGGTTATTAAAGAATGTAAGAAGAAATATTTTATGAATGTTTTACCTAATATAAAAGATCAAAATTCAAAATGAAATTATGAGGTACAAGAGATATAATGTTGAAAGCAAATCTGATATTTTATTCTTAGTATTGTATGTAAGAGAATAAAAAGCCATATCTTAATGAACATTCAAAATAATCAAATATTTATTTTATAACAGAATAATAAAAATAGAAAGAGTAAAAATATTATAGAATTGTAATTAGAAAATAATATTACATGAAAGATAAAGATGAAGGAAAATATTTGTAAGTTGATGAAAATATATCTTTTGTTTATATATTTTAATACAAAAATAGTAAGAAGTATCTTAATGATAATGTGGTAACATATTGGAATATACAGGCAAAACTTACTATATGTATTGCCACACAAGCAAGCTAGAGTAATCAATGGATGCCAGAAGGCTTGTGCATAAAATCCCCATCTAATTCCTACTCATCCAATATTCCCAGACTAGTTTCTGGCTTAAGCCCTTCATCAGTGAGGAGTCTTGGATCTGAGAGCACTGCACCTAGATCTTAGGATCTAATGCAATATGTATAGTGGCAATGCGTATAGAGAGTTTTACCTATTTTAATAACAGTTATAAGCAAGCATAAGAAATGGTGATCATGTGATGTTTAAGTTGCTATAATTTATGTCACTTGAAATAGAGCAATGGTACTGTTATTAATAAGACATCCACACACATTTATTTAATAGGAATAGGTAAAACAGCCTCTTATTCAGGCAGAAAAACAGTCAAAAAGAAAACATTGTTTTCAAGATTTTCCAGTTGGTGGTATTTAAGTTTGAACAGTTTGCTATACTTGCTTTATTCTTAATTAATAGTTTTGAGATACCCAATAAATAATCAATATTAGATATTTGCTAAGTTATTTATGCATGCCAGAAAAAATTAGAGATTGATTGCCACTTCAAAAAATATCCATGTTTTGTCTACTTTGGTTTTGAATAGCAGATGCAGTAACATTAATACATACACACATATATTGTTTACAGTTTGTTACTTCCAATTAGATAATTTTTTTACAGTGATGTTGTTAAAGATATTTGGCATAAAAATAAAACACTCAATTACAAATTCTCTAATCAAAAAATGTTATCTTTTTTAAGATTATTTATTGCAGTAAAATATAACTGCAAGATATTAAAGCAAATTAACATTATTCCCATTTGTTTTCTTTGTATTTAAAGCTCTCTTGATTAAAATCGTTAACATTAATTAATGATTAATTTATCTAAAATATATATTCATATCTGTCATGAGATGAAAGAAATTTTATATAGATTTGTCATAAAAAATTAATATTTTATACGAAAGCAATTGTAATTATTCATATATGACAATTTATGCTTAAATTATAAAAACAATTTTAAGTGTATGTAACGTAGTGTAATAAAAATATTTATATTGATTTTTTAATGTTTTTATATACATTTATTTAATTTAGTAATGGTATTACATTTTGTGAACTGACACAACATTTCTTCTATATTCTATTTTTTATGTTTGTGAATATTATGTTAGCATCAATCAAGTCAGAGACGTAAAAGATATTTATTTCTTAAAAATTCTGGTTTTTTTTTCTTTTAAAAATTCTGGGTTTTTTTTCTTTTACAATGAAATTAAAAGATTTTAATAAACTTAAAAACTTATTACCATAATGAAGCATTTAATTTTATTTTTAATTTTATTTGCAAATCGTTCTCTAAACAAACATATGCTAAAAGTGAAGTTAATATATTTTGGAACTTCAGATAAGAAAAGTGTTGCCTTAAAAGAATTGAAAAACAAAATAAATGATTTTCTAATGCAAGATTATGTCATTCACTTTACTAATTAATATCTTAAGAAAACAAAGAGACAATTATAATATAAAGAGCTTAGTTCAATCATTTGAAAAATAAATCGGTGTTTATCAATTTTCAGAATCATCAGGGAAAAGCAATTTTAACAAAAAAAATTATCATCAATATCAGAATGGATAATTGATAGCAATAAATAAAAATCTGCTTATGTAGAGATTATATATTCAGATTTAAATGCTAAGACAAATGAATTACCTTCAATGGAAGTAATTGGCTTTGTTGATTTGAAAACAAAAATAGCCATTTATTCATTTCAATTGTTAATGGGACGCCAGGATTCAGATAAGAAATAATGAGTTTTATGCAGAGCAATTATATCAATAAAATTTATTCTACAGAAGAGAATCTCCATTTTTAATATAATCTTAACAAGTAATTTTTAAACATTTGCTTCTTAAGTGATTATTTTTCTATAATGTTATATCTCATCTATAATATTTGCTATACCATATACCTGTTATGTTGGCTGAGGTATAATGTTTGATTGCAGTACAACTATTAACATAAGGGACTACATGTGGCTTACTGCATTTACCTAACACTTCAAGCTGTACTATGATAGTTTGCCTCATGTATGGATATTGTGACCCTTCCAGCTATTCTGTATCAGCTTACCTCATGTTAATTACAATCTAGAAGCTTCTAGTTGTAATATGAACTTGTCTTTCTGATTTAGCCATATAGTGGATAATGTGTGTACTGCCATTTAGATATGACAGTAATTTGTTGATGTCTAACTTTATCTCCAACTGGACTGCCTATTTATAGCCATATCCTCTTCAATAATGATAGCAATCAAGTTTACTGAGCATCATTCACTGGCCTGTTTTTGCTATTGGATATATGGCATCTATTTATATATCTATTAGTCTGTGTGATAAATGTTCAATCCAATAAAAATAAGATGAATCTGTACTAATCTATTAACTAAAGGTAAGTTGAAATATCACAATAATAAACAGCAAATTAGATAAGTGATGTGTTTCATAATTACTTTCGTAATATTTACTAAGGCACTAAACCTTTAAGCATGTGCGCTTGAAAATACGAAAGTAGAGACCTCTACCGGTCTTAACCACAAGCATACTCTTTGGAAGAAAAGAGTAAGCTTGTGGTTAAGACCTGTAGAGGTCCCTATCTTCGTATTTTCAAGCGCACATGCTTAAAGGTTTAATGCCTTAGTAAATATTGCTTACATAATCAATGTGCATTAAATAAATTTATAATTATAATTACTTTCACGTGATAATCACTTTTTGGGCATTCTGGAGTCCTCTCTTGTTAATCTTTGTATAATTATCACTTTGTATTGTGACAGTCAGATGATGTATGTTTGTTTAACCCAGTTCGAATACTAGGCAAAAGTATCTTGAGGCCATCCATACGTGAGATATTAAATCAAGAATACTATGACCTCTGCCATATTCTCCTATCCTCGAGGCTAACTACGAACCATCAATATTATCTGAGCCATACATAAATTACTTTTCATCCAGCCAAGCTTAGTATCAGTGGTAGAAACATGGACGGGAACACCTACGGAGCTAAATAGTTAAATGTGCATAAAAGTACTATGAAAAATGCGTTTTGCGTGCCTGGATTATTGGAAAAGTAAAATAAAGCATTATAATAAAATTAAGAAACTCAAGCTTTTTAGTTAAATAATATATTTAATTAATGACTTTAAAATGTTAGTAATGCTCGAATGGCCTCCGCTATTCCCCTGAATTAATGAAAAACTAATTAGACAATAAAAACAGATTAAATGATCGAATATTTTTGCGGTCTAAGTCTTTTCTTCCCAATTTTAATAAAATTGTCAACTCGAATCTCCTCGATAAAGTACAATAAAAAAAGATCTTTCGCAAAGCATTTCTAATTGCTTTGTGCTAAAAAAACAGTTTACAATTATTTAAGACATATATAGCTAAATCAGATATACGTCATGAGCTAATGGTGGACAAAAGAGGCATTATCATGGAGATCAAGTTGGCAAACAAAGGAAACTTACTCGTATTTATTTTACAAACATAATTGGAATTAGAAAGAGATTTTAAATGAAAAACTAACTTTTAAACTTAACTGCAATGGAATACAAAATATTTATACATGTTAGTAATGAAGAATAGCGAAGGAAAAAGGGTTAAATATATAGATAGATGATCATGCAATATATATATATATATATATATATATATATATATATATATATATATATATATATATATATATATATATCTAAGACTAGTCTAATAAAAATGGTTACATAACAATATAATTAAATGCAACATTTCAGAAATTAATTCAATGAAGCAATTAAAAAAGGTATGAACAAAAAATGGTAGAAAGTAAATAGTTCAATGGAGGAGAGATACAATTACTATCCTGGTTCCTTGGTCATGTTTCCTCGACAAGCGTGGCTTGATCCGTCCATCGATAGATATTTGCCCGGACAAGGAAAGTGGAAATACGTAGCATGCTTTTACAAAAAGTCCTACAGACACGGCACAGAGCTCAGATTAATATGGAGTGGATACTATGACATTTTGATGGTATTTAGGACCTCGATGGCAGGCAAAGCTTGCCTAACCGCCTCACATGGTAGAATCCATCAAATTCATATGATTTTTAGCTTGTAGCATGTTCAAAATTCTCCGTGATTTCGAAGATGACAGTTGAATAACTTTCTTGAGCAAAATGGAAATGAGAAGCAAAATCTGGGAGGTTCAAAGCACAGGAAAAATCTGACAGAATTCTCTACAGAGAAATTTCAGCAAGCACAAGAAAAAGCAAACTCAGAATGCAATCTCCAAAAGGAAGATCTGAATAGCTATCTCCAAAAGGAAAATTTGAATGCCAAGTCTTTTGTTCACTCTCCTATTTATACAATTTTTTGTAAGCTACCCTCTATTGTTTTGCCTATGATCTTGGATCTTGATAAGCCCTCCCACATTCCTTTGTTTTAAGGTAACATTTTCTAAAAATAACTTATACTTTTTTATTCTAAATTTTTTTCTTTAAACTTTGAATTTTATTAATTAAAAAAGAAAGAGAAGGCTATCTTTAATTTGCCTTGAATGAGCTAACTAACTACAAACATACATTCTTTTAGAAAATGTTGGTGGGCTTATCTCAAAATAAAATCATACGCCATATTTTAACAAGATTTTAACAAGAAAAATATTTTATTTCTTTTAATAAAATAAGCATTTTATTTCAGCAGAATTTTGCATTAACTCATATATATATGCTTGACATGTATATATGTTTGACTAATAGGTTTTACAAGTAATTTTTATTAACAGAAATCTAATCTTAGAAATGGAATTTATTTAAAATGAAATAGTTAAATGCAAATACAAATTTAATAAACATAATTAATTTTAGCTTTAATGCAAAACCCTGCTGATATTGGACTATAAACTTAATTCAGGCCTACAATACTAATTAAGTTTATAGGAGGCTGTGAAGCATGGATCGTATTTCAGATCCATTGCTTCAGTATGATTAAATCTGATTTTATATCCCAGTCTTTTTTTATTAACCAATTTATCATAAGTTGCAATTTAATTTCCAAGGGGCAGTCAAGTGGTTCACATTAAAATACAAACTGTTTGCAGAGTAGCTAAATATTCTGAGTTGCTGAAGATACAAATAAGTTTAATTGAATTTTATATTAAAAATATTAGTATTTATGTAATGAATTTAAAATTATCTAAAAATAAAACTTACATTTATTTTAATTAATTAAGATTAAAAATGTTATTAAAAGTAAAGCAAATAATAAATTTGATATCAGAATTCCGAAGAAAAAAATACAAATGCAATTAAAAGTTAGGTTAATGATAAGACAGTGTTTGTAATCTTGTGTCAAGATTTGGTAAGGTCCCTCTAGCGTTAAAATATATATATATATTCAGAGCATAGAGTCAAAGGTTAAAACCTTTAAGTATTTACAGATACTCACTTGTGCTCAATAAAAATATATAATTACAATTTTACTGATTATTATTGAAATATTAAAAAGAAAAGCTAGTAAAAAGGCAGTCATGAACGGATTATATTTCAGTTGAAAAACACCTGGTGTTAATTAGGAGAATAATTGAATAAGTGGTAAATAATTTTCAACTGAAATTAATTTCATTGCTACATAAACAAAAGTCTCTTGAAGAATGCTTAACTTATAAACTGAACTTTATATTTTGATTTATTTTTATAAAACATGTATATTCTAAAATAATATATAGCTTAATTAAGTATGAAGATTTATGTTCTATATTAAACCTGTAAAATTCAACCTGGTAGTTAGTGATTAAAAAATGTTTAAGTGTAAAATTGCTGTATCTGAAGGACTACTTAATTATATTTAAAATACAGTTGCAATGATTCAATCTCAAACTATTATATATCTATAATCTAAAATAGGCAAAACTCACTATATATATTGCCACACACAGTAAGCTAGAGTAATCAATGGATGCCAGAAGGCTTGTGCATAAAATCCCCATCTAGTGCCTACTCATCCAATATCCCCAGACTAGTTTCTGGCTTGTGGCCTTCGTCAGTGAGGAGCCTTGGATCTGAGAGCACTGCACCTAGATCTTAGGATCTAATGCAACCCTCCAGCAACCACCTTTTATCTCCATTTAACTACAAAACTATGAGTCTTAAACTGAAAACACCTTAATGTTTTCAATCCAAGCCCATCAGCTTATATAGTCATATGGGTCTGAACCCAGTTCAGTACCCATACATTTTGGTGTCTTTGGTTCTTTAATAACCATAGCCACCACTATCCTATTAGGCAGGATTGGTTTTAAGCCAATAAACATCACATGACCACCACCTCTTATGCTTGTGTATAACTGTTGTTAAAACAGGCAAAACTCACTATATATATTGCCTGTTTTAACAACAGTTATACACAAGCATAAGAGGTGGTGGTCATGTGATGTTTATATATAATCTACGGGAAAAAATAAATAACAATTGTAAATTAGCCAAATATTTAGCACAAGTAATTATATTTATTAATTCAAAACTAATCATAAAAAATATTTTTAAATTAAAAAGAAGGTTAAATTGTAGTTGCAATCATGAAAAAAAGTGAAACAGAAAAAAAAAGCTATACATTACTAATTTATGATTTAAAAAATGAAATTAAGAAGGAAATGGAAGAATGTAATCACATTAGATAACTAAATTATATATTAAAGAATTTCAATAGTAAATTAAAAAAGAACAGAAAAAAAAAGTAATTGAAGAAATGAAGAAATATATACTTTGCAAAAAGAACGATAGACTTAATTTGTTTTACGAAAAAAAATTGAACAAAATTTGATTCAATAAAATTATTTCAAACAAAATACTGGCAGACTTTAGTAAAAATAATAGACAAAATAAAATAATAGAAGAACTTACAGAAAATATAAAAAAACACAATGACAGCAAAAATTAAAAATGAAAATTGAGTATTAGAAATATTTTAGAAAACAAAATAAAACAGTAAAATAATAAAATTGTAATAAATAATTTTAAGCATTATATAAAAAGTAACAAAAATAAAAGAGTTTTGAGCCAAAGGTTTTTTATTACAATATTTGTTTATTATGATTAAAAACAGTAAATATAATATTGAGCAGCAATGAAGTAAAAAAAAAAGAATATTGCTGAGAAATTATTTGACCACTACAGGAGATTCTTCAAGAACGTAGATCCTACATGTCACAACTGCCGCAGAACCTCTGAAACCTTTGACCACATGATAAACGATTGCCCGGCATATGACAAAATCAGAACATTCATTTCTCAGAATGGCCACATTTCCCTGAACAAAATATTAGATATCAAGAGCTGCTTCCTGTCTAGGGATTATGTCACCTCAAGACTTTCGACCATCATCACTTATGCCACATGGATGGCAGATGTTGCAATAAGTGTACCATTCCTCATCCCAAGCCTGAAGACATATTCATTTCTAAGTTGAAGGAATTTCGCCATAATGACAGAATCATCTCATCCAGATTTTTATTCGACAACACATGGAGTCTGATTAAGCTAGATTAAACAACACCAGTAGCACATCTGACCATCTGGTTGCCCAAGCAACATGGACCACTTTTATTTACAATTGTATCATTCTTACATATGTATTTCAATAAAGTTATTTATATATATATAAAGTGATGAGAACAACACTTCCAATTCGGTTGATTGATACAATTTTGTTTTTAATTGGGTACTGGTTCAGAAACTTTTAGTTCCTTAAGTGAATGCATACATGCATATATTTATATTTTTGTTTTTATAATCATTACAATAAAGTAAACTAATTTTTGCATAATTATGTACTGTGACTAAAAATAAACAAGTTTTATTTGTTCATGCTGAAAACAGCAATATATATTCACAAGTGCATTTCTACATTTTCTACTCTATTATTATTATTGTAATTATTATTAATTTGTTAAGCGCATATTCATTATGTTATATATATATTAAGGCTATCACGTTAAGACTATGCACCTGAACTTTGATAGTAGGGACCTCTACAAATCTTTCATTAATTTTGTGTTAAAGATTTGTAGAGGTCCCTATGATTGAAATTCAGGCGCATAGTCTTAAGGTGATAGCCTGAATATATATATATATATATATATATATATATGTAGATATATATATATATATATATATATATATATATATTGCGATATCTACATATAATATAGTCTTGCATGTATATATATTATTGATCCTCAATAATAATAATAAAGGAAACAGGGTTTTGTTAAAAGAAATAGAAAACCAATAAAAAAAAAAAAAGAGAAGTTACTCAGTTTTAATATGTAAGTATTCTAAACTATGTGAAAGTCATGAAAGGGATTAAAATGAAAAAAAAAAGTTAGTTAAAAGGATTCTAAAAACTTATTTTAAAAGAAATTAGAAAAAACTAAATAAAGATCGAAGATTAGAAAGGAAAGGGGAGGGGTGTATAATGAACGCGTCTCTTTCTTTCTTTGTTAAATAAGAAATCACGTATCAAAAGAATGAAAGAAAATAATTGTAATTGTAAAATTAAAAATGTAAAACTTGTACCAAGTTTCCAGATAGATTGGTACAAGATAAAGTAATGTAAAGGAATGTTGCAATTAGTAACATTCAATATTTTAAATGTATCAAAAGAATGAAAGAAAATAATTGTAATTATAAAATTGAAAAATGTAAATCTATTAACTAAAGGTAAGTTGAGATATCACAATAATAAACAGCAAATTAGATAAGTGATGTGTTTCATAATTACTTTCGTAATATTTACTAAGGCACTAAACCTTTAAGCATGTGCGCTTGAAAATACGAAAGTAGAGACCTCTACCGGTCTTAACCACAAGAAAAGAGTAAGCTTGTGGTTAAGACCTGTAGAGGTCCCTATCTTCGTATTTTCAAGCGCACATGCTTAAAGGTTTAATGCCTTAGTAAATATTGCTTACATAATCAATGTGCATTAAATAAATTTATAATTATAATTACTTTCACGTGATAATCACTTTTTGGGCATTCTGGAGTCCTCTCTTGTTAATCTTTGTATAATTATCACTTTGTATTGTGACAGTCAGATGATGTATGTTTGTTTAACCCAGTTCGAATACTAGGCAAAAGTACCTTGAGGCCACCCATACATGAGATATTAAATCAAGAATACTATGACCTCTGCCCTATTCGCCTATTCTCAAGGCTAACTACGAACCATCAACATTATCTGAGCCATACATAAATTATTTTCTCATCCAGCCAAGCTTAGCATCAGTGGTAGAGACATGGACGGGAATACCTACAGAGCTAAATAGTTAAATGTGCCTAAAAGTACTATGAAATATGTGTTTTGCGTGCCTGGATCATTGGAAAAGTAAAATAAAGCATTAAAATAAAATTAGAAACTCAAGCTTTTTAGTTAAATAATATATTTAATTAATGACTTTTAAAATGTTAGTGGTGCTTTAATGGCCTCCCCTATTCCCCTGAATTAAGGAAAAACTAATTAGACAATAAAAAAACAGATAGTAAATGATCGAATATTTTTACGGTCTAAGTCTTTTCTTCCCAATTTTAATAAAATGGTCAACTCGAATCTTCTCGATAAAGTACAATAAAAAAAGATCTTTCGCAAAGCATTTCTAATTGCTTTGCGCTAACAAAGACAGTTTAAAATTATTTAAGACGTATATAGCTAAATCAGATATACGTAATAAGCTAATGGCGGACAAAAGAGGCGTTATTGAGGAGATCAAGTTGGCAAACAAAGGAAACTTACTTGTATTTATTTTACAAACATAATTGGAATTAGAAAGAGATTTTAAATGAAAAATTAACTTTTAAACTTAACCGCAATGGAATACAAAATATTTATACATGTTAGTAATGAAGAATAGCGAAGGAAAAAGGGTTAAATATATATAGATAGATGATCACGCACACATATATATATATATATATATATATATATATATATCGGTTAATTAAAACACCCCATGTAATCTAAAATTGAAATCATAGACCAGAATAAAAATAATATTACAAACACATCCTTAAGATTCACTGCTACAAGCAGACTTCTAAGTGTAAAGCTTTCTACACTTGCCTCAAGCTGCCTGTAAAGTGAAACCTTAGGCTGTGTTTTAATATTATTTTAATTCTGGTCTGGTTTAATTTTAGATTTGGGTAGTTTTGATTTTATATTGACTAGTTTAGCTTTATGCTTGTCAATGTTTATTATATGTGTATATCTGTGGATTTATGTATATGTATGTATATATATATATATATATATATATATATATATTATATCAATTCCCTATATATATATATATCTAAGACTAGTCTAATAAAAATGGTTACATAACAATATAATTAAATACAACATTTCAGAAATTAATTCAATGAAGCAATTAAAAAAGGTATGAACAAAAAATGGTAGAAAGTAAATAGTTCAATGGAGGAGAGATACAATTACTATCCTGGTTCCTTGGTCATGTTTCCTCGACAAGTGTGGCTTGATCTGTCCATCGATAGGTATTTGCCCGGACAAGGAAAGTGGAAATATGTAGCATGCTTTTACAAAAAGTCCTACAGACACGGCACAGAGCTCAGATTAATATGGAGTGGATACTATGACATTTTGATGGTATTTAGGACCTCGATGGCAGGCAAAGCTTTGCCTAACCACCTCGCATGGTAGAATCCATCAAATTCATATGACTTTTAGCTTGTAGCATGTTCAAACTTCTCCGTGATTTCGAAGATGACAGTTGAATAACTTTCTTGAGCAAAATGGAAATGAGAAGCAAAATCTGGGAGGTTTAAAGCACAGGAAAAATCTGACAGAATTCTCTACAGAGAAATTTCAGCAAGCACAAGAAAAAGCAAACTCAGAATGCAATCTCCAAAAGGAAGATCTGAATAGCTATCTCCAAAAGGAAAATTTGAATGCCAAGTCTTTTGTTCACTCTCCTATTTATACAATTTTTTGTAAGCTACCCTCTATTGTTTTGCCTATGATCTTGGATCTTGATAAGCCTTCCCACATTCCTTTGTTTTAAGGTAACATTTTCTAAAAATAACTTTTACTTTTTTCTTCTAAATTTCTTTCTTTAAAGTTTGAATTTTAGTAATTAAAAAAGAAAGAGAAAGCCATCTTTAATTTTCCTTGAATGGGCTAACTAATTACAAGCATACATTCTTTTAGAAAATGTTGGTGGGCTTATCTCAAAATAAATCATACGCATATTTTAACAAGAAAAACTATATTATTATTTCTTTTAATAAAATAAGCATTTTATTTCAGCAGAATTTTGCATTAACTCATATATATACGCTTGACGTGGCGTATATATATGTTTGACTAATAGGTTTGACAAGTAATTTTTATTAACAGAAATCTAATCTTAGAAATGGAATTTATTTAAAATGAAATAGTTAAATGCAAATACAAATTTAATAAACATAATTAATTTTAGCTTTAATGCAAAACCCTGCTGATATTGGACTATAAACTTAATTCAGGCCTACAATACTAATTAAGTTTATAGGAGGCTGTGAAGCATGGATCGTATTTCAGATCCATTGCTTCAGTATGATTAAATCTGATTTTATATCCCAGTCTTTTTTTATTAACCAATTTATCATAAGTTGCAATTTAATTTCCAAGGGGCAGTCAAGTGGTTCACATTAAAATACAAACTGTTTGCAGAGTAGCTAAATATTCTGAGTTGCTGAAGATACAAATAAGTTTAATTGAATTTTATATTAAAAATATTAGTATTTATGTAATGAATTTAAAATTATCTAAAAATAAAACTTACATTTATTTTAATTAATTAAGATTAAAAATGTTATTAAAAGTAAAACAAATAATAAATTTGATATCAGAATTCCGAAGAAAAAAATACAAATGCAATTAAAAGTTAGGTTAATGATAAGACAGTGTTTGTAATCTTGTGTCAAGATTTGGTAAGGTCCCTCTAGCGTTAAAATATATATATATATATATTCAGAGCATAGAGTCAAAGGTTAAAACCTTTAAGTATTTACAGATACTCACTTGTGCTCAATAAAAATATATAATTACAATTTTACTGATTATTATTGAAATATTAAAAAGAAAAGCTAGTAAAAAGGCAGTCATGAACGGATTATATTTCAGTTGAAAAATACCTGGTGTTAATTAGGAGAATAATTGAATAAGTGGTAAATAATTTTCAACTGAAATTAATTTCATTGCTACATAAACAAAAGTCTCTTGAAGAATGCTTAACTTATAAACTGAACTTTATATTTTGATTTATTTTTATAAAACATGTATATTCTAAAATAATATATAGCTTAATTAAGTATGAAGATTTATGTTCTATATTAAACCTGTAAAATTCAACCTGGTAGTTAGTGATTAAAAAATGTTTAAGTGTAAAATTGCTGTATCTGAAGGACTACTTAATTATATTTAAAATACAGTTGCAATGATTCAATCTCAAACTATTATATATCTATAATCTAAAATAGGCAAAACTCACTATATATATTGCCACACACAGTAAGCTAGAGTAATCAATGGATGCCAGAAGGCTTATGCATAAAATCCCCATCTAGTGCCTACTCATCCAATATCCCCAGACTAGTTTCTGGCTTATGGCCTTCGTCAGTGAGGAGCCTTGGATCTGAGAGCACTGCACCTAGATCTTAGGATCTAATGCAACCCTCCAGCAGCCACCTTTTATCTCCACTTAACTACTTAACTATGAGTCTTAAACTGAAAACACCTTAATGTTTTCAATCCAAGCCCATCAGCTTATATAGTCATATGGGTCTGAACCCAGTTCAGTATCCATACATTTTGGTGTCTTTGGTTTTTTAATAACCATAGCCACCACTATCCTATTAGGCAGGATTGGTTTTAAGCCAATAAACATCACATGACCACCACCTCTTATGCTTGTGTATAACTGTTGTTAAAACAGGCAAAACTCACTATATATATTGCCTGTTTTAACAACAGTTATACACAAGCATAAGAGGTGGTGGTCATGTGATGTTTATATATAATCTACGGGAAAAAATAAATAACAATTGTAAATTAGCCAAATATTTAGCACAAGTAATTATATTTATTAATTCAAAACTAATCATAAAAAATATTTTTAAATTAAAAAGAAGGTTAAATTGTAGTTGCAATCATGAAAAAAAAGTGAAACAGAAAAAAAAAGCTATACATTACTAATTTATGATTTAAAAAATGAAATTAAGAAGGAAATGGAAGAATGTAATCACATTAGATAACTAAATTATATATTAAAGAATTTCAATAGTAAATTAAAAAAGAACAGAAAAAAAAAGTAATTGAAGAAATGAAGAAATATATACTTTGCAAAAAGAACGATAGACTTAATTTGTTTTACGAAAAAAAATTGAACAAAATTTGATTCAATAAAATTATTTCAAACAAAATACTGGCAGACTTTAGTAAAAATAATAGACAAAATAAAATAATACGAGAACTTACAGAAAATATAAAAAAACACGACAGCAAAAATGAAAAATGAAAATTGAGTATTAGAAATATTTTAGAAAACAAAATAAAACAGTAAAATAATAAAATTGTAATAAATAATTTTAAGCATTATATAAAAAGTAACAAAAATGAAAGAGTTTTGAGCCAAAGGTTTTTCATTACAATATTTGTTTATTATGATTAAAAACAGTAAATATAATATTGAGCAGCAATGAAGTAAAAAAAAAAAGAATATTGCTGAGAAATTATTTGACCACTGCAGGAGATTCTTCAAGAACATAGATCCTACATGTCACAACTGCCCCAGAACCTCTGAAACCTTTGACCACATGATAAACGATTGCCCGGCATATGACAAAATCAGAACATTCATTTCTCAGAATGGCCACATTTCCCTGAACAAAATATTAGATATCAAGAGCTGCTTCCTGTCTAGGGATTATGTCACCTCAAGACTTTCGACCATCATCACTTATGCCACATGGATGGCAGATGTTGCAATAAGTGTACCATTCCTCATCCCAAGCCTGAAGACATATTCATTTCTAAGTTGAAGGAATTTCGCCATAAGGACAGAATCATCTCATCCAGATTTTTATTCGACAACACATGGAGTCTGATTAAGCTAGATTAAACAACACCAGTAGCACATCTGACCATCTGGTTGCCTGAGCAACATGGACCACTTTTATTTACAATTGTATCATTCTTACATATGTATTTCAATAAAGTTATTTATATATATAAAGTGATGAGAACAACACTTCCAATTCAGTTGATTGATACAATTTTGTTTTTAATTGGGTACTGGTTCAGAAACTTTTAGTTCCTTAAGCGAATGCATACATGCATATTTTATATTTTTGTTTTTATAATCATTACAATAAAGTAAACTAATTTTTGCATAATTATGTACTGTGACTAAAAATAAACAAGTTTTATTTGTTCATGCTGAAAACAGCAATATATATTCACAAGTGCATTTCTACATTTTCTACTCTATTATTATTATTGTAATTATTATTAATTTGTTAAGCGTATATTCATTATGTTATATATATATATATATATATATATATATATATATATATATATATATATATATATATTAGGCTATCACCTTAAGACTATGCACCTGAACTTTGATAGTAGGGACCTCTACAAATCTTTCATTAATTTTGTGTTAAAGATTTGTAGAGGTCCCTACAATTGAAATTCAGGTGCATAGTCTTAAGGTGATAGCCTGA